>JAUMJK010000559.1:0-345084 GCA_033558105.1 Coccyzus lansbergi
ACAGGACAAGAGGGAATGGCCTCAAGATCCACCAGGGGAGATTTAGGCTGGAGATTAGGAGGAAGTTTTTCACACAGAGGGTCATTGGGCATTGGAATAGGCTGCCCAGGGAGGTGGTTGATTCCCGTTCCCTGGAGGTGTTTAAGGCACGGGTGGATGAGGTGCTGAGGGACATGGTTTAGTGTGTGATAGGAATGGTTGGACTCGATGATCCGATGGGTCTCTTCCAACCTGGTAGTTCTATGATTCTATGATTCTCTGTACTGGGCCCTGGGGATCCCTGAGGCGCCGCTGGCCCCGCCCCCCGTTCCCGCCGCTCCCCCCTCCCTCGCTCCCGCCCCGCCCCCTCGAGGCTCTCGCGATGTCTGGCGGCGGCCGCGGCTTCCGGTCACGCGCGCGGCGGAAGTGACGCCCCGCGGTGCGCAGCGAGCGGAGCGCCGGGGGCGCGGAGCAGCCGCGGCCCCGACCCCGCCCCGCGCAGCAGCCGCCGCCAGCGCCGCCGCCGGTGAGTGCGGGCCCCGGAGCGGCTCCCGGGCGGGGACGGACGGCGGGTTGGGGATGCTCGGCCCACAGGAGAGAAGGGTGCGGGGAGAGCCTGGAGGGGCTTCCAGCGCTGAGAGGGGCTGCGGGAAAGCCGGGGAGGGGTGTTTAAAAGGGCCTGGAGTGATGGGGTGAGGGGGAATGGCTTTAAATTGGAAGAGGGGAGGTTTAGATTCGACCTTAGGGAGATATCCCTCACGAGGAGAGTGGGGAGGCCCCGGCCCGGGTTGTCCAGAGCAGTGGTGGCTGCTCTGTCCCTGGAGCTGTTCAAGGCCAGGCTGGATGGGGCTTGGATCACCCTGATCCAGTGGGAGGTGTCCCTGCCCATGGTAGAGGAGAGTTGGAACTGGATGGGCTTTAAGATCCTTTCCAACCCAAACCATTCCATGATTCACAGAAATCCAGGATGGGGGCAGCCAGTTGGGTTTCACCTCAGCAGCATCAGTGAGACACTGTGTGTGTTGTACCTGCTCTGTCACCTTTGAACCAGGGAGCTGGGAACAGAAATAACGTCTCAATCCTCTGTAGCTTCTAGGGAGAGTTGGGAGACAAAAAGGAAAAAAGGTCTGGTGCAAATAGTGCTTTCAGAGCTTTTCTTGAGTGTCTGGAGCCAAACCATAAACATCAGCCAAAGAATGGAATCTGTGCATGGAGGAACAAAAAAAGTTGGGTTTTCACAGAATCACAGAACAACCAGGTTGGAAGGGACCCATCGGATCTTCGTGCAGGGAGATGTACAACTCTCTGTGAACAGGGCCAGGCCTCATTTGTTCTCAAATGTTCAGTAGTTGTGTGCATGTTACCTGATTTGACCAGACTTTCTGTCTGCTCTGAAGTGATTCCACTTTAAAACATGTAATTGTTAGTGCCGTGAAACTTTCATTCTCCTCTAAAGTGTGCTTTCCAATCTGTGCTTTTGGAACGGTAATTACATGCTTTAAGTTTCAGGTTAGAAAACGGGAAAAATTAAGAGGCTTTTCAAGATTCTGTCTCCATTTGAGAGTTTGTGACAGTCTCATCTTTTTTCTGAAAGCAACAGTGAATAAACTGAAAATAGGCTTAAAAAGGAATGCTTTCTAGGGTGAAAGTGTACCAAGAAGCAGACCTTCGGGATTTAACAAAAATCATTTCTTCATACCATTAAGTTTTATTTTTCCAATTTAATTTGTTTTATTTCCCATAGTTGATTAACTTTTGCTAAATTTGTCAGTAGACTGACTTGTGACACTCTTCCCATGAGGAACCGATGATTTTGCTGCATTGGAAAGAAGAATATTTACGGTCTTACAGTTAGGCAGGAGATGCAAGAATTGGAGCTGATGACTTTTATCTCCTTATGTGGTAGCCAAACCAGAAATTGCAGGGTTTGAGAAATGCTGAGCTGCTTGTTTGAGCTTTCTATAGGTAGTGTTATTTTTTGAAGAAAAATTGTTTTGGTAACATTCTGAGCAGGGGGGTGAAGAACAGAGCAGTGCTGCTAAGGTCCAAGTGCAGTTGGTTCACAAGCAGGCTCTTAGTATTAAATTTTTGGTATAGATTTTCTTATTGTGAGTGACCTACAGAGCTAATTCTGTTAAGTGTAGATCATATTGTCTCTGTTATTAGTAGTGAGGGCAAGTAGTACAGGTGTTAATGTGTGAGTATTTCAATGCAAAACCCTCATATTGACATGTAGGACAGGCTTACGGGTGAGAATTCTTTACATTAGGAAGGATTAAAAAGCATGAATAGCTCTATTCCTTTGTAGTCTTAATAAAAAAACAAGATGTCACATTCTTTTATGACAAAACCAGCTTATACTGAAGTAGGGGAGAAAGACTTGGATGTGGATGGTGTTTCCAGCTTTGTGTTTTGCTTTGTTATCAACCTTCAGCAAAGCTGTTAACTGTCTTTTTCCAGGCTGTGGCACTGCAAGCTCAGTCTGTTCTGCCACTATCCAGTCCTTCCTTGCGTTGGAAATGGTGCTGTCTTAACCATGTGGTGATGTCTCAGCTCTCCCAAGCTGGTAGGAAGAGAACACAGCAACCCCCCGCCCCCAAAACTATGGCCAGCCCCAGAATTCTGACTTAACTGACATAACTTAGGGAGGGGTGAATGTGCCAGTGCTGTCCCAGTTCAGACTGAACTTTAGGAAAAAACTTTTCATGGAAAGGGTCATTGGGCAGTGGCAGATGCTGCCCAGGGAGAGGGTTGATTCACCTTCCCTGGAGGTGTTTAAGGGACAGGTGGACGAGGTGCTGAGGGACATGGTTTAGTGATTGATGGGAATGGTTGGACTCAGTGATCCAATGGGTCTCTTCCAACCTGTTGATTCTGTGATTCTATGAAAAGGATTTTTTTTTTTTTTTTTTTTGCCGTACAAACCACCAGACATTTAGGAAATGTATTTTACTTCTATGATTCTTTGACTGGAAATGAAATGAGTAAAATGTAGACCGTTACTAAGATGGTTATTAACTTTAAGGAATGGTATGTGAATGGAAACCAGGTCATTTGTACGGTTTTATTGCAAGCAGCATGCTCTGAGTATTTTAGGATGGGTAGATGGTAAATACTATAATGACTTACTGTGAGTCTGCTCTAGTTCCAAAACCAAAAGCATTAGTGGACCATGGTAGCCGGCTTCAGGCAAGGCACTTGGAGAATCTTCTTACCTCTTGTGATGGAATTATCATGAAAAAGCACAAGGTGCCATTCAGCAGATATTTTTCAGATAGGTTTTCTGCACAACCTTGAAAACGAACAGTAAGAAAATGTCTCTCTTACAAAGGAATGTGCGGTCTCTCTTACAGGGTTTGCATTGATCTGTGGTTTTTTTTGTATCTTTCTCTGTGAAATGATTTCAGAAGACAGAATTTCCTAGAAATGTGCTCATTCCGAGTGTAGCTGAAAAAGCTATGTGCCAAACTATATGTAATTGGAAGTACTAGAGCTTCAGCACTAGTAGTGGTTGGCCTTTGTGCTCAGCTTTCTGACATGTGGATTTAAGAGGAGAATGATTGTCCTGGTGTCTGCACCAGGATGGTATCTAGGAGGCTTGATCAAAACTGGGTTTGATTGTTTGGCTTTGGCAAGAATGAAAGGTGAAGTGTTTTCTCTTCGCAAGCACGCTTTCATGATCTTTAATTGGAGCATCCAGTACGATTACCTTCACTTCAGCTGAAAGAATTAATTAACCGTAATTTATATACAGTTGACTCTCTACAATTTATATACAGATGATGGACAGCAGGCACTTATTTACATATACATTAACATGAGAATGCTTTGGAGGGGATGCCAGCAAAAAGGTTTAAAGCTGTGGTTCTTTGGGCTTACTTTATACAGTTTTCCCTAGCGTTTGATGTGGAGTTTTAGCGTTACAGGGAAAGTGGACTGCGAGGTTCCATATTTCAATATAACAGATGCCCTTCCAAGTAAAATTAAGGTATGAGTGGGATGATTGCATCCACTGCGTAATACTGTGTAATTATACTCACATATGTTTGGACCTTCAGAAAAGACCTGAAAATAATTATTTTTAATTAGGAGTGATCTGAAGTTCTGTCTGCACTACAAAAACTGTAAGCAATTTTGTAGGCTGGTGGATCTTTACTTGCTTCTCAGGGGAGAAAGCTGGTGTGTGAAAGCAGGAACAGTTAAAGTACATACCTGTTCAGGCAAAGCTGAATTAATACATGTGTGTGTCTGTACATATGGGAATTTCAGAGCGTGCATGCATTTGAAGTGGCAGTTGACATTGTTTCCAGTAAGAGGCAGGTTGCAGGCTGCTTGTGCTGCATTTTTTTTCCTTTACTTAAGCTGAATTCCTTTCTCTCAATCTGCACTTCCTTTGAGATGAAGTCTGATGTGTTGTCTGACCTTTTCTGCATGTTTGCTGTACCTTTGCATCTTTGTATGGCTTCTGTCGAAGTCATCCTCCAGAATGTATGTCCTTGTGTTCTTCTACAGTCTCTGATTACTTCTTGCAGTTCAGGATTTATTTATTTTTTTTTATATTTTACCTAAATATTCGCTGAATGCTCTGGCTTGTTTTCCAGTCTTGTCTGTCTTGTTAGCACATCTTCTTTCCTCCTAATTGCTGTAGAGGCTGCAAGGAGGAGCAGTGTATTTGTAGGGCTGTGGGCTGTTTGTTTGAGTGGAAGGGTATATCTACCCCCCTTAAGGCTTCTACTCCACAATTCTGACATGCTGAAGTGAAGCTTGATAAGTTTAGTTGGTAAGTTTAGAAACAAAATGTGACAAAATCAACATTGAAAGAGTAGCAGAGATGAAAATGAGGAGGAAATTCAAGGAGATATTAGGGGAACAGAGTGGAGGTTTTCGGGTAAGTGAGGGTCCTTACACAGAAGAAAGCATGGGAGGAAAGAACAGGCTTCTGCGGCAAAATGCAAAATATGCCTGTTGGTTATAGCACAGCAGAGTTAGTGCCTCTGGAACTCCATGGGGCTTCAGTGGAAAATTATGCTCTGTAGTTGAAGATGACTAGTTTGCTGTAGAACATTTCCAAGGAGATTTGTGTCAGGCTGCTTTTTGATGTTGGTCAGGTGATTAAAACATGCTGCTCTGGGAAACTTTCTTTATACTAAGTAATGTAAATGGCAGGGTGTTTGGCTTTTAGTTTGTTCTTAATGTCTTTATGTAATCAAGTATGAAGCTGGGAAAAATAAAGGCAGTTCTTCTTAAGTTGGTACTATTGCTAAGTGTGTGTAGGAAGTCTGAGAAACTGGTGAATCCTGTAATTCTCTTACATCAAGTTTGAGTATTTTGTGAAACCTGATGATAAACTTCCCAACAGCACTTACCTTCTATTGTCTACTTCTGCACAAATTGTTCTTCTACCTCTCCTGTGTACTAATGCTTCTAAAGCTCTTGGCATAGAGCTAGTTTTAGTGTTGCTTTAAAAAGCAAACTTCATGCTTTATGCAGTCACTTGAGTTTACCAGTATAGCTGCAGTGACAAACCTGATTCTGGCCATGATGTGTTCTGTAACTAAAGCATTGCATGTGTAATTGTGGGTTTGTTTCTTGCTTTATAAACTTTATTTACAAAATTCTGTTCAGCCACTTAACTCTCTGTTCATCTAAGTAAGGCAGCATCTTGAAATGCAGGAGAGGAAGGGACTCAAGTATCAGATATTAGCAGCAAGTAATGAAGGCTGGTTCCATAATGTGCTCTCCTGGCTTGCTGTCGGAGGCTATTGGTAGTGAAAAATCAGCAAGAGAGGTTGTAAAACTGTAAATATATGCAGAAAATCAGATAATTGAAGAGACTAGGGTTAAAATATGGGAATTTTTTCCTAAAATAATTATTAGAGAAATCGTTGTGAAGCATATTCTTGTAAGAGGTCTGTGGTGGGCTTGCTGGTAAGCTGTGATGCAGGGGTTTATATTCCTTGAAAAACATAAATGTACTAAAAAAAAACTTGAGAAGCATCTTCAAGGCTATTTTTTTTTCCTTGGCATTCACCTACAAGATCATTTTTAAGACTGGGGATTGGTTTATTCCTGCTGGTGGTGCCCGCTGTAGCTGCCTTTTTGGTGTGTGAATCTATAATTCAGAACCGACTGGACGCAGCCATCACAGGCTCTGAAGAACTCAGCAGCAAGGAAGCAACCAACCAAATGTGAGCTGTCAGGCCAATACAGAAAGTCCTTTGCCACTTACCTGTGGCTGTAAATAGTTGACAAATTCAGTGCTGGTGAAGGACTAGAATCCTGGGCTGGTAATGTCGGTAGTAATAGGAATTTGCATCCTTGGGCCAGGTGTTTCAGCATAGAAGGAACCAAGCTTAATGAGTGACAGATGGATGATAAGTGGTTGATAGATGACATAGTAGGAGAAGTCCAAAACCTATGAACTCTGTCAGAGCGTTATGGATTTGTGTGCCATGCGGGAACTCTTAGGGATGGAAATATTTGGAAAGTGCGCTCCACAACAGGGAATGTTTCATTCCTGAGACATTCTCTAGCTGATTGAGGATTGTGATGCTTTCAAACTTCTGCAGTGACTCACTCTTGCTTGTAGCTGCAGTTTTAATATTGATGAGGAGTGGAATTGCTGGGTTTCCAATTGGAAATTGCTACTTTCCGATTGGAATTGCTACTTTTATTTTCCAATACACTTTCCCCCATTTCCACTTCCATTTTTATTGCTGAGATTTAATGCTTTCCCTATACTTGATTAAATACTTCTTTTCTTTTTTTCCCCCTGACTCAGTAACTGAAATCATGAATCCTGTGTATAGCCCTGGATCTTCTGGGGTTCCCTATGCAAATGCCAAAGGAATCGGTTATCCAGGTAAGTGACTGTTTCAGTGAGTTTCAGTTACACTGATCTTTGTTTGCAATCAAGAAGAAACCGTCCCTTATGGATGGCTTATGGTAATCTGTTTTGGGAGTGGGGTGGAGGGGTGTTAAATTTAAAAAGTGACATTTCAAGAGTGATGTCAGTTGTTCTGTTATATTTCTAACTTCAGCATCTCTTCCAAAGCAGCTTTTTTTAGGAACTCTAATAATTATGCCCTGCAAGAAGAGGAGTCAGTCTATTTTTGCTGCTAGTTGGCTGGTGCTGTTAACCTTTCTATCCTCTAGTTCTTGTTTGTGCTGTCTGTTTTATTACTGCCCAAAGAATAGCACCAAAGGTGGGACCAAGGAAATGGCCAAAAGAATGTTTTTAAAACAGAAATTGGATGTATTTGTTGCTTTCTCTCCTACTCGTTTGGTTTTCAAGTTTCTGACCAGCCTTGTTTCCCCTCATCTCCCAACGTGTGCGTGAGCAGGCTTTGTTTCTGATGCCCAGTAGTTCTGAGGTTGGATAATACAGTAAGTGGACGCGAACACAACTCTCCAGGAAGGCCAAAGAGAAGAGCTGTGTGCCTCTCTGAGGCATTTCAAGCAGTATGTCATGGGGCAGTCTTTTTTCTCTCTCTGTGTGGTAAGGGAGTTACTCCATCCTGGGAGAGGCTGGATGGTCTTTCAGCTCCAATTTTAACGTATTGTAAGCAATTAAACTTTTGCAGCTTTTACAGGGCAGCTGTTCTTTGAATTTTAGTTGGTGCTGGGTTGGGAGCTGGGTTCTGTGCCATTACTGTTCGTATTCATTGTAGCCACAGTGTATTTTCTCACTGGCATTTACAGGTTTTAAGTTTGTTTTTCAGGCTACGTAGCATACTGAAATTCCCCTTGTTCACTTTTCTGTGTTCTTTCTTCGGAATGCTGGTGCATAAAAGAATTTTCTCTACTGTCCACTTGTTTGTCTCTAAAACCTTTTCATTTTTATTTTTGCTTTCCAGGTACTTTGAATATTTTCCTTGAACTAGTCTACCTTACTTGATTTCGACATTACTTATAAGGGGGAAAACACGATCTGTGTTGCAATATTTTTGTCTGTATTCAGTGTCTGAAACAATGCAGTAATAAATGATAAAGCAGATGCTGTGTAACCAAGTCCCACAGGATGGTTTTGTTATCTGCAACTGTCTCAGTTATATGAGCTACTGTAATTTTATTCTAAGGCAATCAGCAGTGGCTTACTAATTAATACCAGTAACAGCACAATTGTTTTTATAATTGTTTCATAATAGCTTGCTTTTTCAAGACTTTCTTTTGCTTAGGTAAAGATTATTATGAATTATTTAAATATAACTTTGTGCTTTTATCTTTATTCATTTTCTAAACACAGATTTCTATTAACCAGGGTTTTATTTGTACTTGTAACCATTTAAACGTTGCATTGAAGTTCTTGTTTGTATTTAACTAAGTGGTACAATAGTTTACTTAGGAACATAAACCATTGTGGATTTATAAATAGCAGCTTAACATTACAACTTCTGATCTTTTATTCTGCTGTTATACTACATGTTGAATTATGTAAGTAGTGTATTTTGCCATTCTTCACTTAGTTGTGAATTAGCATAACTAGAATATTTGGAATTGAAGTAAAATTGTTATAAAAAGTGCCATGAATGGCTTGCTACAAGTTGATCATTCAAAACTCTTCCTTATAGCGGTCAAGTCTGCGGGTTTACACAAACCTGACTCTTAAATTCAGCTTAGTAAGATCTCCAGCATGATACCGTTGTGGATAGCTTACTGAGCCACCTGCTGCAGGCTTGAAGACTGTGGGATAAGCATGAAACACGTTATGTAAAATGAAAAGTAGACTTGTACTTGAGGATTTTTTTAAAACGCTGTTGCATCGCTAAGTCTTCCTACTTTGCCTCTCCAAAATTAAAAGCTACAGATTCTTCATACATGGGTTATGCAGCAATTGAGAGCAATGAACATCCTGATAGGTGGGATGTATCGTTTAGAGGCACTGTGTTTCTAAAGCTGTTGCGTATTTAATAGCTGTTTATCTTATACTACACCTTTTTTGGGCAGTTGGATGGGTTTACAGTAGCAAGGAGTCAATATGCAGACATTCTCACATGGGTGAAAGGTAAAACTGCTTTTTGTTGACTGTTTTTTCACAGACAAGTTGTTTCCTAAGCAGCTCAGAGTTCTGTTATGCTAAACCAAAAAGAAAGAGCAGGGGACTGAAAGCACATACAACTTAAGTAATGTTGCAGCTGTGTGGTCACTTTGAGGCAGGTGTAAAGCTCTACTAAAGCTATTCACTAGCAGCTTGTGAATTTGAAGTCTTAAGAGTTAGTTATGATCTGAAACATTGTTGGATATGTTATTTTTACCATTGATTTTTAAAGCCTAATGCTTTTCTTAGTCTTGCCCATGCTGGCCACCTGATAGTAGTGCCAAGTGTGCGCCACTTGATACATTTACAGAGTGGTTTAAAAAAACAGGTTGGAATATATAGTCATAAGCTAAGGAATTTTTACTATTGGGAGTAATTGTGAAGGAGTCTGGGATTCACAGCAAAATAGAAACCAGTGAAATCTGAACAGCAGTTTGAAACTAGCAACTTTAAGCCTGACAGTGAATATGCAAATGCCAACTGCTGTTTATCTGGAGAATTTGAAATCTTCAGATGATGGTAACGAAATGTGGTAGTAACTCTAAGTACTCGGTTTTAGTTTGGAATAATGTAATTTAGTCCCTGGAAAAAGTTAATAGCTCTGATTGATTGAGCAATTTCACTTACTACGATCGAAACAATCTTATTATCTTTCAAGAAACCGTTTGTGGTTTATGTTGGAGGCCAGTATATCGTAATGTTAGTTCAGCCTTAAAGGTTCTTGTTCGCTGGTGTAGAAATGTTTACCTATCACTTTGACTGTACCTCAGTGAATAACCTCACTGTTAACTGTCACAGTATGTGCCTGGAACTGGTCGACTTTTTATCAAAGTATAATAACAAATCTGTGTCAAATGCAACAAGTGTTTTGGACTTCCTGAGGCTGCTTTATATTTTCTACTTGGACTGTCTCCGATATGGACAGTCAGAGTTGCATTGACTTCGAGGGACTGATTTGTGTGGAAAAGTCTCTTCAGATAAATATTTTACATATATCGAGTCTTACAGCTAGAGGAGGAGGAGGGTTGGATAGTTGCACGAAAATTTGTTGTCCAACTAACTTGGGAGTTACTTGGCCCACTTTGAGATTCACTGAAACAAGGATGTAAGTGTGGCACTTGTGACTCCTTAGCTGTTCCCTTCCTTTAGCATTCAGCTTCAGGTGGCTTGGGAGAAGAGGAGCCCACTGGTTTAGTTTTGGAGGAGTGATTGAAGACCATCTTGTTAGCTCATCTCAGTTAAAAGATGTACAGTGTGAAGAGTAAAGTCAAGTTAAACTGCACTGGCATTCTGCAGAATAACTTTGATGTGTTCTTCCTTCTAGCTGGCTTCCCGATGGGCTATGCAGCAGCTGCTCCTGCCTATTCCCCTAATATGTATCCTGGAGCAAATCCTACCTTCCAAACAGGTATGTGTATTGGGTTTCTCAAAGCAATACCCAGAAGTCTGGAAGTTGTTAGAATAAAAAAAAGAAAAGCTGTAGGGGTCTACAGTAATGCTGTATTACTGTGGGAGAAGTTTTACATTGCTTTGAATATGACTCATAAGGAATCATCTGGTAAATTAAAATGTGTATAATCTTGTCTATAGTCATATTGCTTACACCTTCAGAGAAGAGAAAAGTTAAGTTTTTAGCTATTCTTTCTATATTTCAGCCTGATACTTCAGGGTTGCATTGCTTTTGCCCTCACTGCGTCCTTCTTGATTCCACTTGCTTTGCAGCCTATTCCTGTTTTTTATTCTATCTTTCATCTTCAAAATTTTTCATCCTTTTCTTAAATGCTGTGTCTATCCAAGTGCTGCTTGCTGCCTTGTTTCTGCCCTGAAAGTGGTCATGCGTGAACTAATTGTCTAGATAGCCTGGTTGCCAAGTGAGAATGTTTTGTCCATAACAAATATTGAGGGAGGATTTAGGTAACTACACTTGTGTGCTTGTCATTTAAGAGAAAGGGAATGTGTTGAGCCTAGAAAAAAGGAGATGGAAAGACAGACACAAGAGAAACCAGAGCGCTCACCTAAGTTGTTTTTATGTAGTTGAATTCAAAATTCTTTCTAATGCTAGGTGTAAAGATAATCCTTAAGTGATAGTTACGGGTATATCTGTGTATTTGATGCACGAAAAGGAGACTAAAAGATACTGAAGTGCCTTCGAAGTCTTAATTTGCAGTTGCAAGGAGCTCTGCAGTGCTTGTGTTTTAATGGTATGGCCTTTCATACTTATTTTACCTAGGTCAGAAAGTGCCAGAAAACATATATGAATAAATGCAAGTTGAAATGGAGGTTGCAGATTGGGTCCCTCTGACTTTTGAAATTGTTATTCTTGTGCTGTGTCATCATCTGTAGAAAGCAGCTGCAGGTTGTTATGTGCATTGAGAACTGGGCTGATGCTAACATGTGCCAAATCCTTCTATGCAGGAACACTGCCTGATATGCCAAATTTGAGTGCTTGTTGTTTTTACTATGAAAATCCAAGTCCACTTTTTATTCTGTATCCATTGATTTGATAACCAAGTTGTGCAAAAATAGGGTTAACTTTTGGTGCTCAGTTGACATGGTCAGGTATTATTTTCAGACTGTTACGGCTATTATGTAAATGATAGAACTTGTGCTTGGGTATTCATAGAATCACCAGGTTGGAAGAGACCCATCGGGTCATCGAGTCCAACCATTCCTATCAAACACTAAACCATGTCCCTCAGGACCTCATCTGCCTGTGCCTTTAAACAAGTACTCGAATGAAGATTAAGGAATTTGGGAGTGAAGAAAATTGTTACCTCTGACTTCTAGAAAGCAGTTTACTGCCACTTGTTTTTCGTATTTTTAATGCAGATTTGCCTTTGTTTCAGGTTACACACCAGGCACCCCCTATAAAGTATCCTGCTCACCCACTAGTGGTGCAGTGCCACCATACTCTTCATCACCGAATCCCTACCAGACTGCTGTGTACCCAGTTCGAAGTGCCTACCCACAGCAGAATCCATATGCACAGGTAAATGAACAAACCCCCAAAACTGTCTGTTTGCATGCTGTTTTATTTACCTTGGAATATTTGCTTCAACTCTGAACTTTACATCTCATTTATTTCTTCATGGGTGGAGAGAATTTTTAGCTGCCTGCAGTAAGAATTCTTAATACAGTGATTTACAGAGTTTGTGTGTGCGCTTTTGCATTCTCAGTCATTTTAAAAATGCACTCTGGATGCTATAGCTACCACGTCCTGTTTTCTTTTTGTCAAAACCTGTCATAAACTTGCATTAATTTTTTTTTTTTTGTCTCTGTTGTGATTCCACCTCCAACAGGGAGGGGGTTGAGTCACCTTCCCTGGAGGTGTTTCAAGGGACGGGTGGACAAGGTGCTGAGGGACGTGGTTTAGTGTTTGATAGGAATGGTTGGACGCGATGATGCGGTGGGTCTCTTCCAACCTGGTTATTCTATGATTCAGGGAGTTACCAAGTCTCATACTTAGCAAACTGTTGAAAACTATTAGAAAGGATAGAATTAAGACTTGAGTGAACGTGGTATATTGGGTAGAAGTTGGCCCTTTGTTTACATATAGGAAACTTGCCTGGCATGTAGGCAGTGGTGGAAAGGAACTAATAAGCTAATAACAAGGTTTATCCAATATGCTTAGAGTATTTGGATTTGTCAAAAACCTTTTATTCTTTAACTAAAAGCAGCTTAATAAAAGGTGAAAGAAAGAGCATTTCTCTCATGGATTAATATATGAAAAGGTACAAAGTGAAGGCAAATGAATGACAAAAGAGCCCTTATTTTTGAAGGTGCAGTCAGTGCTGGTGTTCTACAAAGGTCCCTGCTTTTGCATGTTGTCCTACATGCCTTGTAAAGGGGCTAAATGTTAAGAAGTTTGCCAGAAAAACACAGTTGAATAGTTGGCATGAATGTGTTGACCTCTGCTCTGTAAATACATTTAATCTTTATGATATCACTTCTGTTTTATGGTACTTTCATGAAAGAAGGCCCCACCAGAGTTACTTCATTTACTTTTTTCCCCCTCTAACAGCAAGGCACTTACTACACACAGCCTTTATATGCAGCACCACCCCACGTAATTCACCACACCACAGTTGTGCAGCCCAACGGGATGCCGGCCACCATGTATCCTGCTCCAATTCCGCCACCGAGAGGGAACGGTGTGACTATGGGGATGGTGGCTGGGACTACTATGGCAATGTCAGCAGGTAGGTCAACTTAGAACTTTCAGGATTTCTTGGCAAAGCTCCGCTTTCAGGAGCTGCGTTACAAAAATGTGATGCCAGAGTTGTACTTGGCAGAATTATAAAGCTCTTTAGGTTAAACGGGACTTCTACAAATCATCTAGACCAGCGTCTTCAAAGTAAGTCCAGCTGGATCCAGTTGTGTTTGTTCAGTGGTATATTGATCATTGCTGAAGATGGAGATACTGCATCCTCTTTTCAGATATCAGTGCTATGGTAAAACAGTTCTTTATGGTAGTATGGAATTTCGTATACTCTTGCATTGTTCATTAATTATCAGTGTCAAGAGTCTGACTTCTTGTCTCAATGCATTTCTCTGTGCCTAGCTGAAAGCAGTAACCTCTTAACGCTGAGGGCGACGCAGTGTTCTCAGCCCACTCCTCACATACCTGACCTTTTTTGTGTTGAGATGTGACATTTTGTATTTGCATTGCCTATAAATTTTCTGTGTCACAGGCAGTAGTTGGGGTTGTCTCCTTCCTAAGGCCACACCCTTTTAGTGGTAGCATTTTGGGGGAAAAGCTGTTTAACGGATACCTGAACTCATGTGTTCACTGAGGAGGTGTCGTGTTATGTTACTCAGTGGGTGTTTGCTCACAACGAAATGTTCACTTTCACTCAAAGGATGCTCAGTTCAGTTAACTAAAATACACAAGCCTTGAGCCTGGTTTCAGATTCTAGTCAAATTTATCTCTCAATTTGTGGAATCTCAAAACTACGGTTGCTGTGTGTTATGAACTGCGCTAACATTAGTTTCGTATATGGCAAGCTCAGTCCAGGTGTGTTTTACTGTTTCTACAGCATTCTGTAGGGTAAGTCTGTTGAGATCCTGCTATCTCAGCCTCTTTGTTTCTGAAGCCCTTTACTTCGTAAAAACCTACCTGTAATAATGCAAACAAGAACTATTTTATTCTGTCAGTCAAGTCATCTCTACCATCAAATCTTATTATGGCGTGGGAAGAAATTTTGCAGTGAATAATACTTATGTTGCAGGGTTTCTGCTAGAGCTATTTTTGAGTAATGAGTTGTGTGCATTGGACTAAACAGTGAAGTGATCATCTTGCATTCATGTTTGAAGGAAGATTGGGACTGGAGTGCAAAATAAAACTGGTAATTTTAAATCAGAAGATGAGCGAGCTGTAATTGTACTGAAAATTAACTTTTTTTTTTTTTTTCTCCCCCTCCCCCCTTTTTAATTCTGTGCTGGAATTTTTGCTTACTTAAAAGAATGTTCTCTTCGTCCTAGGTACTTTGTTGACAACTCATTCCCCGACTCCAGTAGCTCCTCATCCAGTTACAATGCCCACATATCGGGCCCCAGGAACACCAACCTATAGTTATGTGCCCCCGCAGTGGTGATCATCCTGGCAGTCAGTGTAAGTTACCGCTTTAGATTGAAAACATTTAAGCATTTTAAATCTCTTACAAATGACAGCATTGTGGTTCTTTCGGGGAGATTTTTTTTTTCAGAAGGTAAGCAGTCTGGGGTACCTCTGAAGTATTAACTGAGTAAGAATACACGAAAATTGTTGCTTCTGTCATAGCTGTTCCATGCAGGGGAGAAGAGCCTAGTGGGGCTGCTTCAGTGCTATGCATCTTCAGAAGCTGAGAAACATTTTCGTAGCTCCTGGTTGTTGAATATGAAAGAAAGAGCCTTCAGTTTGCCTCACTAAAGTACATCTGGAACTTAATGTGTTTGATGTTTTGGATTCAGTGATAGTTGATGACTTTGGCCATACTTTGGTTCATGGGTGAAGCAATGTGTGTAGCTTTGTAGGGGGTTTTTTGATTGGCTAAATACATAGGCAAGCTGAGTGTTTTCCCTTGCTCTGTGGGTGAATCTTTCTCACAAGCAGCTGAAACAAACACACAACCTTGAGTTAATTTTATATATTCTCTGTTTCAGTTAAGTCTCAGTTCATACTTCGTGCAGTCAGCACAGAAAGATCGTTTCTAATGTGGAATGAAATTAGAGCATGGATTTTGAAAAAAGGAGTTTAATTTTGAAATTTGCTGTAAGACGGGGCATAATGCGTGTCACGCTGACACGAAGCCTGATGAATTTGGGATCCTAGCTTCTACTTCTGTTGTATTTTAGGACATGCACTGAGAACAGCTTCATTTGAAATAAGGTCTTGTCAGACCAAATGACAACCTAGAAGTTTCCACTCTTAGTCCATTTAGTTTATGACAAAGTTAACTGTTCTAACTTTTCTGGGTTTCCGTTACAGCAGTTAAGAGTCCAGAGTTCTGTGATTACAGGTGACTGTGTTCCCTTTAACACAACAACCATTTCTCATTTTGCTGTGGTGCTATATGTAAGCGCCCAGATCTGAAATGTTTCACGTAAAATATTTCATCCAGAGTCGTAGTACATGCGTATAAAAAGTGAGAGTTTTGCTGTGATTAAAATCATTACTGCTGATAATTGAATTTAGCTTAAAATACATTTTCAACAGTGCACTTAAAACAAAACTACTAGTGATGACAGAAAGCTGGAATGGACAGGATGGGAGAAAATCGATGTGGGGAAGCCTAGATTTAGGATTGGTTGACTGGGGAAGTGCTAGAGGAGCATTATATGGTACTCAGCATCTAGGGTGTGTGTCTATTGATGTGATACGTGAAAAATTAGAATGTTCTGCTGCACTCAAATATCATAATTGAGACTATTTCCTACTTTTTCTTCCTTTTAATATAGGTTTGAAGATGGGAGATATGCAATCAAGAAATTGAGGTTTAAAAGTTGGTGCTGAAGCCCTCATGCCTCCAACCAGGACTTTTCTTCTGAATGCTTTCAACACTTGGCTAAACACTACTAATTCCTGATCACTGAAGATTTTCCAGTGCTGCATATCTTACATCTTGGAACTCCAGCAGTTAGTCTTAAAGCAAATCCTGTTTTGTGGACTGTCTTGCAATTTTTTAGC
The DNA here is from genome assembly GCA_033558105.1 of Coccyzus lansbergi. Taxonomy (NCBI): domain Eukaryota; kingdom Metazoa; phylum Chordata; class Aves; order Cuculiformes; family Coccyzidae; genus Coccyzus; species Coccyzus lansbergi. Next base: position 16,182 of record JAUMJK010000559.1, read on the forward strand.
TAATTATTATAATGATAAAAAAGGGAGTATAAATTTATTCTGATCCATATCTAGTTGAATGCATGTTAAAACACAAAAACAAAGCTTGCTCAATCTACCTGCAGTGACTGATGCAAAAACCATCATATGCAAATCCAAAGGAACCGAAAAGTATTTTACAACTTGTATCACTAATGCACTGTTGTAACGTATGCAGGGTCTTAAAAGGTAGACTCATGAAAGTGAGTTTCTTTATAAAATACCATAATATACATTAGATAAGTGCTTCAGCCTTTTTCAGGTTGATGGAGTTGCTGGTTTAAAAGGGGCATATTTTTATTTAAGTGATGTATTCTTTACAAATTCAACTACTAAATTGGAGTGACTGGAAAAAGAGTCAGGCAAGCTGTAGAAATCCCGCACACCATTAGTTTACTTCATACCTTTTCATTTTCGTTATATGGATTCAGTGTTATACAGATGTTCTTAAGGATCAGAATGATATGACAAAGGTCATGCTGTGTGTGCCAGTAAGTGAAGCAAACTGCCTTGAGGCAAAACTGGCTCTCCTAAGAGCCACTAGTTGGAGTAGGAGTTGGCATCACCTGCATAGTGAATCGCGTGTCCTGGGGAGATTTGTATCCAGTACTATCTTTCATACAATGCAAGACGTGTCAAAGTGAGACTGCCACACAGACTGATAGAAAAACACTTTCTTTTAGTTCTCAGTTCAGGAAATCCGTGCTGTTTTTCCTAAGGAACGTTGTAGTCCGTTGAAGATGCATGTGGAGCTGATCCAGCTTCCTTTCCTGAAACTTAGAAGTGTTAGGGCTTTCTACAACAAGCAGGGGGACTTCAGCTGCATGTTATTTTGAGGAAAGCTTGAGTGCCTGATGAGTATGTTAAAGGGGAACAAATATTTTAAGACAATTTCCTTCTTAGCTACTTGCAGTGTGGTCTATGGACATGCTGCGCTCGGCAGCCAGAATAGAGAGGTTTCAAAGAGCTGTTTTTTCTTTCTTTTCATAAAAAATATTTGTAACCAAAGTAGGAATCATTTGTTGGTTACAGCATTTTGATGTGTGTACTTTGGATTTTCTTTTTTTAACTTCCTGACTTGCACTCGGAAGCGTGTAAAATAAGACTGACTACAGATCAGCATTTCATTGCAACCTGTCACTTCTGGTATTCTTTCTTGCAACTTCAGTTTTTAAGCAGTACCTCAGAACAAATGCTGTGGCAAGAAAGGGCTAGGCTTAGAACCCATTTGTGTACCAAAATTATTACGGGAGAGATTTAAAATTTTTAAATTTGAGCATTGCACGTAAAATCAAGATTTTTCCTTCAACTTGCTCGACCTACGATTCCAGAAAGACGCAAATTATTTTTTTTGATACGTTTTGCCTGCAATAAATCACGCAGTAAATGGTTAAAAAATGTTGTTCCCTTTTAAGTGTTTACACAGAGGTATATCAGGCTGTATTGTTCTTGTAGGTGAATTTCCATTCAGAAGTCATTTCTTTTTTTTTCAAGTTGTGTATCTAGTTGTGCTTTGTTTGGGGGTGTTCTGCTCCTGTGCAGTTTAGGCAGCTACTTTGGGGTAGCATCAGTGCCGACGTCGTGCTGCCGCTCCAGTTCTCTGCCCTGGTAGAGGCTTACGTACCTTCCCAACCCGTTGGTGGTCGGAGCCTTCAGTAACTTTATTTTTTACAGTAAGCACTCTCTGTATTTTGTACTTCCTTTTTTTTTTCCTGTTTGTTTGTTTAATAAAATTTAGGTTTATTTTGCATGAATCACTGTCAGTGGGTGGCCCCCTTATTTCTAAAGCCTTGAGCATAATTATGGAAGAAGTCCTTTAAAACTTACTCATGAGCACTTAACTGCAGCGAAGGGATTTCAGTATCTTTTTATATGGAGCAGAAAATTACTCCAGACAAACTCTTTAAATTTGTACTGCTTCGTTCAAGTCTGTTTAACGATTCTGTTTGTGTAGTAGATTTGCAGCTTTGATTAGTGAGGTGTGCCAGAGAGTAGAGTGAACATTAATAGAGGCCGTTTGTCCAATTTAGCTCGTACAGAGTGACATCTTCTTGTCTTAGCATCATATTAACACGGAGCTGAGGTATCCGACAGTGCTGTACTGGGGAGAAGCTGTAAAGAACAAACTGAAAGCTTTGCTGTCTCCTGGCTCATCACCCAATAAATTAAAGCTTTGAAGATCATAGGAGAGAACTTTCCTGAATGCCGCAATAGGTCAGTAGTTAAGGAATGAATATAACTTTCTATATATTTGCTCTAACTTCAGATTCCTAAATATCGCCTTGGAATTGGTCTGTGTATAATATTCCATGACATTTAGGCAGTCTCACTGACTTGAGCACTTTTTTTTTTTTTCTAAGTTGCATTATGGGATTCATCCACGAGGGGGAAACTGTACCTTTTAAAAAAGGTGCTGCACCTTCCAGTTGGGATCGATTGGAATCTGCTGGGAGGGCGGAGAGCGTCTCCAGTAGTTGATACGGAAAGTAACCAAAAGCACAGTGCAGGGGGACGGGGGGGGGAATACGTGTATATAGAACTATCTTAATGGTATTTTGTTGCAAATAGTTAAAGCATGGATATAAAACTGCGGCGGGGGAAGCTGTACATCATTAAATAGGCGTTTACACAGTGAGGGGTCTTACGAAACATTCTCTCCTGCTTTTTGTATAACATTCCCTATTTAGAATTCCTTTATAAATAAATACGCAGTATGTGTTTGCACTAGAGCTCCTCAGCAAATGAAAAGAGCTAGTGCAGTAGAGACATTTCAGATCAAGCTTCTCTAAAAAAAAAAAAAAAGACAAAAAACAAACAAAAAAAACTTTTATGGCAGCTTTATAAGATTAAAAAAAAAAAGTACTACTTTAAACCTGGAACTGAAAATAACTGTTGCAGCAATAACAAAGAGAAGTCCAAGAAAGTTTTGGGTTTTTTTTTTTTTTCTTAAATTCAAATTTCAGGTGTTGAGTTTAGATAAAGTATTTTTTAGAAACTGAGATATTCCCTATGTCAGTAACAACCAATGGAAATGTCTGTTAAATGTAGCAGCAGCAAAAGAGAAATGGTTAATAATTGGCACCTATAATGTGTAGCCCTAGTCAATGGTGTGTTGGTTATTAACGAAACACTAGGAAGGAGAGCAGAGAACTTACTGCTAGATCCTGCTTATGCTTGTTGTAACCAGCTGTTTCAAGTTTCTGGGAGACAGGCAGGAATGCTGTTCAAGAAAGCTTCTTTGTGAGTGTACTGTGCAAGTTAAACGCTTAGATGCAGTGGTAGATGAAAAAAAAGTCCATATTTTAGTTGAAGTCCTTCCTTGTATTGCTTCATCCACTAAAAAAAAAAAAAAAAAAAAACCCCAAACAAAGCACCACCTCCAAGTACCAACGTGTCTTGGCGTTGTTTGAGAATAGTTCATGGTACAGAGTTGTATACCAGGGTACTCAAGATTGATGCTCTTTATGGAGCGTTCTGGCCTCACTGCTGCTTGCGTAGTAAGGCCACTTAAGGCATCTGAGCAAGGGATGGTCAGAATTGATTTGGAATTACTCCCCAGTGCTGGAGCGTAGTATTGTACACCATTTGTTTGGGTTCTGAACATATTTTCGCTTGAGTAGGTCAGCACAGTGATCCGATACTGCCACTTAACTCTAGGCTTAAACTCATGCCAGCAAGTAGGAAATACCGTGTATGTGAAACCTCCCGTCTGAGGAACTTGAGTGGTAGGGGCGCTTCAGCTGGAACTCGTGGGAAAGAGGATGAATGCTGTGGGTGTTGAATGGTATTCTGCAGTCGCCCAGGATGTAGTTTGTGCAACAGTGGGTAGGAAATGGACCTAGTCCATGTCCAGCCTTCTCCAGGAGGTATCACTGGGCAGCTGTGGCGTGTGTAGAGGGTACTGAGCGATCCATTAATGCCCGTGTTCAAAAACCATAAAGATTTAAGCTCATTCAGACTGTTCGCATTAATAAGCATCAGCTTTCTAGTCCTGTATTTTATCAGTTCCGAACTTCCCTGTAGAGACCCTCAGATTTGACGAGGTAAAATGCCAACTGCAGCATAGTTAGGATAGTTTTGTGCATCAGACCTCGCCAAGAACCCCGTTTGTTCTGAGATCTCCTCTGAAGTAGTGAGAACTCTTCGAGCAGGCTGTCTGCCCCTCTGGGGCTGTGCAGAGACAGGGGTTGGTTTTAGAGAGTGACAAGGAGCAGCGCTTGTCTGGGGACAAGGAAACGTTTCCTTGTGTGAGCTCAACATTACACTGAAACATCTGAATTCCACAGGTAGTAAGGGTCCATTTGTGATTTGAAAAAAAATCCTAACCCGTTTATGGGCTCTGAAGTTTCAACATCAAGAAAGTGAACATGATTTTTTTCTAATCTGTTGTGACTTTTGGGCACTTAGCAGGCAAACTGGGAAAGCTTTTTTTAGCTGGCTGCTGTACAGACTTGTTTTAAGTAGAATGGATTTGTTAGTGGTTTTTTTTTTTTATTGTAATGCTATTATTGGCTGCCCTCATGTCTAAGATTTGAAAAAGTGAGTGCATGCAATGGAAGTACAAGAGGCCCCAGTAATAGTTCTTCATGTTTGTTATGAAATAGACACAGGTTTCCTTTTTATGACTTTTTTTAAAACTGTCTTACGAACAGTTGTATTGGTACTTTTTTTAAGTTTAGGTCAATGTTGTCTTCCAGAATAAGTTTTAAGGCATCACTCACTCCTGCATTGAACTATCGCATCAACACAGAGAGTGGACACTCCATTCTGAGCCAGTTCAATTGTGAAAATTCATACTTTTTTTATTTTTTATGCAATTCAATGAGTAGATGAGCTCAGATTTAAATTCTTAAAAGCACGTTTATTGTAACAAGAATTGTTATGTATTAATACTTCAGTTTTCAATAAAGATTGACTTGTGTTGCTTATTGTGGGGGTTTTTTTCTGCCGCCTTCGGTGATGTACTTTTAGAAAAGGGTCTTGCTGGATAACAGCACAGTGTGTTGAAACTCAAAGCCACTGAAATCTGGCGATCGATCGAAGCGAAGCAAAATGTTTAAATCGGTTGAGTGACTTTTCTCAGTGAGGTTTCTTAGTGGCCAACAAAATGCAGCGATGCAGGCTTCCCGGTGGGAATAAGCTGCCCCCCAAGTTTTCCTTTCTGGTTGTATCATAAGGATTGTGCAAACCTGACTCATTCCATTTGGAGGCATTTTCTAGATTCCCTGGGGGCTGAGGTTTTTATTATTTTCTAGCCTAAAACAAAGAAAATTGAGGAGATGTAAAATGCTTTAGCGTTTATTTGCTGCCAAATCAGTGCTGTTTCAGAGGTGACAGACTGAGCAGAGAACCGTTGTAAATAAGGGTCTTGAGTGTTCCCCAGAAGGAAAAGAATTGAGTAGGTGTGAGGTGTGGGTAATTACCCTGTATCTTCAGAGTGTGGGTGGCTGTCAACAACACTAATGTTAAAATCCAAGTGTGTATATTTGGGGGAGACAGGGCTACACTGCTTGAACTAACCGGCTATTTTCATTTACTGTAGGTCTCAAAAAACCCCTCAATATCTTACGTGGCAATGTTCCTGTGAAAAGCAGCGCATGTGGACGAAGGCACAGTGTCAATGGCTGCATCAAACTGCAGAAATAGCATTTGGGGTTTGAGCTTGTTGCTACAGGTGGGTTTTGTTCTTCTGTCAGGTAGCTCAGCTTCTAAAATAGCAACCAGGCCCTCAGAATCCCACAGATGGGTTTTCCTCTGTGCGTTTTACCACAAGCTCACTGCTGGTCACTTATCTTGGGATCACTTATGTTTTATAGGCAGATAGTTTTGGGTTTGGTTTGGTGGTTTTTTTTTTGTTTTTTTTTTTTTTCAGATGATTGCAGCTGATGAAAATTCATAACCTGTAACCAGTGGGTTGCTGAAATCTGGGAGGATGTAAAAGGGAAACAATGTTCTTCAAAATAATGCCTGTCGTTCTTGAGTTTGTGTGATTCTGATACAGCTGTTCTTGTGGTCGTCTGTGGTTGAGAAGAATGGTTTTGTACTATTGCCTGATGCTCCTAAGAACACAGAACTGAGCCTGTAAGTCTGTATGTGACGTTTCTCAAGTGTTTGTTTTAAATGGATCCATGCAAGTACCAAAATCCTGGGTCAGTAGTGGTTTGATTTTTTTTTTTTCCTCCCCTCCTCACAGATTTGTTTTGCAAGGATGTGACGATGCACGTTACTCTTCCCCTTTAGGTGCTGACCTGTGGTCATTACTTGCTGGGAAGGTTGGAGGTATTGATGAGAACTCCTCTCACTCTAGAGGCAGCTTTGAACGCTTAATAACAGCTAGAGCAGAAAAGTAACCGCTCTGTCAGTCAGAAACAAGTGTGTAAGTTGGAGATGTGTCAAGAAGTTTTAAGTTTCAGGGTTTGCTGTAACTAATTGCGGAAAAAAGAAAGTTTTCTAATGTCTTCCTAATCAACTCCGTGGCTCAGAGCAGACAAATTCAGGTAACGGCAGTGGTTTTGTTGGTGAGCTCCCTGGCATCAGGAGTGATGTGTGGAATTTTCCTTTGTTGGAAATGTCAGTCATAGTGCTGGGGTGGAATTCATAGTGCATGGATGAAATGTCTGACTTTGGGGTGGGAGGGAGGCTAAGTGCTCTCCTGGATGATCATGTAAAGCTATGAACTACCCTGAACCATCCAGGACAGAGTGGGGTCCATGTGGCTACTTTAAAAAACCAAATTATACAGCAGCAAGAAATCGTTGGTGTTCACGGGGAATTGTGTTTTGTGCATTGCAGAGAGTTAGGGAAGATCATTGAGCCTCACAGGTACAACTAACCTGTAGCTGAAGTCCAAGGTGGACTAAAAGGTACTTCAAACACAAGCTTGACAGAAAAAAACTGGCACTGAGCAGCTCAGCTGTCGTCTTGAATTAGTGTAGCTGGACTGTTTTTCATTTTACAATAACCAATTCCTTTAGAATCATAGAATGGTTTGGTTTGGAAGGGGTGTTAAAGATCATCCAATTCCAAACCTCCTGCCATGGGCAGGGACACCTCCCGCTGGATCATGTGCCCAAGGCCCATCCAGCCTGGCCCTGAACCCCTCCAGGGATGGGGCAGCCACAGCTTCCCTGGGCAACCTGGGCCAGGGCCTCCCCACCCTCATAGTGAAGAAATTCCTCCTTATGTCCAGTCTAACTCTGTCCCCCTCTCTGGTTTATCCTCATTGCCCCTTGTCCTATCACCACAAGCCTTTGTGAACAATCCCTCTTCAGCTTTCTTGTAGCCCCTTCAGGTACTGGAGGGTCACTATAATGTCTCTTTGGAGCCTTCTTCAGCCCGAACAACCCCAACTTTTTCTGGGCAAGGAAGTTCAAAGATGGACAAACTGATTCTTCAGAAAGAGGGAGGGGAACATATCTTCCCACAGTTCCGTTCACAGCCGTAAAGTTGAGATCAAATGGTGTATCCTCTTTAAGTGCATGAATGCAAGAGTGGCTGAAGCTGGTTTGTCTAGATGATGTGGTTTAGATAGCAAATGTATTGTTTCAGGCTGCTGGAGCTTAGGGAAAAAAAATTATCAAGCCTAAGTAATGGATGTGGAAGCGCAGGCTGCTGCTTCCAAGAAAAGTGGGGAGAAGCAGGTATGGGTGGAAGGAACGCTTAAGCAGGACAGTGTCACAGAGCTGCATCTGATTATGACAGATACAGGGACTCATTTTGTACACTCATAATGTTTTGTGGGAGGATTACAGACGTAGACGAGCAAAGTTGGTAGCTCTTTATTTCCCATCTCACAAATGTATATGTAAACAGTCACACACAAAGGTACAGAGCTCACAGGTATTTCATGTGCACAGGCTGGAAAACAGGTTGCTGCTTTGGTAGCAAAGTTGTGCAAAAGAAAAGCTGTCTACGTGCAGCGAAGAGTGGTGTAACTGCAGGAGGGGGAAATGACAGGAGCATTATGCAAAAAGAACAGGCAGCCTGCAACTGCTGAACGCACCAGCACTGCCAAAGCCGTGGGACTTTAGTAATGTAACTTGTTGAGGAAGCATGTGGGAGATGTGGTGTGAGATGGTGTGATGTGAGGTGTTAATCCCAAGGCAGGGTGAGCTGTGGTTGCTGTGTGGCTGGGAAGGAGCACCCTTTGGCCTCTCCTGAGCCTGCTGCTGGGTGGCTCTCACATAAAGGCCACTGGTATCCAGGCTACGGCTGTTCTTGAGGATGGGGTGGGCTATCCTCCCATACCCCATCCTGATCCAATAGCACTTGGATCTGAAGCTGAATGAGTGCCTTCTTGCTTCTGATATGTCATGTTTTTGACTGTCTTCTTGCACCCAGTTTGCTTGGAAATGGGTTGCCTCTGCCTCTCCAAGGATGGATTCCCTCCCCTGCACTATCAAAGTGGACTGCAGTGCACCTTCAGTGGCTTAAAATCATCTGAAAAGGCTTTGTATTTCTTCTGTTAATTTCCATCCATTTACCAAAGCTCTGACCCTTTAACTCGTCACTTACCTGAAGACCTGATCCTACATCTTCCTTCACTTGGGAGCTCTGGGGATAGTGGATTTCTTGGTACAGAATGTTGTAGTTGAGACCTTACGATCCTACCGATGCGCTAATGCTGCTCGTCAGCAGCAGCAGGTCCTGCTAACTTTAGAGAACCTTGAATAGCAGCAGGTACAAGCTGAGTCTCCGGCATTGAATGAAGCACAAACAGCTCCATTCTTAAAGCTTTTGCTGCCTTATCACTGTCCAAGCAGGTATTGCAGTGCCATAATGCTCAGTAGCAGGTACATGGCAAAAAATTGATGCCAGAATTGAAAACAGAGGCGGCAACAGTAAAATAAGAAATCGACACTTGCTGCAGGCTGTGCCACCTCACAAATGCTGACAAAGTTCTTGAGCAGTCTGTGTCGCAAGGGGTACAATACTCGTTCAAAATGCTGATATTTAAATGATACATTGAGTTCTGCGGTTAACAAAGACACACTTCACTACAGTAAATCTGGAGGAGCACCACCTGATATTTTGACATACATTGCAGAAGATGAAAGGCCTTTTCATTAAGCAAAACTAATTTCTGTCATTCTGGGGTCCCAAGAAAAGCAGTATTTTCAGTCTGAAGTTGAGCGTCTGTTACTCAGATGCCTGGGTTCTCAGTTGCCCCAGGGAAGTCTGGTTTCAATGTTTTCAGGAAGCTGCTTGGACCCCCAGTACTGGTGGTGTGTGCGTCGTAGGCTTCTGGACGAGGCGCTGGGTTTGCAAAGCAGTGTCCCCTGCAGCTGGAATTCTCTGCAGTGTACGGCAGTGAGGCCATGGACAAAATCTGGGGTCCCCAACACTGCCCCCACCCTACTGTTCTTCAGGGAATGGGAAAAAAAAAAGAGAGAAGGCCTTAAAGGCTGCTTCGTGGGAACTTTTAGCTCCATAGGAATTCATCTGTTTGTTATTTTGATTCAGTGCAAAGACAGCTTGTACTGCTTTGATGCTATCAAAACTTGAAGCACAGGCATTTTTCTAGTGTGTACACCCACCTTTTCTGACTCAGTTATTCCAAGATGATAGTTTTAAAGTAAAGATAATTTCTTTTGGCTGAGTAGATTATTTAGCTGCCACTGGTTCTCTGCATTTCCTAGTACCTTCAGCGAATCATTCTTCTGATCTGTTCACGTAAGTCTGTGTCTTCCTTAGGTGATACCAGGGCAGATTCTAATCATTAAGAACCATGGCTGTTTTTCACAAGAAACTTCCTAAATGGATCACTACAGAAAGGCAGAACAGCTACAGCCAAAGCCCCTTAAAAAAAATCCTTAAACCATCCCTGGGTCAAAAAAACTTCTTTCCCTCTTTCATGTGACTCAATGCAGAAGTATTTTTCTTAGTAATTAGGTAGGATCTAGCTAATGAATTATTGGTGCTGTTTAGACTCAGGTCAGGATCAGTTTGTTTTGCACAAACACTGCATTTCTGGCCAAGTAGAAAGTTGATTTCTGGAGGAGGAAGAGTGGGCACTGAAGTCTCATGTCTGGTGCTTCAGGCTTCAGAAGGGCTGCTCTTGCTAATCTGGTAAGACTGTGTTGTCCATTAAGCTCAGGAAGCTTGACAGAAGGTGTGTGTGACCAGTTCTTTATGTGCCAGAAACCCCTTTTATTATGAGTTCAGCTGATGACCTTGTGAATCTCTGTACTGTGTGCGTGAGTGCTTCCTGTCCCATAGGTGCGTTCACCCTGGAACTTTGACAAGTACAATGATCTCCATTCAAAATCCCAATGCCAGGCTGAGGAGGAGGAGAATCCGTGCTGGTTAGTCTGTACCACTGTCTAACTCACATACATTTACCATTAAATTAGTAAGTTAGGAGATGAGACGGCTTTTAGGTGTCCCATCACTTCAAACCAATGGAGTTTATGTGTTATCTGATACAGGGTTTGTTCAGGAAACAATAGGTTTTGTGGGCAGAGAATTGGGAAGTGGTGCTGGGTAGAAAATAGGTGACAGCATTTCGTGATGAAATCCTCTTGGGATTTACAGAGCAGCCTGTGCCCATGCCCAGGTGGGTGTGTGGAGCCAAGTGAACGTGGTCCTTACCTGTTTATGGGTGTCGCTGCTGTAACTCCATTACCTACTGTGTTTCAAGGCTTCTGCTGCTTTCAGTGTGAGCAGCTTCTCTGCCTGAGTTCAGTCTTGCACAGGAGATCAAAAATGCTCAAAATGTTTCTTGCAAGACTAGAATCCACCTGAAGACACTTTTTAGGAAGAGTATCAATAGGCAGTTGAGTAGAGAATGCATTTCAACCAGAAATTAATGGCTTCTTGACCAACACCATTTGGCCGGAGTAGTCTTGTGGCATTCTAGAAGTAAAAAGTTCCTCTCCCTAAATTATACTGGTCAGGTATGAAGTAAGGTCTGGAAGAGATGGTAAATAACCTGATAATTTCAACAGCTCTCTGCATATTTACTGTTCAGAGTATTTACTGTGCTGGTAATCAACAGTAGCTGGTTCTTACTGGTGTAAGAGCTGGGGCAAAAGGCGCATTTGTTCTTGTTGCCCTTCAGAGCTGCTGCTGTAGCTCTGGGTTCTGTGCCATGGTGACCCCCACCCCTATCTCACTCAGCAGACTAGAATCATAGAATCACCAGGTTGGAAAAGACCTCTGGCATCATCAGGTCCAACCATTCCTGGCCTGGACTTGCACCGGAGGAACTTCTGTGTTATATAAAGCGATGTACAAACTGAAAACAGGTCAGAAGTCGCAGCAAGGGAGACTTGGAGTAGGTGTCAGAACTTTTCGTCCAAAACGGGGACGAGGGGGTATTGAAGAGGAACTCAGAGGGTTGGGGGAAATCTCCATCCTTGAGCACACTAGATAGCAGCAGATAAAACCGTGAGCAACCTGGTGCAGCTTCTCGGTTGGTCTCGGTTTGAGGGGAGCTTGTGCAAGTATTGTGGGGGAATTGTCCTGGGGCCCTTCCAGCCTGGGGTCACTGGTCCAGTCCAGCTTTCCTTCGTCCCCCCACTTGCTACAAAGCTGATTGATAAGCTCAGAAAATGGATCATTTCTGTGCCAACACATCATCTTCCTGGCCAATCAAAACAAACACGCCATGGGGAAGGGAAGGAGGGTGCAGACATGTAGGGAAAAGACAAAAGTGACAATCGCTTTCTCTTACTGAGGGGCTGGATGTGGCCACCGGACCCTGTTCTGCTGTGCGGACGCAGCAAGGAGGACTCAGCCTGAGGCTGCTGTGCTGTCCCATGGGGACGTTGCTCTGCTCAGAAGTTTCACAGCACTTCTTGGGCTCCAGTTTATGCCTGAATCAGGCAGCAAGCGTGAGGTTTTTACTCTAAATGTGAGTGACCATGTGTGCACACATGCATGTGCAATGGCTTAAGCTTGTTGGGGAGTTGATTTTGTTTGCGGTGCAGCTGTCTGAAGAGGCGGCTGCAGGCAAAGCTCTGGATTATCTCAGTAGAGCTCCTGAGCCCCCCTGGCAGGGGTCAGGGCCGGCTGCGTGTCTGCGGTGTGCAGGGTTCAGCAGAAGCTGTTGACAGGCAGCTCTCACCAGCATTTGCATCTCCAGCAAACAGGGAAATGTCCAAACCATGTAATGGTCATGACCTGCTCAGTCACCTGACAGACATCTGCAAGGTGTCCCTCTTAAGTTTGGTATTTGGCAAGAAGGCAGTTGTGGCACCTAAACTCAGTGTTTTCTGACAAAGCCTGATTTGAATTTTGTTATTTATTTATTTTGTCCTCCTCCCACCATTGTCACACCGTCCTCTCGAGCGTGGAGAGCTGCTGCTCTATGTCAGCCCAGGTTGAGAGGCCTGGGTCGTGTTGGCTGCTGGTGCTTAGGCTGCTGCTGTGCCCTGGCTCTGGGGGTTGGGAGGGCAGAAGGGGGAACTGAGCACTGTGAGGCCGAAAACACAGATAGAACATATAAATAAGCACCAGTTCTTCATTTTTTTTTTCATTTTTGGGGGGCTGGTGTCCCCTCCTCCCCCCAGTTTTAGTGACCCCTACCTGTTTGCGCAGTGTTTGAAGGCCGTGGGACGTGGTAAACTTCCCATGGGCAGACATCGCTTGTGCTGCCGCATGAGAGGGAATAGTGAGGGGGTTTCAGTCACTGCTCTCTGTAGGGCTGTATTGGCTGGTTCTGCCTAGGAGAACCGCAGTGGATTTGTGCGTTTTCCCAGGAAGAAGGGCAGGGGAGCAGGCTGCAGGCTGGGAGAGTTCCAGAAGGAGAAGCTGGATTCTCTTTCAAGTATGTCTCTCGCTTCTTGATGCTTGTTATTCCTCTAACTCTATATTGCTCAAAGTGGGTTTGAGCGTCCTCTGCAGCTTTTGTGATATTTCTTAGACATGGTTTCCATGTAAGAAATTAGCAGGAATTTGGCAGCTGGTGACTTGCTAACCTTGAGCAGTGTCGTAAAGTGACCATCTCCGGGATGGTCTCTTCTGCAGGAATCTCCTGTCTGCAGGATGGACTTGTTGAGGGTAACAGTCTAACCTGCCTTCTATGGATAAGTTGTCAATTTTTAAAGCAGGAGCAGAATCTCTACAGTGATTTGGGAGAGAAACGAGTTCACACAGAAAGACATGTTGGAGACAAACACAGGCTAAGAGTCACTTTTACAAGTTTCTTTATGAAATTAGATGTTTCCCCTGGTCTGGGGGGAAGATACAGTGCAAGAATGACTTTGTACATGCTACTGAATTCAGATATCCCTGGATGACCAGACTTTGGTCAGCTACAGCATCAACAAACACTGGGCTTCTGAGCTCTGCAGGCAGTTAGTGCTCGCTTACGCTAGCACCGCCTCGGAATGAGCGGGTGTCTTCCTTCCAATGTCACAGGATGTCTCTCCTAGGCTAGAAAATTCAGTCATTATGGCTTCTAACTCTTGCTATGGTAAGGCAAATCTTTCCTTTTGCTAACCAAGGTTTCAATGAATTCTTTTTTTGGCCACAGTTTGAAACTTGGGTATTAAAAGTGAGGCTCTTAGTGCCAAATTTAGGCCTTTTTAAAGCGGCTTTCCATGTTTAAAGGTGGCAAAAACCTGTAGTAGTACCCCTTGAACTGAGGGTCTGTGGGAGTTTGCATAACGACCATGGTTTTAGTCTTTCAGCGTTGAATGGCAGACTCTGACTTCTGGGAGCTGTGTTTGCAAATATTGACCTTTCTTTAAAAAAAAAAAAAAAAATAGACAAAACAGGCATCAAGTTAACAACATCTGACGAGAACAATTACAGACTTACAAAATACACAGTCCTGATTTTTACCATAAATAAACACATTACAAACAATGGGCATTTTCATTGGCCAGGAAATATGGCAGAACGATGGAGAGACGAGAATCTAAGGAACTGAGCACGGTAGTAATTAGGCACGTTTTTCTCTAACTTAATGTGACTCAAACCCACTAGAGAGATTGATGAACTCGACTCATGCTGCAGGTTGATTGGCACAGTTTTTGACGTACTATGTAGTTCAGCGGTGGTGCTGGACCGGAAAGAGAGTGAAACGGTCACAGTGCAGTACTCACTGTTGTCTGAGGGCCTGCAAAGGCTTAACTGAGTTAGAGGTGTGCAGGAGGGTCCTGTCTCTGAGAAGCAGGGGAGAGGGATGGGCAGAGGGCAGAAGGGTTTTTCCCTCCGCGGAAAACGTATCATGCCAGTGACTCGGAATTGTTGTTCTGAGCATGTGGACGTGGAGCCGGCAGGTGTATCTGCTGCCATCCCCTCTCTGGCAGCTGCCTGTCGCGGTCGCTGCGGGAAAGAGTGAGTCAAGTACAGCTGACAAGCAAAACCTGCCTTGTCAGAGGAAACGCGTCAGGCTCCCTCCTGTGATTTCTTCCTGGAAGGTTGCCTCTCGCTCGGGCGCTGTGCAAGGCTGGCTCAATGGGACTGGCACAAATGCACACACGTGTGCAAGCACACCCAGCGTCTCACCTCGGAGCCAGTGCGGTCGGTCGGTCTGCAAAATAAATAGGGAAGGCAGGAGCACATGTGCCATCCTCTGTAAACAAAGGATTGGAAGAACCTGGGCTCCACCTCCCAGGACCGACGGATAAAGTGCTTTCTCAGAAGGGGTTCAGGCACAAACACGGGGCTGCGTTTATTTCCGGAAGGGCGTCAGCCTGCTGATGTTCTGCCAGAAGTTCGAGGGCTTGCGCTTGGGCTCTGCCAGCATGAAGACCTGCTGCTGAGGGAGGGTGGTCGGCAGGGTGGGATGCTTCTGGCGCATCAGGAAGTCGTAGTACGGCCTGGTGACAGCTGTAGTGAAGATGGGGAAGCATATTAGTGGAGTACAACCCCACCCCTGCCCTAGCCCAGTCCCTCTTACAGCTGCAGGTACGTGAGCTGGGTTTCTATTAGTAATGACCTTGAATTTCAGCTCTGCTCTTTAGGAGTTGTTGACACTGTGGAAGTGTCAGAATCACTGGGTTGGAAAAGACCCACAGGATCATTGAATCCAACCATTCCCATCAATTACTAAACCATGTCCCTCAGCATCTCGTCCACCCGTCCCTTAAACACCAACAGGGAAGGTGACTCAGACCCTTCCCTAGGCAGCCTCTGCCAGTGACCAATGACCCTTTCTGTGAAAAATATTTTCTGATAAAGTCCCAAAAGTGTGAGGTGTAAGTGGTGGGTGTTGTCCCAACACGACTGCAGGGCTGCAGAGCTGTGGTTTGTCGTTAGTGGCAAACTTAACCAGTGTTAACTTGGGTTGTTCTGGGAGAAGCTGCTGATGCACACATGCCTGTTACAACTTCCTGCACTGGATTTCAGAGTTGTGAGGGTCAGTGCCCGGCCCTGGGACAGGGTTGGCTTATGGGGTCTCCTCCTCTAGGGTTCTGCTCTGTTAGAAGGTCTGTCCTCCCGAACTTCCCTCTGCAGCCAAACCTTACTTCTTAACTTATTTTGAAATGTAACCAAACTTCCGTAGCGGAGACTTGGCTAGGATTTAACTGTTGGCTGCTCCCACCAAGAGGAGGGGGTTGCCTCGGAAAGCAAGTGAAATCTCTTCCTCTGCATATAAAGAGGGGCGGTGGCATCACAAAATGGGATAGTGGGAATCTTCAGGTGACAGGGCTGCGAGTGCAAGAACTTTCTGTCCTGCTGCTTGAGTTCACACTCCCCTGGCCTAAATGTTCATGTATAATAAATATAGAACCTCCCCAGCCTGGTTCTTGCGCTCTTTATCTATTCAGGTCTGGCTCACCTTTAGGCTTCCCAGTGTGGTGCTGCTTGCTGGCATTGAGCATCGCCTGCTTTTTCTGCACCTC
The DNA here is from genome assembly GCA_033558105.1 of Coccyzus lansbergi. Taxonomy (NCBI): domain Eukaryota; kingdom Metazoa; phylum Chordata; class Aves; order Cuculiformes; family Coccyzidae; genus Coccyzus; species Coccyzus lansbergi. The sequence continues at coordinate 31,997 of JAUMJK010000559.1, forward strand.
TGTGATTGAAAAACCTTGAAGACAAAACGGAGTTTATCAGCAACAGATCCTGATTCAGTCATCATCTCATGGGAAGACACTGGCATAGCCAGTAGGGTAAATACGGGGGTAGGGAGGTGCCTGAAGTGAGGTCACCAGCTGAAATAACTCTTAAGTCTAGAAGGGGCACATAGTGCTCCCCACAGCCTGTGCTCTCCCCTGCAAGGTTTATTGCCTGCACGTTCCCCTCATGCTTTGCTGGGTGGAAAAGCCACTCCAGATCAGTTGTGGTTCAAATCTCATTACATCACGTGTGTCTCAATTAAGCAAGATTTGGACAAAAGAATGAAAGCTCCTTCTTGCGATGAGAACCCTTGACTGACTACATTTCTCTAGATATTGCCAAAGCGGGCACTCCTCTCTGAGAGGGGATGGGATGGAGGGGATCCACTGTCTTACAGCATTGCTCTTTCCATACCTGTCTCCTGGTCAAGCTGAACCTGTCTCCTTTCGTTCTCAAATGCCTTCAGCCACCGCTGTTTCTGCTCAGGCTTCTTTGCACAGAATAAATGAACTTCCTCAGTGTCTCGGCAGTGCAACTTAAATGCATTTTTCACACTGATGTTGAAATCTTTGTCCTTCCCATCTTCTACATCCAGTATTTCCATATCATCCATGTTGATCCGACTCTTATAATATAAGATGTCCCGGCGCAGCAGGTCCTGTAAGTGAGATCACACAGACACATGCAGACATTAGAGTTTCCTCTCCTTGGCCCTTCCTTAAACATTCCTTTTCCTTGATATGATGGGGTATTTAATCTCCTTGGCAGTCATCACAGTCCCACAAGGAAAAAGTGATATTGGATTTGAATCTATGGAACTGCAGAGGGGTATTTAATCTCCTTGGCAGTCATTACAGTCCCACAAGGAAAAAGTGATATTGGATTTGAATCTATGGAACTGCAGAGGGCTGAGCTACTCTTGACAGTGTTGGAAGGGAGGAGAAACTTGTGGTTTCTTCTCGTGGTGGGGGCAGCATAGGCTGGCATCTAGCGTTATGAGATATCAGCTGCCCTGAATGAGCTTGTAGAACTTCTCATGATTCCAATACACTTATAAAGCAAAAAAAAAAAAAAAAATAAAAAAAAATCCTTAATTAGCTTTTGGGGCTTGTGTTGACAACAAAAAGTAGATTTGAGAGCACTAATAAAACAGTGAGGGCCTCCTGCCTAAGTTACCTGTGCGCTGTGGATGATGTGAAAGAAAATAGTAGTGTTCGGTCCTGAAACTCCAGTGGAATTTTCTCTGTGAAGGCAAATTTCTCTTATTCCTTTGGTTATAAAAAGTAGCCTGGGCCGTACTTACAGACTTGCATGTGATGTTAACATGGTCTTACTGACAGTCAAGGCCCACAGCTCTTTATCAAAGCTGAAGTTACTTTTGCCTGTGCTACGACTCTTGCTTGCAAGGGCAGCTGAGGGCACACGTATTTATAAGGAAACGTGTGTCAGTGCTTCTGCTGGAGTTGTATAAAACGAAGCCATGCACCGACCCTAGAAGCAGTGCAATACTTTCCTCTTTTGCTGTAAGAATGAGGGCAGACAGTTCCTGTAGCTTCTTGACATCTTCAGGTGCACAGAACACACCTGAGTGTCAGAGAAAAGACTGCAACGAATGGGTGGATGAGGTGCTGAGGGACATGGGTTAGTGTTTGATAGGAATGGTTGGACTCGATGATCCGATGGGTCTCTTCCAACCTGGTTATTCTATGATTCTATGAATGTGTGTAACTGTCTCTGTGCCAAATACAAAAACGATGCCTGTAAGTACTAGGGGAACAAAGGGGTCAAGAGGGAGTTCTCTCAGCTTCTTTGGCATTGTCAGTGCCACAGTCGTGCCTGGCTACTGAGGTTACCTTCTTGCAGCAGACAAGCTGGTGATCGAAGAGGAAGAACATCCTCTGTTGGCTCTTGGCTTGAGGGTGGGAGATCTTGGTTAATTCTCCAGAATAGATGAGTTCTGAGCTTCTGACTAGGACATCGTCACCCTGAGAACAGCACAAAGAACAGGTTGGTCTCAGCCATCTGAAAACAGGGGAGAAGAAATAAGCCCACAGTCTCATAGCAGAACCTCAGCTTGGCTAAGGGGCCTGTGTGGCCTGAATTCCTGCTGATGAAACTCTCTTCTGGGAATGAGAGGGAGTCTCTGTCTTGTCGCACCAGGGAGACACCAAGCCCGTGGCATCCGGGGAACAAGCACTGATTTTGATAAAAACAATTATGTGTTGAAAGAAAAAAATGTTCTTTTCCAGGGAGCCTGCTCAGGGCAGCTGATCTGTCCCTGACATTAAGGGAGGCACATAAACAGGCAGCTGACAAGTTAGCCTGGCATTCCTTTGAGAGGGAGATGCTCTGGTTTTATTGAACCTAGAGTTTACAAAATTAGTAGTTTTGTTTCTTTTATTTAGAAAGTTTTTTTAAAACGAATCTACAGGGAACCTCGGTTTCTTTTGTTGCTATATCAGAGTTTGCTTTCTGTAAGAATAACGTGTCTATTAGGCATTAAGGGGCAATCCCGCTCATCTTGAATGTTTGAAATCGCTCAAGATGAAATGGGGGACATGAGAAAAATGACAGGATTTCACTAACCTACATGCTAATTTTATTCTGCAAGGAAACTGGGGAAGCAAGAATCCTAGGGAACATGCAAAGGCAGCTGGCCTAGCTTTTCACTTGTACTAAAAGTTCACATCTGTTTCAATAAAATGCCCAGAACACACACAAGGAGAGGCAGAAGATGTGAGGCAGAGCTGACCAGTGATCCTTAGGAAGATCCCTCCTGTTGGAGAGGACAAAGATAGGCAACAAAGAACACTGAATTCGTGGAGAAAGCGAGTCTCTCACCTCCCAGTCTTCTATCGAACTCTGCCACTGAGCAATCTTGTCAATGTTCTCCAGCCGCCGCTTCCTCTCATTGATGAGCCGAGCGACGTTCTTCATGGCATTCAAGGCAGCTTCAACATCTTTAAAATCCCTAGGGTAGGGCAGAGGCATTAGGCCTGACAAAATGACACTTGCTTATTGTATCTACCCCCCAAAGAAATGGGTTTGAGGCACAGATTATGGACTTGTGACAGATCCATGTCCTAGTTGTGGAAGGGAAGGGGATAAGCTATCATATTCAGCGGCAGAGATGCAAATACAAGTCACTGGGAGGATCTCCAGGGCTTTCCAAGCCTCGTTTTTTTTCTCCACAGCATAATACGATGTATTCATAATGCCACTGTTCTCATGCAGGGACTGATCCTGTCATACATAGGTACAGCAGTTCAGCAACAACTGCCTTCATTTTGATAGGAATGGTTGGACTCGATGATCCGGTGGGTCTCTTCCAACCTGGTGATTCTATGATTCTGTGATTTCAATCAGGAGACGATGTTTTCTCTGGAAGGGTAGGACAGAAGCTGATCTACCTCCCCCACACACCGTATGCTGCCTCCAGCTCCCTTGCTGAGTTTAGAGTGGCTGCGAAGAAGCTGTTCTGCACAACTTGTCTCTAATGCAATTCTCAAAACATCTGTGGGCTGCACTAAGGAGCTTTCTGTTCAGAGGGCAGCCTCAGAACAACGTGCTTCTAGGTTTACTGAGAGAGGCTTAAAACCATTCTGAGAAACACCAGTGCTGTTATTGGGAGGGTAAGATCAAGTCAAGCCACAATGGGCCAATAACAACACTTCCTTTTCATATATATTTGTCATGTTTTATTTCTGTAGTGAACTATGTCAGATGCTTGATTAGGCAATAGTTACTTGAGCAGAGGGCAGTGCCTTCAACCTGAAACTCAGCAATGGATTTGAAGGCTTTTGAGCTAGTGTTGAAGAGGCACCACGTGTGGATGGCTTGGTCGCTGTAGGCCATGATTTATCATCGAGTCATATCATAGAATCCCTAGGTTGGAAAAGACCTTTGAGATCATCAAGTCCAACCGTATCTGTCTACTGCTAAATCATATCCCTGAGCACTTCATCTACCCATCTTTTAAATACCTCCAAGTATCGCCTCCCTGGGCAGCTCAGGCAAGGGCCTGTCAACCCTTTCAGTGAAGAAGTTTTTCCTGATGTCCAGTCTGAACCTCCCCCGGGTGCAACCTGGGACCATTGTGGTTGGACTCAATGATCCAATGGGTCTCTTCCAACCTGGTTGTTCTATGATTTTCCTCTGAGGAAGCACTGTGCTAAATTTCTGACAACTGCTCAGCCCTGATGTACTGTGATGCAGTTACGTGGACATTTTTGTATATATTCAACCAGTGCTTTTGGAGGCAAAGTTTTCCACACTGCCACCAAAACCATTCAACTCCAAGGTATGAATAGAATCATAGAATCACCAGGTTGGAAGAGACCCACTGGATCATTGAGTCCAACCATTCCTATCAAACACTAAACCATGTCCCTCAGCACCTTGTCTACCGGTGCCTCTAGGGAAGGTGACTCAAAGTACCTAAGGTGGACCTTGCAACTCCAGATCTTTAACAGACAGGAAACCCCAGTGCTACTGCAATAAGATTATGTATTTGATAGAAAAAAAACCCCACACCTTTGTTTTCCCCACTTTCTATGAGGTAACAAAGAAGAATTGTGGTATCTGCTGTACTTGGAAGCTGCCCTCAAATTCATGATCCTGCATTACTTAATCTCCATGAGTCTGGTCTCGCTCCTTCCCTCCCACTGTGCTGACCTACCTGTGCTGGGGGTTGGTGTATTTGAGCAGCTCAGCCAGCTGCAGTGGATATTTGCAGATTTTCTGCACGGGAGTCAGCAGAAACCCATCCAGGGAGATGTCAATCATCTTCTGCAGCAGGCGGCAGGCTTCAAAGAAGTAGACATACTTGTTAACTTTGGTGAGGCGGGACAGCTCCATGCAGGCATTGGGGTGGTTGTTGCAGTATTCCGAGTAAATCTGAAACTCTGTTTGCTGCAAGGGAAAGGGAGGGATTTACTGGCTGTGTTCCCTTAGGGCGATGGTCTGGCTCAGACTGCTGTGTGCAAGTTCCCCGTGTAAGTTCTACCGCTGTAACTCCTGTGGCTCTTTGGTAATTTGTACCCTCTCCAGACTTTGCAGCCCAGTGTCCTAAAGCTGGGAATAGGGTGTATTACAAGTTACAGCACTTGCAGCAGGACCAGGACATTTCCATTTGTTCTGGCCTGTGCTCAGCTGAAAGTTTTTAAAGACTGAATCAGCTGTTGCTGATCCTACACTCATCTGAAAACACCACAGCTGTAAACTCCGGTCTGGCTTGAGACCTGCAGGCCAATCATATCCTGGGCTGCATCAAAAGCGTGGCCAGCAGGGCGAGGAAGGGCATTTTCCCCTCTACTCTGCTGTCCTGAGACCCCACCTGGAGTCCCCAACATAAGAAGGACATGGAACTGTTGGAGTTCGTCCAGAGGAGGCCACAGAAAAGATCAGAGGACTGGGCCCCCTCTGCTACGAGGACAGACTGAGAGAATTGGGGTTGTTCAGCCTGGAGAAGAGAAGGCTCCAGGGAGAACTTATAGCTGCCTCCTAATACCTGAAGGGGCTATGGGAAAGCTGGGGAGGGACTTCTTCCAGGACACATAGTGATAGGACAAGGGGGAATGACTTAAAATTGGGAGGGGGAAGATTGAGATTGGACATTAGAAAGAAATTCTTCACAATGAGGGTGATGAGGCAACGGCACAGGGCCCAGAGAAGTCATGGATGCTCCATCCCTGGAGGTGGTGTTCAAGGCCAGGTTGGATGGAGCTTTGAGCAGCCTGATCCAGTGGGAGGTGTCCCTGCCTGTAGCCAGGGTGTTGGAAATGAATGAACTTAAAGGTTCCTTCCAACCCAAATGATTCTATGATTCTTTGATTTTGAAATCTTACTTCATTTTTGCCTGCCCAGTGTGGCAGGGAGTACAGTGCTCAGAAGCTGAGGCACTTTGAAAATGTCCTTTCCACAGTCATGAGAGCCATAGGATGGTTGACTGGGAGGTGGGTAGTGGTTGCATGGGGCAAGGGAGTGGGGTGGTGGTGTTTAATTTGCTTGGTTGGGTTTTATTAAACAGAGCTTCAGTTCTGGCAAATGAGTTTTTAAATCTCTGACTTAATCCATGCTCAGACGCCCCTTTCCCATGAAGTCGAGTTTACTCACATATTCCAAGAAGCATGAGCCGACCTCACTCAAATGTGGGTAGTCTTTGTTGAACTTCTTCTCTAGTGCTTTAACAAATTTCTTCTGGCACCTGTATATGTCCTCAATATTCCCAAAGATTGTCTTCAGCTGCTCTTCTGTAAACATGTCGGCTCTTTTGCGGCACTGCTTAATGTAGCCCTAGGAGGAAACCAAATTGGAAAGCTGCCTGGGCATTTGCTCTGTGACCTCTGATTACCCACAGAAACCCCCCCAGACTTCTGTCAGTTGTACTTCAGGTTCCTGTACCCCCTTCCTGCATAGATGTATTCATATCTTAGCTATTATTTCCTCTCATACCACCTAAAACTTGGTAGACACAGCAGCCAAGCCAGTTACATCACTGCCTTAAGCAATATTGTAATCCACATTTGAAGGAGTCCCAGGGCTGCTTTCTCTCCTGTTAAAAACACCTTTATCAGTCTACAGGCCGCAGGGTGTTCTGACCCCAGCACTGATCCCACTGATAGATTTAGCCCAATTAAATTGCAGATCTGGTTTAGATATGCGTGTTAGGAAATGCTTGGTTGCCTCAAGGGAGAAGGAGGGCACAAAGGACGTGAGGACTCTGTAGGAGGAAAGGCTTGTTTGATAAGCACGCACTGCTTTGCCCCAGCTGGCTCTGCTGGAAGGCTCTACGTGGTTTTGTGTCATTTCAGCAAAGAACTGTGTTCCTGCAGAACTCTCACCAATTACCTTCATTTACCCCAGTGTTCATGACAGCGTCTCTCTTCTGGAAGAGGTGTCGCAATGCTCTGCGCGTTTGCAAGTGAAAGATCTAATTGGCTGAACACCCCCCAGTTGTTTTGATTGGAGCGCGACGTGCCTGAGGCTGGAGCTGCTGATGGTGCTACCTCAGAATATATATTAAAGAGGACAGCAATGCTAATCATTTGCTTTGCTTTGGTTTGGGAAATTCAATTAATTCCATTTAATCAGAGCCCAAGTGGGTACTCAAAAAACAGAGGCGTTTGGAATATGGCTGTAATGAATTGTCATCTGTTTTCTGAGCGTGCAGTGCCGTTTATCAGAGCAGAAATACAGTCTCATTTTCAGAAATTACCTGCTTAGGGTCACTCTCTAGGCAAGAACGGGACATACTCTCTCATTCTTCATAAAGGTCCTGACATTCATTTCCCCCTTTATCCCGTTACCTCACAAATATCCTTCAGATGCTTTATGTAGTCTCTCTCTGTGCTTATGATCTCATTGATGACGTTGGTCCTCATTTGATCTTTGGTGGTCTGCCCCATCCCGAATCGGCAGGTGCCGCTGCTGGAATCGTCCTCCTTGCCACCCTCCACCTTCAGGGGATAATCTTCCATCGGTTCATCCTGGTTTACTCGCAGCTGCACCAGACACATAAGAGGTTCACCGTTTGGATTGCTAAACACAACTCTTCCAAGGAAAAGAAGCGTGGGACAGGCGACTGAATGGCAGGCAAAGGCTGAGCTAGGGCCAGGGGTGAACAGGGCCACCTTGTTTGTGTTACCTGAACCCCCAGGGAAGCCGAGGCCCCAGAGTCACTTTGGGGAGGCTTCCCAGCCATGGCAGCTGCTCTCCGTGTGGCACAGGTGGTGTTAAGCAGGCACCTCTTGTGGACAGAAGTCCATATAAACAGGAGAAAAGCAGATTTAGACTAGAGAGAAGGAGGAATTTTTTCACCATGAGGGTGGGGATGCACTGGAACAGGTTGCCCGGAGAAGCTGTGGCTGCCCCATCCCTGGAGGGGTTCAAGGCCAGGCTGGATGGGGCCTTGGGCACCTGATCCAGTGGGAGGTGTCCCTGCCCCTGGCAGGGGTGGGACAGGATGGGCTTTGAGGTCCCTTCCAACCCAAAATATTCTATGATCTAAGTCACAGGAATGATACAGAGCCCTCCAGGAAGAATGAGCACAAAATCAGGACAGGAAATGGTTTGTCAAGTGAAAACTGCGTGAGGAGACACGGAGGGAGGGAGAGAGGGAGGGGAAACCAGCAAGTAGTTGCTTACACTGTAAATAACACATGACCTCTCAATGTCTGCTTCCCCAAGAATAGTTAAAGATCATTTACTGTTGATGTAAAAGCCGATACAGATGCCGGTGGTCACGCAATGTGGTAAGGAACAGCATTCCACCATCAGGGCGTGAGAGGAAACTCTCTTCCTCCGTAGCACCCATCAGGTGGCAGCACAGCATGGGCACAGGAGACAGCTCGGGTCTGCAGGACACGGTCCTACAGAGCCTACAGGGTCAGGAGCAGCCAAGTACCCTGGGGAAGAGCATCCAACCACTGCTGCGTTTAACTTCTGAGCTTTCTTTTATGTACTCGAATTGAAGCTCCCGGAGCGCCCATGGGAATGTTTTGTACGCAACTCAAAATGATCAACCCCAGCAGAGTGAAAAAAACACTGAGGTAGGAACATGCATGCATAACTATAGGCCTTTTTTTTTGTACAATGACACAAAATTCCTTGAACTTTTAATGTAGTTTCTTCTCAGCAGGATTACTTGCCACTTGATCCATGTGTATTTACATAGAAAGAGTCGTGCATGCCCACCCCTTGTCAATACAGGCATACGTTTACTCGCTGTTTACAACCTGTGAAGCCCTCCAGATGTGTGAGCCTGCTTTTCCTTCACTGTGAATTGAATCATAGAATCATAGAACAACCAGTTTGGAAGAGACCCACTGGATCATCAAGTCCAGCCATTCCTATCAAACACTAAACCATGTCCCTCAGCACGTTGTCCACCCACACACCTTAAACATCTCTAGAGAAGGTGAATCAACCACCCCCCTGGGCAGCCTGTTCCAGTGCCCAATGACCCTTTCTGTGAAAAATTTTTTCCTAATGTCCAGCCTGAACCTCCCCTGGCGGAGCTTGAGGCCATTCCCTCATGTCCTGTCCCCTGTCACTTGGCAGAAGAGCCCAGCTCCCTCCTCTCTACAACCTTCTTTCAGGTAGTTATAGAGAGCAATGAGGTCTCCCCTCAGCCTCCTCTTCTCCAAACACCCCCAGCTCTCTCAGCCGCTCCTCATAAGGCCTGTTCTCCAACCCCAATTGGCTAGGCTTAAACTCAGACCATGGTTTGAAACGTGTGGATTAACTGAGAGGCCTTACAGCTTCACCCAAGTCTCCAGGCATACCAGACTTCCCAGCAGCCAGCTTGAGACCCAGGGGTAACCAGCAGGGAATCTTCACTCAGATGCTTGAATAAGAGTTCGAATTACTCTTCTAAAAGAACTTGCTCCTCTGCATCCCTCAAGGCTTGCACCAGTCTGCTTTGCCCTCAGGTATTATCACAGATTTTTTGCTGGACAATTCAATTTTCCAGTAAAAAAGACCTCTGTATGAACCATGAAAAAAAGCACTTCTGTCCCCACAGGAGCAGAGAGTTGATCCTAGTAACCTGCTTGCAAAAAACATCCACTGTTGCTAACAGTTACTGAGCTGAGCCAGTCTCCTGCAGTCTAGGACAAAATCTTTCAAAGCTTTTCTGCCACTATCTGCCCCGCTTCTCCAAGGGCTTTTTCTACAGATCATCTCAGATCACCTCCTTCCATGTTTCTGGGTCATTTGTGATCTGAAATGACCGGGATAAAGAGCTAAGGAGAGATTCTGCTCTGCCCTGAGGCCTCTAATTGCCTTCAGACGTTTTGAAGAGCCTGCCCTGAAGTGGTTAAAGCACAGTCAGGCAGCCACACCAAGAGGCACAGCCCAAAGAACAGGATAGAGCCTCTCTCCTTGCAGCAGGAAAGGAGAGCACAGCAGTTACCTGGGTCCCCACTTGCACAGAGAATTCAACTGTTTCCAAATGCTCCATTAGAAACGAACCCCAGTACACAGCAGGTACCATCTGGGCTGTTTTATAGGGCTATTTCTGTAAGGTCTTTGTAGGTGGCACTGGGCCTTCTCCCAAACCCACCAGGTATTTCCTTTCTCCGCCCCCACCAATTGTCCCATGTTACCTCCAAAGCATTATTTTGTGTTTTTACCTTCCATATTTAAATGCCTGGAATACAGTGCTGTGCAGTGGCCCAGCAGCCTGATGTTTTTTAAACTTGAGGACTAAGAGGAGGTGGGTGCCCCAGTGAGGTGGCCGCATACTTTGGGATGTGGTGTTGTTCTAGACCCAGCACCAGAAGGAGAAAGCTAAATTAGGTGCCACGCACATCCATACTGTTTAAAGTGAACACTAGAATGAAGAACCCTGCCAGCTGTATCTGGGATTCCTCTAGCAGAGCATTTGTTGCTCACTTCTGAGGGGAATACTGCATGCTTGGGCACAAATTAGCCAATATACATGTGAGTAAACAGGAGCCCAGGCTGCACAACCCCGTGCAGGACAGCTCCCCCTCAGGCACAGCCCAGCTTCACTACACAGTCCGGAATGGATGCACCTTTGCCCTGATTTACTCATGTAAGAGAGGAACTTTGCACTGATGGCAGCTCAGCCAGGAGGGCCTGATGTACCACAGCCATGTGTAGAGCAATAGCAACAAGACACATTGAACCAGCTGTCTCTAGTAGTGAAAGCGCTCAGAAGTCACTATAAAACACTAAACCCGGAGAAAAAGAACGAATACTTGGTGCAAATGGAGAGGCACAAAGACATGTCAAGTTCTTACCCGTACAAAGCTGGCTGGAAACCAGCCTTCGCTGTCCAGAATCCTTCCCCACCACCACTCCTTGTTGGTAGCATCCATCACTTCAATGACGTCACCAGCCTTGAATCCCAGCTCTTGGTCATCCATGGTGACATGGTCCCAGAGGGCTTCTGCATACACGACGCTGCCATCGCTGATGAGCTGTGGACACAGCAAGTCAAACCGTCAGCTTCCCCCAAGAAAGCAGAGCAGTGAACCAGCTGCAGCTTTGGCACCGCTGCTGCTGCACCAAACAAATGTTGATAACTTTTTACATCCCATGCGCAACATAAAACTGAGTTGGTGCTAGTCTGGCAGTTGCTTCAACCAACCTTGCTCTCAACAGCCTTTATTCAGAATCATGTAGACACAGCATGTTTACTACCATAAAGAACATAAACGTGATGCTCTGGAGTTTCTTACTGGTGACTCTGCCTCAGCCAGCAAACAAGGCTCCACTGTTGGTGGAAGATGCTTTTTTGCTGCCAGTGCAGCCCTGGTTTGCAAAGCCTTGAAATAAAACCTTGAGCATCAATGTTCAGAGTCAAACTTCAGGGCAGAAAGTATTTTGAGGCCTCAGAGCTAGTCTAGGATAGAGGCAGCCTTACGTCTTTACTTAGCACTTAAGCTGCTTAAAGTAAGTCTCCTGGAAAGTTTAGGTAATTATGCTGAGGGACAGTGGTTGTTTGCTACATGTCCCATGAAGGAACTGCTCTAAAAGACAGAAAAAAACATCCAACCCCGCAAATCCCCCAGCTCTTGTCGCTAGAGGTGTCTGTGAGAGGCCTCTGGAACACGGTGTTGGGAGTGTTTAAACCTGTCTGGTGCCATTTTCAACTGTTTACACCTTTCACTGTGGGGCAGTGATGTTCTTGTAAACTGGTCCTGCTACAACAGGAGAGCCTGCCTGATGTCCACAGTTTTGTCATGTAAGAGTCTCCTTTGAATTTCAACAACTTCAGAGAATACACACAGGCTTCTCGGGGCCTGAGCAGGATTGGGACTGTCCGAACACCAAGGATTTCCCCAAGGAGGCAGCATATATGCTGGAATCCCGCCATAAAGGATTTACTCTGCCATTCTGAAATAGAAAAGCTCTGATTTTCTCCAGGAAAATGGTGCAATGATAAATTCTGGGGAAAACGGAAAGAGCAGTCTATGGGGCAACAGGGAGGAAGACAACCTGTGCAAACCCCCCTGTCAGTGGCACAGCTCACATCGCAGCAGGGTCACACATAATGCACCCGTGATCCATGCTGGGGACCCTTGGTTGCTTGTCCACACAGGCAGAGATCTGCTGCTCTGGATCACTATTTTTCCTACTCCCCCAAGAAGGAAGGTACATGTTGTAAAAGAACATTAGGATAATCATGTATACAATCATGGCTATAAACTGGAGAGGGGCAGATTGAGACTAGACAGAAGGAGGAATTTTTTTCACAATGAGAGCAACTAGGCCCTGGCCCAGGTTGCCCAGGGAAGCTGTGGCTGCCCCATCCCTGGAGGGGTTCAAGGCCAGGTTGGATGGGCCTTGGGCACCTGATCCAGTGGGAGGTGTCCCTGCCCATAGCCAGGGAGGTTGGAACTAGATGGGCTTTACAGTCCCTTCCATCCCAAACTATTCTGTGATTCTATGATACACTAAATCAGGGGAGAGTGAATGAAGCATTTGAAAGAAAACTCAAATACAGTCTGCCTTTGGATGGCAAATGCCCCTCCACTGAACCAGAAACAGCTTAATGCAGCGTTTCCATTTTGACAAAAACAACAGGATGCTGGGGAAGAAAAGAATGAGAGGCTCCTGTTTATCTACACAGCCAGCGTGGGGGCACTGTCCCCATGCCTCTTCTCAGCTGCCTTCTGCTATAGAGCTGGGTGCATCCTTCCTGCAGGTTTCTGCCCTTCACAGAAATGAGAAGGCACTGGTGTGAGGTCGAGCAAGCAGGGAACACAAGGGACATGCTGCTGTCATACAGGTAGCTAGTGATGTGGCGAGGAAAATAATCCAAGGGTCTTAAATGCTGCCTCACATGTCTAACATCCTATAAGTAGAGACAGGCTTTAATCCCAAGGCAAGTAGAGAAATAGCGTCATTAGTCTCAGAAAACCAAACATCAAGAGATAGTGCTGGATCCACCGGACAGCAGAGGCAGCTACATCCAGTCGAATGGCAGTTCTTTGTCTGAAAGAGCTGTGGAGGGAAGCGATATTGGCTTCACAATTAACACATACAGTTGTTAGAGCTGCGTGTGGCCCTTTTAAGCATAGTTCCCTTAACTGGTGTGCTCAGCGTGTACTCCAGCATTATGAATAAACCCCTTATTCACATTTTTTTAAATACTTGTAGGTCTTGCCAGGCTTCTAGAAACTTGGAGCTCTGGTTTAGGTTTCTACCATAAAGTAGCAATGACTTCTCTGATCACACAGGCGGATCATTGATGGTGGGAAGGCATTAGTTACTACCTCACAGCACCAAGCTGCCAGGTCTTGATGCCTTGATGAGAAGATGACAAAGCCTGATCTAGCATTAACAGCATCTTAGGGTTGATACCCCCATCTGATGAGAGGATGGAGCCACACAGCTCTTGGAGTCACCAAAAGCCACGAGACTCATTAGTGAATCCTCGGCTGGTATTTTAATCCATCCGCTAATATTAAATCTTCAGTTTTCTCTATTCAACAGCAGCCAGACTGTGAATAAGATTTACTAAATAGGGAAAGTCACATCTGACTCACCACCAGCCTGGACAAACAGGCACAGGAAAGCAGAGAAGCTGCTGCCACACACACAGTTGCTGAGCAAAGGTGTGACTGAGAAAACACCCAAAATACAGGTCTGGGTTTGAATAATTAACACCAAACACTGTGTTTGTAGGGAGGAGTGGTCGATGTAGAATCATAGGATCATAGAATCATTGGATTGGATCATTGAGGCCAACCATTCCTATCAAACACTAAACCATGTCCCTCAGCACCTCAAAGCATGAAATGAAAAGGAAAAAAGTGCTTCCTGGGTATTTTGGATTGTCTCAGATGGGTTTGTACGGCAGCCCCTCTGTGGCTGCAGGCTGCTGGGCTCCCCTCCCAGCACCAGTCTGTGCTCAGATGCTGCAGGTGGAGCAGGTACCAATACTGGAAAACATTTTACAATCACCACTCTCAGTGCTCATTTATCTGTCAGCCTCGATCTGTAGCAGCCTGCACCTTACACTATTTTTTGTTTTCAGTTGTATCCAATCCAATTGCAGAGTTGATAGAGAATTAGCGGCTTTAGCCAGTGCAGCAGTCTCTTTCCAAAAGCAAATGCAGAAGGGAAGCTGTGAGCCAGGGCTGACATCTCCATGGCTCAGAAGTGCCCGCGGTGCTGCATGTCGCTGCAGCAGCTGGGACAGAGCAGGCTGCAGCATCCTCTCTGAGGAGCACACTGTCCCTGTTAGGACCCTCACTCCCTGTTCCGGGAAAGATAAAACACAGCAGCAGAAAGAAAGCTTCTCTGCAAACTGTTAAAGCGCCGCACGATCAACCAGCTCTATTGTGAAAGCTGCTTGCCTTCCAGAGAAGCATGTGTTAAAGGGAATGCTCCCCATTTCCAAGCGTGGTGGTTCCCGAGCTCAAAAGGCTCAGCTCATCACAGGCTTTGGTCTTTGCAATTAAAGCAATGTTTGGAAAACAACGATTAACTTCCACATGAAACAACATGTATGTGCTGGCTTTGTAATACAAGGGCCAACTCTGTGTATGTTCTTGGAGAGCCCTAAACCAGTCTCTAGAAGAGAAATAGGAGAAAACACAGCGTGCACACCCAACCACCCTAAAGCTGCTGTGGCTACTGCAGCCGGCAGCAGCGAAAACAAACAGAAGTTGGCTCTTTTTCATTGTTTATAACAAACATTTATGTTTGCGGATAGCAGTGTTTGCAACCCAAAGGCAGTACTCAAACTCATGCTTTGAAACTGAGAATTGACTGCAGCTCTATCATTGCGCTGGCCTTTCAGTGCAGCTGCAGCTCCTTTCCCTCCTGCCTGGGCAGTGCCAGCCTAGCTGCTCATTAACAGGCCCAGCAGATGTTAAGGGGATGCGCCAGTGCTTGTGCAGGTCGCTCAGTGTGTCACAGAAAGATAGAGGGAGCAGGATTACTGTGTCACTCTTCCAAGTAATGCCTATGAGCAGGCTGCTCAGTAGGAGACACAGAAAAGGCTGTTGCACATTGCTGCCCCACATTATCCTAGAATCCAAGAATGGTTTGGGTTGGAAGGGACCTCAAAGTCCATCTAGTTCCAACCCCTTGCCATGGGCAGGGACACCTCCCACTGGGTCAGGTAGCTCCAAGCCCCATCCAACCTGGCCTGGAATATCTCCAGGGATGGGGCAGCCACAGCTTCCCTGGGCAGCCTGGGCCAGTGCTTCACCACCATCATCTTGAAGAATTTTTTCCTAATGCCTAATCTAAATTTCCCCCTTTCCAATTTAAAGCCATTCCCCCTTGTCCTATCACTACTTGTTCTTGTAAAAAGTCCCTCGCTGGCTTTTCTGAAGCCCCCTTCAGGTACCAGAAGGCCTCTACAAAGTCTCCCTGGTGCCTAGTCTTCTGCAGGCTGAAACAACCCCAACTGTCTCAGCCTGTTTGTGTAGCAAAGAGGCTCCGTTCCTCTAATCATCTCCATGGCCTCTTCTGGACCCATTCCAACAGTTCCACATCCTTGCAATGCTGGAGATTCCAGAGCTGAATGCAGGCCTCTCACAAGAATGGAGTAGAGGGGCAAAATCCCTTCCCTCACCTTGCTGGCCACGTTGCTTTTGATGCAGCCCAGGACACAGTGACCTTCTGGGCTGCAAGCGCACATTGCCAGCTCATGTCAAGCTTCACATCCACCAGCACCCCAAAGTCCTTCTCTGCTGGGCTGCTCTCAATCATGTTGTTCCCCATCCTGTATTAAAACCATAGATTGCCCCAAACCAGGGGTAGGACCTTGCACTTGACCTTGTTGAACCTCCACTACGTGTGGGCAAACAGATCTGGCATCCCAAGGCCACATGTGAGCTGATGGCTTGTTTGCTTTCCAGCTACTCAGTCCCTGATGGTCTCAGGCTGGACACCTTGGCATAATTGCCTCCTGTGTCCTAGTCTTGCTCTGACAGGAGCTCCAGGCAGTATTAATAGAGGTAAAAGATCTCGACAACTTACAGAAGGAGGGATGATAAGCCCTTTAGGAAATATTTAGCTTTGAGCTACTTGATTCTAATTGAATAGAATTTGAATAGCTTTCTCTTGGTAACCTCAAGTACACTGGACCACACAGAGTGAAAAAGGAACCCAGGAACATCAGAAGATACTAGGAACCGAGCAGTTCAGGGAGAATGTGCCCATAGAAAGGAATTTACTTTTCAGCTCTGTGACCCGAAACCAGACATTTTCCATGAAGAGCATCTGAACCCAAGCCCTGCTTGGTGCACTGAAATGGTTGCCATGGAGCCTGCGTCTGATGCTCGGCCTCCCCAGAACTTATGTATTACAGACTAAAGCTGAATTGGGTCAGCACATCAAACATTTAAACCCTGCAGCACTTAAACCCAGAGGCAAAGCGTCCCCCAGCCCAGTTCCCTCACCTGTCATTTTGCTTCCAGACCTTCTCTTCTGCCTTCTCTCATGCAACGTGCAAATGCTTATTTTTGCTGATGGTGCATAGAAGCCAGCTAGCCTTTCCCTTGATCTGAACCCATGAGGCAGTTCTCAAATCATCCTGACAGCTTGCTCTTGCTTCCTCTCAAAGCTTAGCTTCACTATTTAATGATGGACGATACAGATAAAGTTAATCTCATAGAGCTTCTGTCTTCTATGCAGAGCTACAGACTGGGAGAAGCCTGGCTGGAAAACTGCCAAGAGGAGAGGGACCTGGGGGTGTCAGTCAACAGCCGACTGAACATGAGCCAGCAGTGTGCCCAGGTGGCCAAGAAGGCCAATGGCATCTTGGCTTGGATCAGAAATGGTGTGACCAGCAGGTCCAGGGAGGTTATTCGCCCTCTGTACTTAGCACTGGTGAGGCCGCTCCTTGAATCCTGTGTTCAGTTGTGGGCCCCTCAGCACAAGAAGGATGTTGAGGCTCTGGAGCGAGTCCAGAGAAGAGCAACAAAGCTGGTGAAGGGGCTGGAGAACAGGCCTTATGAGGAACGGCTGAGAGAGCTGGGGGTGTTTAGCCTGGAGAAGAGGAGGCTGAGAGGAGACCTCATTACTCTCTACAACTACCTGAAAGGAGGTTGTGGAGAGGAGGGAGCTGGGTTCTTCTCCCAAGTGACAGGGGACAGGACGAGAGGGAATGGCCTCAAGCCCCACCAGGGGAGATTTAGGCTAGAGATTAGGAGGAGGTTTTTCACAGAAAGGGTCACTGGACATTGGAATAGGCTGCCCAGGGAGGTGGTTGATTCACCTTCCCTGGAGGTGTTTAAGGGACAGGTAGATGAGTTGCCGAGGGACATGGGTTAGTGTTTGTTAGGAATGGTTGGACTCGATGATCCGATGGGTCTCTTCCAACCTGGTTGTTCTATGATTCTATGATTCTGCACAGCAGGCATTTTGTCTGAAGGAGTTGTTTTGATTGTCTTTGTGGAGCATCTCCCCTCTGTGAAGGGAGACAGGCATCCCAGGGAAGGGTTCATTGTAGGCATCTTAGCATGATGAATGAAGCAGGCCCGTGGGGGTCCTGTCTCCCTTCCATCCCAGGCAGGAATCTGGGCGAGCTGAGGCTTGCTGCCTGGCTCCAGGGTGCCAGAACCACTGGCATGACCCCACGCAGCCACAGCAAACACTTCATTGCTTCTTGCTGCTCCTCTGTCAATACGTGTCAGGAGAATACAAGCCCTCCTTGCCACAGCGTTACACCAGCCACGTTCCCCTTCACGGGTAGGGGTTGCACTCCTTGCCTCAGAAGCACAGACCGTGCCCCGGTTAAGCCACACTCTTGGCATTCGTTGCCCTTTTTGCCTGCTGGGTAAGCCATATATTTTTTCAGCACAGAATTTAGAGGATTGATTAAGGATTGTGGAAGACTCTCAGGCATTTACCAGACACTACAGATCTCCATTCAAAATATTTTAATTGAACAGCGATTCTCCTTAACAAGTCTGAGATGTCAGTCTGCCACGATCTTAATCCAGTTAAGTGTGCTACACTGATATTCTATAAAGCTGTTTTTTTATTCAGTGACTGTAGTCAAACTCCTCACGTGACTCCTAGTACAGCTGCCTCCATTTACCAAACACGCAAAATTTGTCATCACATTTATTCGGTAAGGACTATTTTGCACAAATCCATTCTGACTGGCATTAATTACATTATTCCCTTTTATTTATCTCATCCAAGATTCTCCCTCAGAAGTGGTTTAAACAGATGGGAAGAGGAGGAGGGTCCCCCAGCAGCAGGCAAGGAGAAGCTCTGAAAGCTTCCTTCATCAAGAGCTACGGGAGGAGGGGAGCAGCCCTTGCAGACAGCAGAGGAGGTAGAGCTGTGCTCATGTTATTTCAGCATGTGTGACGAGGACGGCTCGAGAAAGGACACTGGGTGTGTGTCCATCTGTGTTCAGATAAAGGTAACTTTTCAAACTCCAGTGACGCAAGAAGTTCTCAGTTCCTCACCTAAGATACGGGAGCTGATTATTATAATGCAAACCAAATCAACTCAAATTGCGTTAACCGACTTTGCTTTTGGCCCAAATAGGTGAAAACCGGGGGATAGTCACCTGTGGCTGAGGAGAACACCTACTCCTCTAGGGCCTGTCGGTGCCCTCAGCACCCTAAACATCGCTCTCCCATGACCTGTATAGCAAGGGAGCCTGTTAGGTTTGGGAACAAACATCTTCAAGCTTTGGCATAAGGACACAATGGGAGCAAAGCCATTCTCAAACCTGTTCATACTCTGCAAAAGAAACTTAGAATCATAGAATCACCAGCTTGGAAGAGACTCACCGGATCATCGAGTCCAACCATTTCTATCAATCTCTGAATCATGTTCCTCAGTACCTCATCCACCCACACCTTAAACACCTCCAGGGAAGGCGAGTCAACCACCTCCCCTTGAAAAGTTTGGTTTTCACCACTTGTTATGGTGAAATGTTGTGGTTGCCGGTAGTCCTTACAGTAATTAAAGCTGTAAAATAGCTTCCATTTTAACCTTTCATAACAGTTGCCAGAGGAGACTTATTTGAATTTACATCTATAAGACATTATCTTCCTGGTATAAGTGAAATATATTTTCTAAACAAGCAGCTGCAATGCTGAGTGAGAGGGGGGCAAGATGGCAAAAGATATTTTGTGCTGACAAATGTAACACAAGCAATCTCTGGCACACATGACAAATGAGGTGCTCCTCAGGAATGTCTTTGCCGATAGATTTAAGAAAACATCAACCAGTTCGATCAGGGTCAGAAAGTCTGAACGTCAGGAATGACTCAGAAAAAAAATAGGGAAGATGAGAACGAGACAGGACACATAGAGCAGCACAAATTGAAAGTGGGAAGTTTCTATGCCAGCACAAGGTAAATGGACTCTGAAGCTGCAACACTGAAAGGTGGACAGAGGGCGGTCACGACATAGAATCATAGAATCACCAGGTTCGAAGAGACCCATCGGATCATGGAGTCCAACCATTCCTATCAAACACTAAAGCATGTCCCTCAGGACCTCATCTACCCATGCCTTAAACACTTCCAGGGAAGGTGAATCAACCATCTCCCTGGGCAGCCTATTCCAATGCCCAATACCCCTTTCCGTGAAAAACTTCCTCCTAATCTCTAGCCTAAATCTCCCCTGGTGGAGCTTGAGGCCATTCCCTCTTGTCCTGTCCTCTCCCCTTGGGAGAAGAGCCCAGTTCCCTCCTCTCTACAACCTCCTTTCAGGTAGTTCTAGAGAGCAATGAGGTCTCCCCTCAGCCTCCTCTTCTCCAGGCTAAACAACCTCAGCTCTCTCAGCCGCTCCTCATAAGGCCTGTTCTCCAGCCCCTTCCCCAGCTTCGTGGCTCTTCTCTGGACTCACTCCAGAGCCTCAACATCCTTCTTGTGCTGAGGGGAGCAGTCCTTCATCCCCACCATAGAGATGTCCAAATCATAGAATCATAGAACAACCAGGTTGGATCATCGAGTCCAACCATTCCTATCAAACACTAAACCACGTCCCTCAGCACCTCGTCCGCCCGTGCCCTCTTAGTTTTTGCTCAAAAAAAGGAGAGGATGAAAGTGCACCCAGGAATCTGGTTGTTCAGAAAATGCCTGGGAGGCTTTCAGGGAGAAAGAGTCCCCACGCACAGGGTACAGGAATGGACACGTGCCACATCCTCACTCAAAATGTTCAGAAAGGCTCCAAGGACCTCAAAACCTCCTGAAGCACTTGGAGGCAGAAAACTTAAGTCATTCCAAAGCTCTAAATCAGCTTAAACAGCTTAAACTCATCTAAGGCCTTAAAGTGTTTTAAGCATTTTAAACCCATCTAAAGCCTTAAAGTAGCTTAAGGAGCTTGAAATACACTAAGGTTTAAAAGTGGTTTAAATAGCTAACTTTTGGCTAACCCGCTCCTCATACCTCCCCCAGTTGCATAGTACCTGTCAGTGCAGGAACAGGTAGGATCCTAGTGCCACAGTGCCATTTATCCTTTTAAGTTTTAGAGCATTTACTGGGCTGGTGCTGTAACAGCACCTGGGAACCAGCCACACGCTCTTCTGCTATTCTCTTTGGTTTCAAAGGCTGGAAAGGAGCGAGGCTCGGGGTTGAACACTCAGGTTTGAACAAGACTTTGACCTGGGGCTCACACGTCTACAAAGGTTCTGGTTTCTGTTTCCAGTTTGGCTGTAGATGAAAACTGTGTCAGAATGACTGACTCCCCTCTTCACCTCACCAGCAGGTCTGAAGACTGCATTAACCATAGAATATGAAGTACACCTGGTTAGTGAAGTTTTTACATTTCATAGAATCATAGAACAACCAGGTTGGAAGGGACCCATCAGACCTTCTAGTCCAACCATTCCTATCAAACACTAAACCAAGTCCCTCAACATCACGTCTACCTGTGCCTTAAACTCCTCCAGGGAAGGTGAATCAACCACCTCCCTGGGCAGCCTATTCCAATGCCCAATGACCCTCTGTGTGAAAAACTTCCTCCTAATCTCCAACCTAAATCTCCCCTGGTGGAGTTTGAGGCCATTCCCTCTTGTCCTGTCCCCTGTCACTTGGGAGAAGAGGCCAGCTCCCTCCTCTCTACAACCTCCCTTCAGGTAGTTGTAGAGAGTAATGAGGTTTTGCTGGTGCCTTAATTTTAACTGTACAGCCTGGGAACGGGAATAGCCAGGATGTTTCTCTTTGGTTCTCCTCACATTTAAGAGCGATTGCTGTTGCATCTTTTTTAGACTACCACTTCTCAGGCACCCAAAAAGAAACTATTTTCTTTAGAAATTTTACTTAATGTTACATTAACCCATTTGTATGTCACTGATGCTGCAAACTTGCCTCATTCTCCTCTTCTTGCTGCCTGGCAGTACTACCTTTCCTCTGTCTACTCCACTGACCACATCCCTTTGGGACCTTCCCCATCCTTTCCCCTCCCTGCAGAACAGCTCCTGATTCCACTGCCCTTCCTATGACTTAATTTTGAGGCTGTTGCTTTCTATCTCCTTTTGTGCTTCCTCTTTCATCATCATTTCCTGAGAGACATGGTTTAGTGTTTGATAGGAATGGTTGGACTCGATGATCCGATGGGTCTCTTCCAACCTGGTTGTTCTATGATTCTATGATCATTTCTTCAGACAAGTGAGAAATATACTGTACAGAACCCCAAGGACAACATACCCCAAGTAGTTCATCTGCAGCTCATCCAGCACAGGAATATATTGTACATAAATTTTGGATTCTTGCTCTTCGCAGAAGAAAAGGAAAGGGGACCACACAGTTCTCAGAGCCCTCTGCCCACTGGTGACTCTTGCTGTCCCTTCCCCCAAAAGGCAGAGCAAGTTACACTATCAGTTAGCTTGACGGCAAATTCATTTAAATTTGTTTTACAAATAAGGTTAAAGAAAACATTTTAAAGCAGATACAAACTGCATTGTTAGCAAATTGCTCTGAATCATCAAAAGGTCAGCATCTCTTTGGGCTCACAGCAGGCAGTAAGCCAGAAACAGAGCACACAGCTTTCATTTCCATGTGTGCCTGATTTAATTTTAACGGAACACGCTGCAAAGAACACGCTGAAATAATTTTTTATTGCTCCTGTCTCCTGTGAAACATCTCCCTTGGATTAAGAGCGCTGTGCCAAGGTCTGTACGACACTGGTAGGTGCTGGTGGACATGCTGGGCCAACAGAGACTCTTCAACAGTTTCCACGACCTGCTTCTCAAAGATTGTCTCCCTGCCTCAAAAGAACCGTAGACACTTTAGTCGCTGTTTCCTTTCCTCATCTTCTTCTGAGAGAGAACCCTTGCAGGTTTTTGCTGATCTAAAACTTAGAATTTCTGCTCCCTGCCTTTCTCTCCTGATCTACACTGGAGTAGATATTTTCTTCAGTGAACCAAGAATTGCTGTCTCCCTGTTTCTTTGAAAACGGAGCAGCGGAAAATCTGCATATCAGATAGAGAGAAGGAAAAGAACAAAAAGTCTCTATAATGTCTCACTGTCAGGCAAAGGAGGCTGCCTAGCCTTTGTTTTTGGTTAGTGTCTGTAAATACAAAAATGAGTCATTTCTTTTGTAGTCCCTACAGAAGGTTCTTCAAGCTAATTACACTCAGGAAAAAAAAAAAAAAAAAAAAAAAAAGGAAGGAAATGCCAACCTTTTTATATTGCAAACATTCTGTGCTGGGAGTAGAAGATCGATTCAAAAAGCAGCAGGATCCTGGGAGCTTCTGAATCCCTCTCCTATCATGCTTTTCAACACAACTATTTTATTTGTTTGTCTCAAGTCCACATCACCTGGATGAAGAGACCTAAACGTCTAAACAAAGCTAAAGCCTTAAGCCAGACTCACATTCCTGTTTCCAAGGCCACCCTGCAAACAAGCTCTTTAACTACAAAAGACTGAAGCACCAGCTATTACTCCTGCAGAACCTGCCTTCTGCACTCCAGATAGGAAAATATCGACATGCCTCCTGTCCCCATGGGTCGTCACTTTAGTCACCTTGACTCCATGTACAACCCTCCCATGGAGGTTTTTCAGCATGACAAAGTAGTTTTGCAAAAGCAGCTCGACATGGAGCACATTCCAATAGCTCAGGCTGCTGTGGGATACAGTAGATACTGTCTCTCCTGTCTTGGTGTCTCATGGAAATCTTCTCACTACGTAATTCCACAGTGTTTAGTATAACAAGTCCTGTCCTGGGCGCTACAGGTGTGAATTTGGATTCTAAAAATACAATTCCTTCCTGCTGCAAGTATTTCATGTGCTGAGGTGAGGAAAGCTGTTAGGCTGCTGCTGAGAGATCTTGGCGCAGCTTTTTGGATTCGCATGTGATGCCAATATATGGTGTTCGTATTTCCATATAGAGTTTGTCCCAACTCTGCAGCCACTCAGCATGCCAAGACTGGACAAGATCATGATCAAAACCAAACACCAGTAGTCAAACCCAGCCCTATGATGCTGCTCTGAGCCACACTATCACCAAGGCTATAGACAATGGGCCAATAATCATAGAACCACCAGGTTGGAAGAGACCCAATGGATCATTGAGTCCAACCATTCCTATCAAACACTAAACCATGTCCCTCAGGACCTTGTCCACCTGTGCCTTAAACACCTCCAGGGAAGGTGACTCAACCCCCTCCCTGGGCAGACTGTTCCAATGCCCAATGACCCTTTCTGTGAAAAAAATTTCTCCTAATGTCCAGCCTAAACCTCCCCTAGCAGAGTTTGAGGCCATTTCCTCTTGTCCTGTCTATCCCCTGTCACTTGGAAGAAGAGGCCAGCTCCCTCCTCTCTACAACCTCCTTTGAGGTAGATAAATCACGTTCATGCACTGCCCTTGCACAGTGGCCACTACAAACTAGCACACAAACCAGCGTAGTAGAAGACAACACACTAATTCCATTCTTTCGTTGATGCAACACCAAACAAGCGCAAGATCTTTAGGTGTGGATGCTACCGCGTTTTGGTCCCTGCTCTGTGTCACCTTGGCTTTGTCCAGCAACCTGCTCTGGGTAGGAGCTGCAGGGGGAAGAAGGGAGTAAGGTGAAGGCAGCCTCTCTTCCCTCAGCTGGTGGAGGCTCTACTTGCTCTGCTACCAGGGCCCAACAGAGATTCAGGTGCCCAGTGTGAAACTGGTAACCTCTGGAGAGAAAAGTGTGCTGGGAGGGACTGCACTAGGGTCTCTCTCTCTCTCAAGGGAGAAGGAGAAGTTGTAGGACCTTACCACTGCAGCAGGATATATGGAACCAGAGCCCTGCACCAGCTCCTTGTCCCTGAGGGCCAGGAACTGGTCCAATGCAAGACAGCAAACTCCCAACTTCTAGCAAATCTGTGCTACTGCTCTGAGTCACGTTTCCACGGCTGCCCAAAGCATACACGGGGTGGATTGGATGGAAAAATCACAGTCATGCCTGGAGAAACACCAGCCAAAGAAGAGATACAAAGATTCAATAAGTCATTACTTTATTCCAGAGCTTCCAGCATATTCTCTAGTTAACAAACCCAGTGACAAGGCATTTATAACAAGTACTCCCTCTCTTAAAATCTTCCTTTAACTGGCGCAATGGGACCTCTTTTGTTGTTTTTTTTTTTTTTCTTTTGAATCAAAATACTGGAAGCATTAATTAAATGTAATTGTTGATGGTATCATCCTAAATGCTTACTGTGTTTCTTATCTGGCCAGCTCATGCCTTAGATTCCAAGAATAAATCACAAAGACAGCAGATACCACACATCACCACAGAAATGAGCTTAGCCTGAGAGAACAAATTAAGAAAAGATACAATCTAAAGCCCAGATCTCCCTTTAGGAATGATGCCTCGGTCTCCCTTCTGTTCATAGATGCTCGTTGCACTTGTGAGGTTCAAAGTAAAGCAGTAGCAGATTAAAGCTCTTGCCTGTTAAATGTTCTGGTGAATTTGCCCCATGCTGGGGGAGTATGAACTACCCATGCAGGGCTTGAGGAAGCCATGCTCTGCCCCATCCCTGCACACTGCTTTAGCCAGCGCAGGGAAAAGACTGGAGGCACAGCTCTTACACCACACGTCAAGGAGGAAGAGGAGTCCAGCAGCCACAAAAGGGTCTGGCTGACATGAGCTGGTCCACAGCAGGCACAGAGAGCACAGTGGGCACCAGGCACCCTAAGTGCTTCATAGAGAGGCAATGACTGCCAGGCTCCCCCTTTCCTGACTGTGCTTCTACCTCCCAGAGAATCATAGAATCATAGAAAAACCAGGTTGGAAGAGACCCACCAGATCATTGAGTCCAACCATTCCTTGTCAAACACTAAACCATGGCCCTCGGGACCTCATCTACCTGTGCCTTAAACACCTCCAGGGAAGGGGAATCAACCACCTCCCTGGGCAGCCTAGTCCAATGCCCAATGACCCTCTGTGTGAAAAACTTCCTCCTAATGTCCAGCCTAAATCTACCCTGGTGGAGCTTGAGGCCATTCCCTCCTGTCCTGTCCCCTGTCACTTGGGAGAAGAGCCCAGCTCCCTCCTCTCAGGGAGTTGTAGCAAGCAATGAGGTCTCCTCTCAGCCTCCTCTTCTCCAGGCTAAACAACCCCAGCTCTCTCAGCTGTTCCTCATAGGGCCTGTTCTCCAGCCCCTTCACCAGCATCGTCACTCTTCTCTGGACTCGCTCCAGAGCCTCAACATCCTTCTTGTGCTGAGGGGCCCACAACTGAACACAGGATTCAAGGAGTGGCCTCACCAGTGCTGAGTCCAGAGGGAGAAGAACCTCCCTGGACCTGCTGGTCACACCATTTCTGATCCAAACCAGGATGCCTTTGGCCTTCTTGGCCACCTGGGCACACTGCTGGCTCATGTTCAGTCGCCTGTCAACCAACACCCCCAGGTCCCTCTCCTCCTAGCAGAGGCTACAGCCCAAATGCCCTGGCAGATCCTGATGTTCAGATGACTGCAGGGAAGGCAATCGCAGCCTTCGTGCAGAGCACCCTTCTCATGTGTCAAATAAGTACACAGAGAACAAAGGACAAAAGACGACTTTGTTGACTGAAATGCCAATGGCCTCTCATCCCCTCCCATCTTTTTATCACCACATACAGCTCCTGCACTTGATTCAGGGATCCTTCACCAGCTTTATTTTTTCCTGCCCTTTGTCGGCCACCATAGCTCCTTCAGCCAAGACCTGAGGCAGCCTTGAATGAGTCACTGCTAATATCAGACTGATTAACACTTATATGTCACCCGCAGCTTCCAGCTGAATGTGCATCCCTGTAGGTAGAGTTGAAGAAGGAGAAAAACACTGGATTCCCCATAACAAAACCTGACACAGATACTTTGGGATTAGTCAGGTATAAAACACCTAGACAAGCAGTGGAAAAAGAAAATTAAAATTCACCCAATATGAAATATTAAGAGGAAAATTGTTCTCAGGCTCTTAGCAACCAGCGTTAACACCTGTGGCAGGCAGCGTTAGAGCACATACCTCCAATGAGTACTCTTTAATCCTGCAATTTGTCTTATCAGAATTTTTAAATACAAGAATAATTCTAATTGCTTTGCTCCCAGCTATTCTGTAACCAATAAAGTGGTGAAATCGCCCCATGCAGGAATAATGCAAATTGCTCCATACAGGGAAGGCAAATTCACTAGGGGTTGTGTAACCTTTTTCTAGAATATACTTTGCTTCCAGGTTGTCCCTCACTCTCTTGGACTCCCCATAAGCCTTGAAGGAAACAGTTTTTTGCTTTATTTCTCACGCAGCAGGTAGATCTTCTCCCGCTAGGGAATTCTCGAGTCCTTTGTGTCAACAACTCCAGTGCTTCCCAGAGAGGAGAGCTGCCCCACAGGGAGCAATGTGGAAGCTCGGTACCTCAGAGGCATTAAGGACCCAAACTGTTGTTATTCCTGAGACAGTTTCTCTCTAGAACCTGATGGAAGCTTCGGAGTGATTCGGAACACTTCTTCGCCTTCCATCACACAGGCCAGCTGCTTCCTCACAAGCTTTGATGTGTCAAAGCAGCAAAGGCAAATGGCTCTGGCTCCCACTGACACCTCCACTGCAGCTAAGCAGACCAAAGGCAACTTTTTGGAAATAAGGGCACCAGACTAGATATGATGTGGATGTGATAAAAGGGAAGGAGGCAGTTGCAGCACTGGGGAGCACTTGCCTGCTTGCAGCAGTTCTGTGCCTGCCCCAGGAGCCCGTGATCTCCAGGTTTGGGATTCAATCCCTTCCAAACCCAGCAGAGTCCTCTAGCAAGCAGCTGGAGTAGGGTGTCCCCAAACTGAGCAAGCAGCAGCTAGCAGCAGGTGAATTAGAATCATAGAACAACCAGGTTGGAAGAGACCCATTGGATCATCGAGTCCAACCATTCCTATCAAACACTAAACCACGGCCCTCAGCATCTCATCTACCCGTGCCTTAAACACCTCCAGGGAAGGTGAATCAACCACCTCCCTGGGCAGCCTCTGCCAGTGCCTAATGACCCTTTCCGAGAAAAACTTCCTCCTAATCTCCAGTCTAAATCTCCCCTGGTGGAGCTTGAGGCCATTCCCTCTTGTCCTGCCTCCTGTCACTTGGGAGAAGAGCCCAGCTCCCTCCTCCCCACAACCTCCTTTCAGGTAGCTGTAGAGAGCAATGAGGTCTCCCCTCAGCCTTCTCTTCTCCAGGATAAACACCCCCAGCTCTCTCAGCCGCTCCTCATAGGGCCTGTTCTTCAGCCCCTTCACCAGCTTCATGGCTCTTCTCTGGACTCTCTCCAGAGCCTCAACATCCTTCTTGTGGTGAGGGGCCCAGAACTGAACACAGGATTCAAGGAGCGGCCTCACCAGTGCTGAGTACAATTAGTTCATCACCAGTCACCAAAAGAGTTTTGCAGGATGCTAAATCAAAAGAAGTTCCTGGAAAACTTCCCTGCAGCATCTCCCTAGGCAGAGTGTAAGAGGCAGCTACAATCACCAGCTGCAAATTGCACCCAAGGAGTGTTCCAGTGGCATGACACCAAACCAAACAAGAGCACGAGGCAGCTTGTAGATCTAGGATGAGCCTTGGCTCTCAGACAGTTGTGCACAGCTTCCTAGGTGCCCCATGTGACTTCTACCTGTTAAGTCAAGTATTCAGATCATGAATGGAGCCAATCTACTGAGCCAAATGCATATATGCAGACCCTGTGAATACCTGCAGTCCTCGTCTAACATCAGATGCATTTTGCCCTCACAAGCGCCTGCCAAAAGCATTCTGCCACTGACACCCATGTCCCCAAAGCCATACATCCATTCACCACTCTGTCTTTGGACATCTTGCCATAAAGATCTTGCCATGAATCTAGCTGTAAATAAGACCACAGAGAAGGTTTAGAGGGTGGAAAAAAACAGATTTGTTTGAAAGCCAGTGTTGTGTGCTGCGGCTTGGTTTTTTTTTTTTTTTGAAACGGCAGTTTCAGAAAGCAACATATACTGGATAGTTCAGCAGCTGTTTATCAGTGTCTAATAGGCTTAATAGTCTAGTTTGAGAGGTTTAATAATTCAAAACTGTTCATGTACATAGAAGATTCCCAGCTGAGGCCTGTTGCTGCCCCCACACCCAGCACTGTGGGAGCTTTTCCTCTCAGGGGGAAGGATGTTCCATACCCAGATGTAACTCAGAAAGGAGCTCAGCAAGTACAAATCCCATTTCTTTGTGTGCTAAAGCGACAAGGTTTTGCACAACACTAATGTATCACACAAAATCACATAAATAACCAGTACAAGGTACATCACTTGTGATGACAGAGACAATGTCACCATTCAGCCTTTCTCAACACCAGATCTGACCAAGGGAACCATAAACATTCAGATCTGAGAAAACTGCAGTAACTTCAGCTGTTAGCGCCAGCAAAAGCACTGCCCTCATGAAAACCATACTTAAATTGCAGATTACCTAACAAATAAAGTAAGGATGCTGCTGAATTTGAAAGATTTGGATATTTAGCACAAATGCCAGCCGTGCCACCAAGAAAGGTGCACCACGGCTTTCTTTCCAGTCTCTCTTCCACCAGGAATCGGTATCCTTCGATTCCATCACGCGGAGCGTTGCTCCAGTGAGGTGCCAGCGCCCAAGCCTGGAAGTGTTGTGATGTACATCATCGGAGTGAAGAGGAGCCTGGAGTGAGGGCACCGCTTTGCCTCCAACGGGTCTACAGGAGCGTTCCTTGAGCCGCTTCCCCGCTGTGCATGGCCACTGCTGGCCAATGTGGCCTGCAAGCAGCGTCATGTGCTGTGGCTCTGCCAGCCATTTTAATACATGTAGCAGATAAGCACTGAGAGTTAATACAGGAACAGGATAAAAGCCAACAAAACACTCCTTCCACTGCTGCAGCATTTATTCAGCCCAAATTTCTGGTGCACTCAGCTGATCAATCACTTTGGCTAACTGGGCATTACTGCACAGCGCAGTGTTCACCGTGGCAGAGCAACGGAGGCTTTCTGGGGTTCAGCTTTTTACAGCAGGTGTTTACGCGTAGCAGGTCCTTGCGTAAGGGCTCATTATAGGATGACTGTCCCTCCGCGGTACTTTGGGCTTCTCCAGGGCTGAAGTGCTATGTATAGGCACGGTATCGTCATCATTAGTAATCGAGGCTGATTAGTGCCACGGAGAGCGGTTACGATTAAGCAGGTTGGCTCCGTTACCTCTTTTCCTTTTAACGGTGACCCACACCGCAAGGCACAGGTGATGACAGGAGGAGAGCGAGGGGAGGAGGGTGGGGAAGGAGGTGACGGTTAAAAAACAAAGGAGGGATACTCTGAGACACACAGTTACCGTAACGGTAGACAAGCAGACCAGAGGCAGACAACAACATGCTGACCTGCTGATTTGTCGCCCAGTCCTGGAAAGCCCTATGTCACACACCACTACCAGCAGTCCTCCTTCAGTGAAACGCCAAAAGAAACATCAGCACCACGTTGACGATGATGAGGAAGAGCAGGATGACAAAGACCACTACCCGCTGGGTCTCCGGGTTCATGTTGCAGCGGAGGAAAGTGTGAAGCGCACTCCATTTGTGCCTGCTTCGGTCAGGGACCTTTGCCATGGCTTCAGCCCCGCCCCGGCAGGGGCAAAATAAAAAAAAGCAGCAGGCTTCGTAAGTGACTGCTGTACAGCCCTCCAAAGGGGCACAGATGGGGGCAGAGGGCTGGGAATGAAAACAGGTTTGCAGCTCTCAAAAGCAGAAATCTAAAGGGTTCGACACAGCCATTGCTGGTCCTGCACAGCACGTGTGCCGCAACGCCGCCTCCCCACCCTCTTATCTCAGGGGGATGCTTATCAGCACAGCGGTGGGTTTCCACATCTTCTTCTTCGCCGAAGGAATCGCTGCCATCGCTTTAGCAGAAGGAAGACGTTGAATTCCTTCTTGCAGAACGCCCGAGCGTGCTGGAGCACTGCAATCCCGGCCCCGATATTGGCTTTCCAGAGAGCGGCTCGGCTATTTGCTGGGCGCCGTCTCCAGGATACATGCAGGCCTTAGCAACGCAGCAAGTGCCAGCCCGACGTGGCAGTGTGCAGGGGAGGCTTTTAAGGAGGGTCAGGAGTGGATTAGGCGGCTGCTTTTTTCAATCCTTCCACCCGCACTAAGAGCATGCCAAGCAACAGAGGCAAGTCCTGCCAGGAGGCAAATTCCGCTGCTCTGAGCGGGGCTG
The DNA here is from genome assembly GCA_033558105.1 of Coccyzus lansbergi. Classification (NCBI taxonomy): domain Eukaryota; kingdom Metazoa; phylum Chordata; class Aves; order Cuculiformes; family Coccyzidae; genus Coccyzus; species Coccyzus lansbergi. The sequence continues at coordinate 62,618 of JAUMJK010000559.1, forward strand.
AGGCAGGTTTGCTGTGCCAGGGCAAGGCTGCAGTGAGGCACACACAGCTCCCTGCGCATCTGAGTGTGCAACAAGCTGCTGGGTGTTTGTGAGGGGAAATGCAGCCCTCTGACTGGGGCTCCAGGAGAAGTGGCTCTTGTTAGACTCTGCCGGATGCTTTAGCCAGAATACATAGAGGACCTGGCTGCCTCACCAGCCCTTCTGCGCAACGGAAGCACTTAAACCCCAAATCTCTGCAACCAAAAAACCTCTAGCCAGCTATGCTGAGCTCAAAACCTGCTTCAATGAACCCAACTGCTGCTGGACCACAAAGTACCCCAAGCATCAAACTGCCTGGGATACCCTCACATGTGCCATGGCCGATCATAGAATAACCAGTTTGGAAGAGATCCACAGGATCGAGTCCAACCATTCCTATCAATCACTAAACCATGTCCCTCAACACCTCATCTACCTGTGCCTTAAACACCTCCAGGAAAGGTCACTCAACCCCCTCCCTGGGCAGTCTGTTCCAGTGCCCAGTGACCCTTTCTATGAAAATTTTTTTCCTAATGTCCAGCCTAAAAGCCAAAGCACATCTCCCACCAGTGTCTGATCAGGATGGAAAAACAAGCCTCTTCAGAAAGGTCAGAGATGGTTTAGGGAGATCACCCATCACAGACAAGCTCTTTGACTTCATTTGCAGCCCTTTACTTTCCTCTAGTCAGAAAAGCAGAGCCCACCTTTTACTCAACCACCAGCAGTAATAGCACTCACCAGGAAAGGAAGAGGAGGACTCAGTACTCAGTATCATAGAATCATAGAACAGCCAGGTTGGAAGAGACCCATCAGATCATCGAGTCCAACCATTCCCAGTACCTTCTCTGACAGGAGGTAGTTCCACATCTTTCAGTTCACAGGTGCTCATCCCACACATTCCCCTCATGAAATGAGAATCCAGCACTCCAGCCCTTGGGGTCACGGCTCCAGTAGTTAGGGCATGGGGCTGGGTGCAGAGGGGATGACTCTGCACTTTACCCAATGGTTTCAACGATGAAAAAAAAGAATAAACCAAAAGCCACAATGCACGTGGTATGTGTACACACACTCGTAGCACAGGGAGCCAGAAGTCAGGGATCCCCCCTTAAACATCATAACTGCTAAACACCTATTGTAGTGTCCATCTCTGGGAGGGCAATGAGAGACAATGTGGGGGCAGCCCTGTGATGGGAGTATGAACAGAACACACTCGGCTGCTCTAATAATTGAAAGAATACACATTAAAAAAAAAAAAAAATCTGTGTTTTTTTCAGGTGTTAGCAGCACATCAATGCCCATAATGTTTCTTGAAGATCTGTACCGCTCCTGTATGTGTCCTGGAACACAGCAGGTGAGAGATTTAGAAGGGAAAAGGTTTAAGAATTATGGTCTGGCTGGGTACTTCTCTTTCATTCTGTTTTTCCCCAAATTGCGCTGACCTCAGCAGGAGTTAAATAGAAAGCGCTAAGCAGTCAAACAACTTCCACTGCCTCCCTTGTGTTTCTGCAACTTTTAATTATATGTCTTTTTCAGAGCTTATAAAATCAAGACTAGAATTACTTCAGTTGCCAGTTTCTAAGCTTAAAGATGCTGCGAATCTTGTTTCTACCCTAAACACAGACCAAGGGGTATAATGCACAGGACAAGATCTCATGCTCTTAGTGCAGCTTCAAGACTTGATAAACAGAACTTCACATAAGGAGCAAACTACTGGAATCCACAGGCTGCCCAGGCGGTTTTGAGTTTTTGGCCTCCATTCATTTAATGGCTTTGAAAAACCAGTTCTCCCTGTCGTACACAACACAGCCCAATATTTGGATCCATTAATCTTGCAGACTTCAATTTAATGAAAAGTGTTTCAAGTCCACAGGTGACTCTCATCCTTGCATTGTTTAACTCTTGGGCGTTCTGCAAATCTTCCTTGGTTTTGAAGGCTTTTCATGAACAGACTGAGTTTGGGCATAAGTCACTGAACAGTATTTGGGAGGGATGTGAATCTTCGGGAGAGGGTAATCGTGCCATGAGTGTGGAGCACAATCACATGTCCTGCTTTGAAACCTACACAGCAGCTATCATCCATTTTCTGTCGTCACTTAATTAGAATGACAAGAAACAGATAAACTCCAGCGTGTCCCACAAAGACATCCACTGGTGAGCTAGGTTGGCAGAGGTGGGCTGGTGGTGCCACAGGGTGACAGGCAATTTCTAAAATTCATGATGATGCAATTCTCCAGTAATCTCCTGAAATCTTTGCCACTCGTGAACATGCTTGAGAATTTGAAGGTGAAAGCACAGAAAGTTTCATCTGAAAGGGGGAAGTAATTTACTTCTTGGACAGGGCTCTGAGACTGCTTGGAAGGAGAAGTTGGCAGGAAACTGATACCAAGATGAAAAAGCAGAAAATAAGAAGCAAAATTGTAATGGAGGGTGCATTTTTGCCTAATTTTGTTGGAGCGGTTTTTAAGAAATATCCTGAGCCACAGCCACGTTCCTTTGCTTTTCTGAGGTATGGACCTAGGTCCCCTCCTGCACTGCACTGCCTGGGCACATAGAACTATCTTAGAATCATAGAATCACCAGGTTGGAAGAGATCCACCGGATCATCGAGTCCAACCATTCCTATCAAACACTAAACCATGTCCCTCAGGACCTTGTCCACCCGTGTCCTAAACACCTCCAGGGAAGGTGAATCAACCCCCTCCCCGGGCAGCCTGTTCCAATGCCCAATGACCCTTTCTGTGAAAAGGTGATTGTAAAAAATCTTGTGTGCATCTTGGATCCTTGCACAATCAAATCAATGTTAAGCTGCAGTCACCCTTTTGACCCCACAGTGAGTAAGTGGGCATGAGTAGGAACTGGTCTCAACAAGGACAAAGCTGCTGAGTGACTCTAGCTGTGACCTAGCTTTTGTTGTCACCCACACACAACAAATCCCCTCAAACAGTACTTCACAGAGTCCCTGCACGGGGGAGTTACTTCCATGGTAACTCAAAACGTTGGCAGGGGGTGAGGGCTGGGGGTAGGAATGGACTCCTCAGCTCCTCTACAGGCTGCTAAACACCATGTAGCTTTTTTTCTGTGACAGGAACAAAGCTTTGCTATTATTCTTCACTGGTGCTTCTGTGGTAGGTGGCACCAGCGAGAAATGAAATAACTGAAGGTTTTACCTTGTGGCTTGTAATAGGGTGGGATTTAGTTTGCGTAACCGTCACTGAGGGAGCACATTTCAAGTCAATGCTGCATAATCTTCACCGGAATATAACCTGCAATTGTAATAATTTACTTCCAATCCTCGTAAGAGGCATCCTCAGTCAGGATCACACCAAGAGAATAACACTGCCATTTAAACCGTGCAAGCAGGGAGTGCAGAGCAACCTTGAAAACCTGCTTGCACACAAAACTGTGCTGCAGTTGGAGGAGCTGGTCAGTGACCAGTTATTCAAGAAAATACAGACTGAGATCAGATAAAGCTGAAACAGAAAGACGCCCCTTTTTTTTTCATCAAAATGATGCTGGTTATTGCCCAGCCCTTACTCATCACCTTGCCTGTATGCACAGTAAATGGGCCTAAGCTTTTCAAGACTGGATGGGATGTCAGCTTTAGGAGGCCAGGAGTGTACAAACAAATCCACTCCTCTGCCAGACAAGACTATTTCAATATCATAGCAGCTGAAGAGGAGATTGAAAGACACATGTCCATGTATCATGTGCAGGCATATCCATCAAAAGGAATACGACCAGCAAAGCAAGGGAGGCGATTCTGTCCATCTACTCTGCTCTCATGAGACCACAACTGGAGTCCTGCATTAAGGTCTGGAGTCCTCAGCACAGGAAAGACTAATGGAGTGAGTCCAGAGGAGGCCACAGAAATGATCTGAAAGCTGAAGCATCTCTATCATGTACCTCCCATACGAGGACAGGCTGAGAGAGTAGAGGTTGTCCAGCCTGGAGAAGAGAAGGCTCTGGGGAGACCTTATGGCAGCCTTCCAGATCTAAAAGAGGCTACAGAAAAGCTGGAGAAAGGTTTTTTTATCAGGGAGTGCAATGACAGGATGAAGGGGAACAGTTTTCAGCTGGAAGAGGGGAAATTTAAATGAGATCTTAGGAAGAAATGCTTTCCTGTGAGGGTGGGGAGGCCCTGACACAGGTTGCCCAAAGAAGTCATGGCTGCTCCATCCCTGGAGGTGTTCAAGGCCAGTTTGGATGGAGCATCGATCACCCTAATCCAGTGGAAGGTGTCCCTGCCCATGGCAGGGGGTTTGGAGTTGGATAAGCTTTAAGGTCACTTCCAACCCAAACTGTTCCATGATTCACAGAAATCCAGGATGGGGGCAGCCAGTTGGGTTTCACCTCAACAGCATCCATGAGATGCTGTGTGTGGCTCCATGTTTCACCTGCTCTGTCACCTTTGAACCAGGGAGCTGGGGACAGAAATAACATCTCAGTCCTCTGTAGCTTCTAGGGAGAGTTGGGAGACAAAAAGGAAAAAGGCCTGGTGCAAACAGTGCTTTCAGAGTTTTTCTTGAGTGTCTGGAGCCAAACCATAAACATCAGCCAAAGAAAGGAATCTGTGCACGGAGGAACAAGAAAAATTGGGTTGTGTGAACAGGGTTGGGCTTAATTTGTTCTTAAATGTTCAGTAGTTATGTGTGTGTTACCTGATTTGACCAGACTTTCTGTCTACTCTAAGATGACTTTACTTTAAAACGTGTGATTGTTAGTGCTGTGAAACTTCCGTTCTCCTGTAACGTGTGCTTTCCAACCTGTGCATTTGGAATGGTGATTACACACTTTAAGTTTCAGGTTAGAAAGCAGGAGAAATTAAGAGGTTTTTGGAGATTCTGCCTCAATTTGGATTGTATGATACTATAAATGTGAAAAATTAACAGCTGTAATAAGCAGCACCGGCAAATAAATAACAGAGATGAGTGAAGTTACAGCCAGAGAACTGGGAAAGAAAAGAGTGTGTTGGGAGAAGCAGCTGCCCTGGGGGCTCACACTGGGGCACACGCATGCAGAGGGGACCTGCCCTGCTCTCAGCACCTCTCCCCTCTCTCACTGGCAAACAAATTGGATTCTGGGCAGTCAGTTAGACCCCACACTAATTCACATTTCTAGGACTTAGCACGAACAGGGATGTGCTTGCTTACAGCTACAAGACACACAATGCAACTCCATTTCTCTTAAAGACAAGAATTCATTAGTATTGTAGGCACAAATAAGCAGCTCTCTAGCAATCACTCTTACCACATCATTTATCAACATCCTCTCTCAAATGAGATTAAAAGTGTGCAAAACAGGCAAAGGCAGGAGAAGAAGAGCTAGAATTGAGTCAGGATTAGGCCTATCTGATACTCAGAGACATAATTTTGCCCCATCCCCACCTCCTCATTCTCTGCGCAGGGCAAAGAGCAGGGACAGAGCAGGCAGTCAGCTCCGTGGTGTGTTTGCCTGCTCTTTTGAAAAGAGCCTTGCATACCATACAAACACAGCATGGAGTAGGCAAATACTAACTTCTTTATAAGTTTTCCTAAGATGTTCCTAAATAGGGTATCTTCTGAGGTAACCTTACTCTCTCTCATTGCACCAGGGAAACCACAGACACAAATAATCAATGTCCTTGTCCCTCCAGTTGGCATCACTGGCTGTCTGGTTGCTCTGTATACAGAGTGATAGAGGAAGAGAACGCATTCAGCACACGAAGAAACCATCAACAGTTCAACAACCGAAGCAACACATTTCACTTGAATCCATATGACTGGGGTTTTCCTCCTTTAGCCTTTCTATGACGCAAAAATCACAAGAATATTTCTGCCTTTGTCATAACACAGAGCTGTTGAAGAGCTTTTTTTAAACTGGGTCGTGAAAATACTTCTACCCAATAACACTGGGGTGATCAAACCATTTAGAAAGGCATCTTTCAAAGAAGAATCCAGGCTCAAATTCGTTCAATGGACACATTTCTACTCAGTTTTCAGTTCAGCAACAAGGACTGAGAATGAAATTGCGAGAGGGGGAAGCATTGCTACCAGTAAACCAATCCATGAAAACCAAGTTTCCTCAGCTCCAAAACATCACACTTCTCACAGCATCCAAAGTAAGCAACTCTTCTCCCTGTTATGCATTGAAGTACCCTCAGTATCAGCTGCAGATAACACCTCCCAAAAGGATGCTGTTTGCTACTGAGCCATGGCCAGAAATCATCAGAACAAACGCAGCTCCTTAAACTGCGTATGATCACGTATTCCTAAAATCAAAAGCAGTCTGTCAAAGGCCCACAACTTGCTTTGAATTTTACAGTATGTAACACTGTGTTACTAGAGCACAGTTACTCCCACACTGCATGTTTCGCTAGCGAGTGCTGCATGGTTTGGGCCCACGCAGCTTTTACAGGCAGAACTTCCCTGGCCACTTTATTCATGTAATATGGCTAAAAGGCTCTGAGTTGTTCTCTTTCTTGAAAACTAAGATTCACAGGATAATTGTCAATTGAATGAAAACTGGCCTGGCTGTTTGCAAAGCGCATAGATCACTACACGGACATATTTATCCACAACAAGGAAAGCAGCTGTTGGATAGAACATAGAACACAGAACATAGAACAACCAGGTTGGAAGAGACCCATGGGATCATCGAGTCCAACCATTCCTATCTAACACTAAACCATGGCCCTCAGGACCTCATCCACCTGTGCCTTAAACACCTCCAGGGAAGGTGAATCAACCACCTCCCTGGGCAGCCTGTTCCAATGCCCAGTGACCCTCTGTGTGAAAAACTTCCTCCTAATGTCTAGCCTAAATCTCCCCTGGCGGAGCTTGAGGTCATTCTCTCTTGTGCTGTCCCCTGTCACTTGGGAGAAGAGCCCAGCTCCCTCCTCTCTACAACCTCCTTTCAGGTAGTTGTAGAGAGTAATGAGGTCTCCTCTCAGCCTCCTCCTCTCTAGGCTAAACAACCCCCAACAACAACAGAGATGGAATCTGCTTAGCAACCAATTTTTCACTTTCAGACTCTACTAGAGCTAGAAAATCTCCCAAGTTCTCCTAAAGCAAGTTTTATTTTCAAAAAGAGCAACAATGACTATTAACATGTTTGAAACACCTGGGAATTATTGTTACAGCCTAGAGCTCTGGTGTCAGAGGAACCGTATTGCTACTGTGCAAAACCAAGACTTTCCCTGGAGGTGTTTAAGGCACGGGTGGATGAGGTCTTGAGGGACTTGGTTTAGTGTTTGATAGGAATGGTTGGACTAGAAGATCCAATGGGTCCCTTCCAACCTGGTTGTTCTATGGTTCTGTATTGGGTAGCTCAAACAGTCTGGTTTCTTTTCACAAAAACAATTGGCACGAACACTGTGGTGTCAGTGATTATAGATAACACCAGCTAGAAGTAGGATTGAAAAGGATAACCCCAACCAACAGCTTTCTAGGTCACTGTTCTAACAACTGCACCTGAACCTCAACCCAAAACGTGAAGAAAGAAGCTGAACTTGGTGTTCAGAGGTGGGAAAGCATCATAGCTGTAATCTCAACCACACTCCACACAGATCTGCCTAACGAATATTTGCCACATGGAGGTGTGCCAGTCAGTCCCATCCTGCGAGGGACAAAGGCTGCTCTGTTTGGCTGCCTGTGGGGCACGTGTGTGTTTGAGTGTGGGAGTAGTGGGGTTAATGCAAGCAACATTGCCTCATTTTGCTGCAAGAAGCAGGCGTATGACTGATCTGCACTGCATTAGTGGCTCTCCCAGGGCATGCCGAGGGCAGGAGGAAGGGTTGGCCCCAAGTGCCCTAGAGGGAGAGGGAGTCACTCCACGAGCCTCAGGAAAAGCAGGGTTGGCACTTCAACAGCTTGGTTGTTCTCGCTGGTCCTTCTTCCCTCTACAGCTCCCACAGTTTTATCTGCTTTTATTGAGTAGTAATATAAAACTGCAAGGAACATGCCGGTACCTTCACTGCATTAAATCATTGCTGAACTTGCTGCTAACTCTGCCTGCAGTTTACTGAGTGTAGGACAAGGGGCCTTGGTCACAGGACAGGGCTGAAGCTGTCAGAGAAGATACTTTGAGGGATTAACGGGGCCCTCTGAGGGGCCAGAAGAGTCAGGAAGGATTTTATATTTCCACCGGAGGGTTCAAACATCTTCTGAGGATTAGGACAAAAAAAAAAGAAAACTTTGCAGAGAGGAGCTGCTCTAAATCAGGATTTGGAGAGATGAGAACGAATCCAAGAAATGTCCTGATATCAAACCCATGCAGAGAGGAACCTGAGGCACAAGGACCATATAAAACCAGATATATTCACTCCTCTATCTCTATGCAAACACTTTAACCTGGAATAATCTCCACATTCTAACCTTTACCCAGCATTCCTACTCTCTCACATTCCTTCTTTATCCCTTTCTCTCAGCAAATCCTTGTACTCCAATATCCACTTTGTTATTGTGCTGTTATACATCACAGTACATACTGGAACAAGCAAACTGGGGCATGGACATCCCCTAAATTACTTTTAAAATAAAGACGTCGGCAGAGTGAATTGCAATAGCAAGATTTTGCAAAACAAACATGTCTTGCACACTGTCAGACTATCCTTTTGAGCAGGAGTAACTGCATTTAATTTATGCTGCAGTTCCAAAGTCAAATCTTAGAAGCGGTGCAAATATTAGAATCATAGAATCACCAGGTTGGAAGAGACCCATCGGATCATGGAGTCCAACCATTCCTATCAAACAATAAACCATGTCCCTCAGGTTTAAGGCACATCTACCTGTGCCTTAAACACCTCCAGGGAAGGTGAATCAACCACCTCCCTGGGCAGCCTGTTCCAATGCCCAATGACCCTTTCCATGAAAAACTTCCTCCTAATCTCTAGCCTAAATCTCCCCTGGTGGAGCTTGAGGCCATTCCCTCTTGTCCTGTCCCCTGTCACTTGGGAGAAGAGCCCAGCCCCCTCCTCTCTACAGCCTTCTTTCAGGTAGTTATTGAGAGCAATGAGGTCTCCTCTCAGCTTCCTCTTCTCCAGGCTACCACCAGTGTGGGTTAAAAGGAGTCTTTAAATGGGGTGTCAAAGTATCAGAACTTTGTTGTGGCCTTCACCACAAAGAGACAGCCCCTTCTTGTGATTAGCATTGGTAGACAGACCATGCTTTAAGTGATGAGGAATGTCGTAGTTCTAGGAATCCACAGATACACTGGATAAAATACGAGCAGTCTTGGAGATGATTTGGCACAGGAAACCTCAGGAGTTGAAACAGCATTGGAACATTTTTTTCTCCAAAGGGAAAACTGGGGAGCCTGCCCTCTCCCTACACCCCAGTAACCAGGATCATATTTAATGCCGGCAAACAACAGACATTACTAAGAGTCCTCTGATACTCAGAACTATCATTAACAAGTGTTAACAGAAGCTGTTAGAGCCTTTACAACTTCACAGCTGGCAGGGCTGATGTAAGAATTCCAGAGCCATCATGCTGTCTCCAGTTATTTCCTTGGAGTGACGTATTTAGGTCTGGTTTATAGCCTCAGATGAAAGCTTGGGCAGCATCTTCCCCTCTTTAAAGACGTCAGTGAGGGGAGACGCATCCCCACATGCCCACAAAGAGGTGAAGCTGAGAAGCTACCTCTCCTGTTCTGCTTCCTCAGTTTGGCTCCTAGAAGGAGATTGATCCATTCCGAAACCACCCCTATAGCCTAGTCATTCCCTCATGTGTGTCCACAGTCACTTTCATAGTAACAACTCACAAGTTCTGTTTAGGAGCTAGAAATGTGACAGCTCAAAGAACAAAGATAATCCTAGGGTTTTTATGATTGTTCCTAATGAGTATCACGTTAATAGGGCTATTCAGAGAAAGTGTGGGTCTAACAAAATTTATACAATTTTTTCATAGAATCATAAAACAACCAGGTTGGAAGAGACCCATCGGATCATCAAGTCCAACCACTCCTATCAAACGCTTTTGAAACGCTTCTCCACGGACTGCACTCCTACTGGTGGTCTGTGTATTTGCTATAGACCTCAGCATACCTACCATGGTAGCTACTGATCCATGCCACACGTATACATGGGAACAAGCATTTGGATCGCTAAAGGTTCATGGCATCCACTTGTAAGATAGTCTTTCCTCAGGTGAGGATAATTCACAGTGCTGAGTGAGCTACACTGGCTTCCATCACCCTCTCACCATCTTCAGCCTGCTCAGGGATGATGCCTTGCTCAGGGGATGACCAAGACCTTTCAAGGCTGAAAAGAGCACGAAAGTGGCTCAGAGTAGCCACAACTGCCCATGGCAGAAAGGAGAAATATGGCTCTCATGATCCCTGGGACTACTTAGCTCCTCATCCAGAGGTCTGATGAGACATAATTGCTATAGGGTATTTGAATGTAATGATGTGCTTTAAATCCATTGCAAAAGGCCCTCTGAAATGCCCTTTGAAGCTTGTAGACCTGAGACCTATAAAAACTAAAAACATCAGGCAGTAAGAAGCTAAACATTTGACTTCATACTCTGAATGTTCACATCTGAGCCCCACACAAAGTTGCACGAGCACTTGGGACCAAAAACTCAGATCCAGTAAAGATTTGTGTTCACTGGGGAGCATTATTTCCTGCCCTTGACAACACTGAGCTTTATACAGTGCTCTGCAAATAAATCATAACTGCTGCTTCTGGACCACAGCCGTAAACCTTGGTTGTGGAAAGACGTAAGACACAAAAGTGGGAATCAAGCCCTCTGGAAAAAAAAAGGGGGGTGAGGGTGGTAGGGAATGTATTTGTTAACTGTTTTCTATTTGCTTTAGTATCAGTTGGAAGAGCTACATCCTGACATGACTACGTGAAAGTGGTAATAAATCTTCTCTCCCGGATTACACAGGAATGTTATATATTGCTTCCCCACAATCAATAATTTTAATTCTCTTTTCAGTCTGGCAATCTGTTGAGAACACAATTTTTTCACTCACTTCTGTACTCTTGTTAAAAGAGGGGTTGACAGCATTTCACGACACTATTTTAAATTCTTTCTCACTTTTGAAACTCGTCCTCATATAGTACACAAGAAATTCCTATTAATTGGAATGTAGATAAGCTGAAAAATGCTATCAAGGCTATTATTCCTGTTTAACAAAATAAAAATATGTCATCCTGATTTCATCCTATTAAGATTTTATGAGTTTGGGGATTTTCTGTGGTTTATTTGTTGGGGTTTTTTTTTAATTATTATTTTAAACGCAATGGTTTACATGCCTGTGTTCTTCAAAATCGGCTGTGCTGAAGGAGCACTGAGTGAGCACAGAAGAACTTCCCAGAGGAAAGTGTTTAACACAAGAGCGATTCTTCAGAGACTTGACAGCCCCAGTTGTGCTCGGCAGGACAAGGAGAGGGCTGCTACAAAATCTGCCGCTTTGGAACGTGGCAGATGTATAGCGTGCGTTACTTCCTGAACATTCTTCTGTCTGAATTCCTTTCGTAAATCAGAAACATGTATGTTGGAACCAATTAGCTCAATTGCATCTTGTCAACAAGCACTGGTTAGCGCAAACATCTGTAGCGCATTATGGTATTGTTGCTTTAAATATAAGGCGATAGCGTTACATATCTCAGATAAAATCCTGGCCTGCTGAAGCCAACGAGCCGTGCGTTCCCTCAGGAACAAGACTTCACATTCCAAATTCCAAACTTATCAAGTACAGAGCCATAAGAGATAAGGAAAAAATAGGGAGGCTTGCTGTTATCTCCCAAACTGTTAGTGCTTTGATTTCACAAGATGGGGACAGTGCGGCTCCCATAGGGTTGCAGGGGGCTAAACGCTCCGCATGTTGAACTGCAATAGCGTTTCTTTCAAAGCACAGAACCATACGAACCCTACACAGCAGGAGAGAACAAACTCTTTGTACACATCAGGTGCTGAGGGACATGGTTTAGTGTTTGATAGGAACAGTTGGACCAAAACTGGTCTATGCATTTCTTTATTCGTAGATGAGAAAGGAGCAAAGTTTACTGTAGGCTCGGTCACTGCTTCTTCTTACTCCCCAGTAAATTCACTCTATTGGTGTGAAAGTTAGTGTTTGTTTTTATTAGTGTTTGATAGGAATGGTTGGACTCGATGATCCGGTGGGTCTCTTCCAACCTGCTGATTCTACGATTCTATTTCCAAGCAAACAAGTCTAAGCCTGCTCACCCAGGCCAATTAGTTGACAAGTAGTATAGTTTTCCTCGTTATCAGTGTGATGACTCGAGAGCTGGGCAGGCAGGCTTTTCATATTCTTAATCCTTCATGTTCTCAGCTTTAGCCCACATACAACACAATGCACGAAACCTTGAAGCCATGTCTGCCCTGCACATAATATTTCTGTGCTGGAAGGAAAGAAGCGTAATATGTTTGCAGTACAGGTAAAATGTGGCAAGAGAAAAATCTAATTATGCTGTGGGAGGATACAAGGAGAGAAACTTTATCTGGAACAAATACAAAGTAAACTCCGCCAAGTACAATCTAAATACAAAAATCTCTTTTTGAAAGTATCAAAAATGCTTTTGAAAGAATGTCAAACAGATGCCCCAAGAAAATGACTTCCCCTGCCTCTTTTCTCATCCCAAACCCTTATTATTACTTTTTGATTGATTTTTGTTGGCTCTTATCCACTTTCATGCTGATCTTCTTAGGTGGGCTCTATACAACCTTCCCGGCTTCCTTTTATCCCTCTAGTCTTCTTGCCAATAAATTATTCTACTTTCATGAAAGGTTTCTTTTTTATTTCATAACCATTTTCTCTTGATCCAAACAGAGCTGAAACTCAGTGGTTGGGCTTTTTGTTTTTTAATGCCACACTTGTTCTGCCAAATGCCTGAAGAATGTATTTCATCCTTCTCTGTTTATTTGAAAGCTGCATCTTCCAAGAAGGCTAAGAATAATGTGGTTACCATAGTTTCCTTATCCACAACCAATAAAATGCAACTTGGAATACAATAAAACAAAGACAAGACTACCCACAAGATGTGACCAAATGAATGGACATTGATATCTTCAACCTGCACCACTCCTCACGCTGCTACAGAAAATACTGGAGCCCAATCAGTACCCAGCTTGTGGTACAGCAGAGAAGATGAAGATAAGCCCCTCAATTGCAGCCATTTGAGATATTTCAACTCCAACACTGAAGACATCTGTTCATGGAAGATCCCTACCTCTCACAGACTTAGTATCTCACGGCAGAGATTTTGCATTTTAATGTTCTCTCTTGTTCCAGGAAGCGATTGTATAGGGAAGCACTTTGCTAAGGCTCAGCGAAGCTAAATGATGGATTAATTACCCACAGGAATCAGTTGACAAAGTAAATAATGTACTGCCTGTTCTTACAGTTTTGTTGGCCCCTGAGTAGGCAAGCTTCTAGGGAACAAGCCAAAAATAATCTTTTTTTATTCCAGTCAACTGGCCAACAAACCTCCACCTGTGCTTCAAAGACTTTACAAATTACACCTGCCTTGGACACATCCATTTGCTGTGCTGATTAGAAGTTAAATGATGGAATTTTACTCTCTCAAAATGCATTTTTCTTAGAAGAAAGAAAAACAATTGTTCTCAGTAATAATGAAAGAGAAAACCACAACGTGCCTGATGGATGTACAGACCCACTGTCGAGTTATTTTTTTTTTCCTGATTTTAAAGAGTTGTAAAGATTTCCTTTAAAAAAAGTAAAATACTTTGTGTTTTCATTTTAAAAAATTGAAACAATAATCCATAAGAGGTTCTTTTTCATGAGACATGCTAAGAAGACCTACCAAGGCAAGAACCTGAGTGGGAAGGAAGCAGAACCCACTTCCCACACTCTTACTCCACATTATAGGGCTGATTCCTGTGGTGCCCAAGACTCTTTCACCAGGTAAATGTAGGAGAATGCAACTCAAGATTTCCTGGTGTTCCACTAATATTTTTCTGCCAGTAACAACAGTTGAAGCAGCTGAGTTTAAATAGGAAATCTCTGGCCATTGTTTGATAGCCTGTAGATGTAAGGAATAGGGGAAGAAGAAGAAGATATAGCAAGCTTCTTCCTCACCCCAGCCACCCAGAGCTAGAGAGAGGGATTCTGAGCACCAGGAGCAGGAAAACTACTACAACAGCATTTGATGTCATTGTTTTTGAAGAAAAGTTCTTTATCACTTTGCAGCTTTCTGGACCTTTTGCACCACCACTGTATATATAAAACTTACAGGCACAGAGCCCCCATCAACATTGAATCAGTTATACTTTAGCCATACAAAAATATAATACATCTTTAGAACATAGAATCATAGAACAACCAGGTTGGAAGAGAACCCATTGGATCATCGAGTCCAACCATTCCTATCAAACACTAAACCATGTCCCTCAGCACCTCATCTACCCGTCCCTTAAACACCTCCAGGGAAGGTAAATCAACCACCTCCCTGGGCAGCCTCTGCCAGTGCCCAATGATCCTTTCCGTGAAAAACTTCCTCCTAATCTCTAGCCTAAATCTCCCCTGGTGGAGCTTGAGGCCATTCCCTCTTGTCCTGTCCCCTGTCCCTTGGGAGAAGAGCCCAGCTCCCTCCTCTCCACAACCTCCTTTCAGGTAGTTGTAGAGAGTAATGAGGTCTCCTCTCAGCCTCCTCTTCTCCAGGCTAAACAACCCCAGCTCTCTCAGCCGTTAATTAATTCTTGTGAAGGTCATGTAATGGTAACAAAGCCCAGGGAAGAGAGAAGGAAGGCGTTAAAGTGCAAGAGGTCACACATGTGGTGTATGTGCTCCACTCTTCCAATGAAAAAGCTTACTAGGTCACCTCACGTTAAAACCATTCTGTAACAGGGAGCCAGTTCCAACACATCAGACAAAGCCATTGTGTTTTTGCAGAAAAAACAATCTTAAATCCTGCTGAGCAATTGCTCAATGCATGGGTTAAACTAAGAAGTAAATTTTAAATTGCTGATCTTGAGTTAATCAGTGGCAGCCCTAGGAAAGAAAAATATCTCAAAGCACTGACTAAGGAGGTGTGTCTTTCATAGAATCGTAGAATTGCCAGGTTGGAAGAGACCCACCGGATCATTGAGTCCAACCATTCCTATCAAACACCAATAAAAACAAACACTAACTTTCACACCAATAGAGTGAATTTACTGGGGAATAGGAAGAAGAAGTGACCGAGCCTACAGTAAACTTTGCTCCTTTCTCATCTATGAATAAAGAAATACATAGACCAGTTTTGGGGTTTTTTCAACACTGCCAAATATGCCTTCAGTACACCCCATTTCAAGACTCACACTCCATCAGGCTGTTCATTAGTGGTTTTAAACTTCCTGTCCAAAAACACCTAAGAGGAGAGTTACCTGTTCACGACCTGCAGCTCTGCATTACCTCATGTCATTGTTTTCAGCCGCTAGGGGCAGCACCTTGATGGAACAACCTTGACCAGGCTCTGTCATTTCCAACTTGGAAGAGGTACCCACAGTGACATCTGAAGCCCCATTCTCTTTGCCTTTATTGGTTCATTGACCACTTTTATTGTTCACAACAAGAACCAGCATCCTTCCTTTTCCTGCCTGTCAGAAAGCGACCAGCACAGTACCTCATTGATGGCAAGCTGCTCGCCACCTCCCCCGGGGTGGCCGTAACGGTGGTTGGAGCTCCGGAAGTCCTCATACAGGTCCTCTTCGCTTCCAACATCATCCGTCAGAGCCGTCTTATCCAGTGCCCCATCAGTGATCACTGCAACGACACAAAGAACAAGCTGGTAAAGACCACAAGATCCTCAGCAGAACTGCATTGATTCTATGAGCTTGGGTGGGGTGAGGAACACTATAACTCAGCATAAAGGGGAAAAGGCAAGTACAATACGTAGGCAATTTCAGTACAAAATTCCAGCCTAGTGCATGCCCACTTTTCAGAGAATTTTTCTCCGTTCATGTTTTGTTACCATAAATGATTGTCTTTTTCTAGACTGAGATGCATGATTTTTAATAAAATCAACAACCGCTACACGTTGCAAAGAAAAAAGTCGAGTGAAAAAACTCTGAAAACTCTGAAAAAGGTGCAGAGTTGAGATGATGCAAACATGATTTCATTACAACGTTGCCATGCTGACCAGAAACTTCATTAGGTTACGAGTTCACATCTGCCAATTTATGCCTCAATGATCATAGAATCATAGAACAACCAGGTTGGAAGAGACCCACCAGATCATCGAGTCCAATCATTCTTATCAGACACTAAACCATGTCCCTCAGCACCTCGTCCACCCGTCCCTTAAACACCTCCAGGGAAGGTGAATCAACCACCTCCCTGGGCAACCTCTGCATGGTTTCATTGCTTTTCCTGATGCATCTTCTGCTAGTTTCACTGCTAAAAGTAATTTTCAGTTTGAAAAACATTCATTGACATCTTTAAAGCTTTTGTTTTTTTCTCCCACACTTCCCTATTTGTTCTCTGATCTGTGCTTAGATGAAAACGCAAAAGCTCCAGGGAGATATTTATCTGTATTACTTAAAATGCTCTATACCTCTCCTAACTGCCTTGAAAGCTGTGTTGGCTTTTACTAGAGATCTGTTTTTCTTCTCTGATATTACCAAGCTCATCAATTTTCTGCAGTTTCAAAACCTGCTACTGCATTTTGGATTAGTTTCCCTGGCAGAAAAGTCCTCACGGATGCATTTCACCAAAACCCACAGTTTGTAGTCATACAAGAGTTCTCAATCCTTGAGGAAGAATGACCCAAGGTGACCGTTATACATTTCCCCAAACTGACTAATGTTCCACGGAAGAATAAAACCAAAAATAAGAATTTGCTCTGAAACAGCTTACGTGGGAGACGTGATTACAAATAATAAACTGCTAGTCTGGAGTGGTGACCCAATGCACTAGAAATTCATCGAGGAAGCAGAGATTGAAGCCCTTTTAATGTAGGCAGCGACTCAACACACACAGCATAAACTAGGTCAAGTAGAAAAGAAGCAAGCACCATACAAAAATCTCTAAAGACAACTTAGCAGAGATTGCTGAAATAGTCTATCAGTTTCCTCAAGAGCACAGCAGCAGTTGGACAGGCAGCTAGGAAGCTGCAGAGTAGTTGACTGGGATGCCTCATTCCCAGCCCTGAAAGTGCTCATCTCCATTTAACTCTGAAACCCACTGGTATGGTCACAGCTGCCTTCTCTGCGTTTCTCTGAAACTGCTGGTCTGTGCAGTCCCTGGCAATCAGGCAGTGATTCAGTAAGTTCCAGCAGACTTCTCCGTATTTTATATGGTAATTGTCATTAAATATGGCAAAAAATCCTATAGGAACTCAGAGAGGGGTTGCCACCAACACATAGTACCACAACCTTCTGCTCAAGCGTTAAAACTCTCCTTTATGCTGTTGTTAGTCCAAGCTCAAGCTCAGGATTTGCATCCTTGAAGTATAAAAGTAGCTCATGAAAGAATGCTGCATAAATCCTTTTTTATTTATCTGAATAGAGAATAAGGTGTCGAGAGTTGGGCTCCATGGAGAAATATCTTAGAATCATAGAACAACCAGGTTGGAAGAGACCCATCGGATCATCGAGTCCAACCATTCCTATCAAACACTAAACCATGTCCCTCAGGACCTCGTCCACCTGTGCCTTAAACACCTCCAGGGAAGGTGAATCAACCACCTCCCTGGGCAGCCTATTCCAATGCCCAATGACCCTTTCCGTGAAAAACTTCCTCCTAATCTCTAGCCTAAATCTCCCCTGGTGGAGCTTGAGGCCATTCCCTCTTGTCCTGTCCCCTGTCACTTGGGAGAAGAGGCCATTACCCTCCTCTCCACAACCTCCTTTCAGGTAGTTGTAGAGAGTAATGAGGTCTCCTCTCAGCCTCCTCTTCTCTAGGCTATCTTGATGATACAGAGCAGCAAAAGTCATACAAAAAATGGCACTGAAAGCAGCAACCAGCACAGGTGGTCAGCACTCAAATGCCTGAGCAGACAGCAATGAAACAGGTACAGTAAAGGATAACCACAAAACTAAAAGGGAAAGCATTCTATAAACACCAAATAAAGCTCGATCGGAACCATCCAGTTGAAGAAGGTCTGCGTGTTGCTCATCTAACTGGTGGGAAACCAAAAGAAGCTGGAATTAGAGGATCTACTGAAGGTCACAGGCTAAAAGTGAATATTCACCATAGCCCAGAGTTCAGTTAAGACTAGTGTCACTTAGTACAGGCAACACTGCTTGATGAAAAATCCTGCCCTCTCCCTGGAGAAACACAGAATGGTTTTCTCAGAGCAGCTGGGCACTGCAGCCCCAGAGCTAGCACAACCTTTTAACAGAAATCTCTCAAAATCAGGCCGGTTTATCTCTCAGCTGGAATAAATCCCAGCAGTTCCCCACTGGCAAGGAGCTCCAAACATGTGCCTGGGTCAGAAGCTTGAACAATGACCCAGGACTGATTGGAAATAGGCTAGAGGTAGTTCTCCCAAAATCTGAGTTATCTGTTTTCACTTGACTTACAGCACACAGCTTTTGGGGGTAAGGCTGGGACAGCAACGCGTGATGATTCCAGACAGCTTTGAAATCCAAGAGCATCCAGAGTTTACTAAATGTACACTGCATTAATGATAAAGGGAACAACTTCTGTGTATTTGAAGCATATCTCTTTCAAGTGTGCTTTTCCAGTACCACATCCACTCATTTATTTTGTCTCTCTAGCGTTTACATTTAAAATAATTCACCGAAATAGCAGTAGGAGCCTGATTTACACTCACAGAGCAAATTAATTCAGAGCTAACAACATCATTCCCTCTGCCTCACTGAGCAGAGGCTGCAGTGGTTGTGTGCGGTGCCCACAGGAAAGTGCATTACAGCTGGAGAAGGGATTAGTTTAAGAGATTTAAGATGACAGACAAACAAAAGGGACGTGTGGGGCGGGGAAACCAAACCCAGACAACATTGTCCAGGTGAAAAGGGCCCCTCCACCCTCCTTCTCCATCCACTCTGAATCGCTAAGCCCTCACCTCCCTTTCAAGCAGCTGCCACAGTGGTGCTGCAGTCTCCATCAGTCCTGGTCTGAATTATGTGCTTCATTTATCAGCTGCTTGATATCCAGAGGTCCCTATGCAGCTGCCACAGTAAAATCCATCAGAGTGATGTCATCCCACTCCTGCCCCAGCAGTGCAATTCCGCAGCTTTTTACTGTGCTCATGGACCCTCTCATGTGATTCTGCTTATGGTTGTGGGCCAGTTTAACAGGAAGAAGGAAGCCTGGTGGGGAATTGGCAGCAAGGGAACCATGACCAGTTAGCATCAGCTTCATGAGGAGGTAAAAAAACCAACAACAATCTGCAAAAAAACAACTAATAACCAAGTACAAGGGCTTGCGAAGCCAAGCCTTGGAGAGCTAAGGTCCTCACGATGGATGAGGATGTTGAGGCTCTGGAGCAGGTCCAGAGAAGAGCAATGAGGCTGGTGAGGGGGCTGGAGAACAGGCCTGATGAGGAACGGCTGAGAGAGCTGAGGGTGTTTATCCTGGAGAAGAGGAGGATGAGAGGAGACCTCATTACTCTCTACAACTACCTGAAAGGAGGTTGTGGAGAGGAGGGAGCTGGGCTCTTCTCCCAAGTGACAGGGGACAGGACAAGAGGGAATGGCCTCAAGCTCTACCAGGGGAGATTTAGGCTAGAGATTAGGAGGAAGTTTTTCACGGAAAGGGTCACTGGGCATTGGAATAGGCTGCCCAGGAAGATGGTTGATTCACCTTCCCTGAAGGTATTTAAGGGATGGGTAGATGAGGTCCTGAGGGATGTTGTTTAGTGTTTGATAGGAATGGTTGGACTCAATGATCTGATGGGTCTCTTCCAACCTGGTGATTCTATGATTCTATGATGAGATTTCAGAGCAGGAAATGCAACTGTGTTCAGTGGATCTTTGAGGGGAAAAAAAACCCCACATGGAACAGGGAGGAGAAGCCGAAAATATTTAAGTAGAGAAAGCAAGCTTTATTGCCTCCATTTTAAAGACAAGTTAAGAAAGGCAAGGTTTCCATGCAGAAAAATTAGATTAGCATTTTGGTATAACGCCACAAACAGAACTGCTGCTGTGAATGAAACCATTTCCTAGTTAGATGAGGCAAAGAGCAAATCCATGCTCCAAATCAAAAAGGACACCGATCTTCAACAGAAAGCTGAGTGCAGATCCTCTGTGGGTCTGCTGGGCGCATCACCCAGGGTAACATTCATCAGCAATAATGGACTGAGCCACCCACTCAGGTTTCAAGAGTTTCTAAATCCCAATTAGAATCTAACTGACTCGCAGGGAGGCTTAAGGGAGTTCTTGGCTCTCTCGGGTAGCAGAGATAATTATGGGGAAGAGAGATGTGGATTATGAATGGCTCTGCAGCTCCGACTCCCACGTTACCACTTGCTACGCGCTCGCATCTTGATCCGCTTTGCCTTGACAGACACGTAACAGAATTGCTCCCAGTTCCTGCCTTGCTTGTTAAGTGATGTTACAAGTGGGAGAAAAGAGGGGGAGCAGTTTAAGTAGATTTGAAGAAGAGTGGAAACAATGAGAAAACCAGATAGGAAATCGCAGAAATGTACTTTCTTTATCCGAAGCCTGATCCTTTGTTGAAAATCCCTCTGTTGTGCTGCATACAAACTATTAATTCTCTGGCTGTGCTCCCATTGCAGCCATCGACTTGGGGAAAAAAACAGGCATGTCCTCATACTCTACACATTTGTTGTTTATTTGCTCAGGTCTGATTACTCATCCCTACCAACCTGTTGGGTCTCATTTTTCAGGCTTTGGAAATGTTATTTACTTTATGTTTGGGCAATGTTTAAAGTGATGGGGTCAGTTCTAGTTTAGTCCTTTAAGCCCTATCATGGTCTAAACATTAAACCAATCGTAGCAATCGGAACTAGCAGACAAATCCCTTCTAGCAGAACTACCAGACAAATCCAGAGAAGAGCAACAGAGCTGGTGAAGGGGCTGGAGAACAGGCCTTATGAGGAACGGCTGAGAGAGCTGGGGGTGTTTAGCCGGAGAAAAGGAGGCTGAGGGGAGACCAAGTTGCTCTCTACAACTACCTGAAAGGAAGTTGTGGAGAGGAGGGAGCTGGAATGGACGAGAAGGAATGGCCTCAATCTCCACCAGGGGAGGGTTAGGCTGGACATTAGGAAAAAAAATTCACAGAAAGGGTCATTTGGCACTGGCACAGGCTACCCAGGGAGGTGGTTGATTCACCTTCCCTGGAGGTGTTTAAGGGATGGGTGGACAAGGTACTAAGGGACATGGTTTAGTGTTTGATAGGAATGGTTGGACTTGATGATCTGATGGGTCTTTTCCAACCTGGTGATTCTATTCTAGCACTCAGGCACATTCTTTACTGTATCCCCAGTAGGATGCACTAGTTGGAATACCTGGCAGGTCATTTTCTGCCCCAGCAAGTCTTACTCATTGATGTGGATGCTATCTAAAAGAGTTGGCAGGGAGGGAGGGGAGGGGAGGAGATGAAGCCATCCATCATAACGTTTCAAAAGTTTCCTTGGTGGAAGACTAAAACGGTCACATTTCTTATTTCTAGCAGGTAATGAACACTGACATTCCAAACTCATGCAGAATTTTTACCTGTCCATTTAACACTGCTGCTTCGCACTGTGCCTGCAATGCCTTGAAGTAAAATTCAAGCACAGACTGAACTCCCTTTCCTTTGAAATCATAGAATCATAGAACAACCAGGTTGGAAGGGACCCATCGGGTCTTCTAGTCCAACCATTCCTATCAAACACTAAACCAAGTCCCTCAAGACCTCATCCACCTGTGCCTTAAACACCTCGACAGAAGGTGAATCAACCACCTACCTGGGCAGCCTATTCCAATGCCCAATGACACTTTCTGTGAAAAACTTCCTCCTAATCTCCAGCCTAAATCTCCCCTGGTGGAGCTTGAGGCCATTCCCTCTTGTCCTGTCCCCTGTCACTTGGGAGAAGAGTCCAGCTCCCTCCTCTCTACAACCTCCCTTCAGGAAACAACAACGGCAAATCTGCCCCTTCGTGAAAAAACTGCCTCCCAAAATGCTGACAGGCTGCTAGTTGGGAAACAACATCTCTGACACTGCCTAGTAGAGCACGATCAGAATCAATTCAGATC
The DNA here is from genome assembly GCA_033558105.1 of Coccyzus lansbergi. Taxonomy (NCBI): domain Eukaryota; kingdom Metazoa; phylum Chordata; class Aves; order Cuculiformes; family Coccyzidae; genus Coccyzus; species Coccyzus lansbergi. Next base: position 84,745 of record JAUMJK010000559.1, read on the forward strand.
AGTGGTAATCTTGGCTGAGCTTTGAGCTCACCTGTATCCACACATTCTTACCCAAAAGCATAACAACAGCTGAGGAAATGTGAGCACATGGGCCAGGAAATCAGAACGAAGTTATTTACAGTGGACACCACCGACTTTAGCAAACACAGGAGGTAAAAGCAACAAAGAGTGTTAGTGCAGCTGACAGGTCTGATAAACGTGAATTTGAGAGGGCTTTGTCAATAACATTTCAGGCATTTTTTAAATTTATTTTTAGGAGAGCATCTGCTCCAGCTTTTCAAAACCTCATAGGTGTGTGGCCCAGGTTGGAAGATCAGCAGTCTGGGGGGAAAAAAAGACACACTGTTTTCTTAAAAGATTATTCCCACAGATTCCCCTATACGATCTCAACACCCACACCTACCTTAGTGCACAGTTAACTGTGGTGTTATTATTACAGGTCACTTTTGGGCTTCTCTCATCTTTTATTTGCACAAGTATGTGAAACATGCCTGTGGGAACATGCAAATGAAGAAGCCACACTCTCTCACTGCTCCTGAGCCTTACTGCTCTGCCGTTATTTAGTCTGAGTTCATCTGAACAAACACCCTGGTTCATGCTCAAACATACTGTTTAGTCCTTCTCTTTCTTGTCCATAAATCAAGCAAAAAAGCCTCAACCAGTTTAGACACGACCAATGCTTTTGGTCACCACCAATCCTCAAAGGAACGCCTTGAATAGAAAACATTCCCCCATATTGTCTCAGGAATTGTTATTCTTCCCACCTGCACCTACTTTCTAAGGATTCAAATCAAGTTTTCATAGAATCATAGAATCACCAGGCTGGAAGAGACCCATCGGATATCGAGTCCAACCATATCTCCAACCATTTCTTAATGCTAGTGCTGTTATCTTCCAAATCTCATGCTGCCCTTGTCTGTTTTAGTTGTATTGATTTAGTGATGTTTTCCTTACCTCTAAAACTTCCTAAGAGGATCCACAGGAGAGTGTTAGAAACCCAAGTTACCACAGGCTCTCATAGTGCCTCCTGTCTTGTACTTGTGACTTTATTAAACAAAGGCAAGAATGTAAACATGTTATTGGAAATTTCAGTTGATTCTTATTTCCAAAGACTCTGTGCTTTGATTATGTCTTCACATCCAAGCACACCCTCAGGAGGACAAGAGCTTGGAAGCTAAGTCTTTGCTGAAGATTTTGTTGCCAAAAAGCAGTTTTCTCAGTCTTAAGTCACAGACTAGAAACAAGAAAATTCTTCTATACACTAAGCTTTAACCACTGGCCTGGAAAAGACCACACTGTAAAGAATGGTTAGGCTCTTTTTTATGAAGAATTGTCACTGGGAAACAAAATGATTCATATCACAAAGTCTTAAAACGTTGCACCCAGTCATGCCGACTTAGCATAGAATCATAGAATCACCAGGTTGGAAGAGAGCCATCAGATCATTGAGTCCAACCATTCCTATCAAACACTAAACCATGTCCCTCAGGACCTCATTTACCCATCCCTTAAATACCTCCAGGGAAGGTGAATCAACCACCTCCCTGGGCAGCCTATTCCAATGCCCAATGACCCTTTCTGTGAAAAACTTCCTCCTAATCTCTAGCCTAAATCTCCCCTGGTGGAGCTTGAGGCCATTCCCTCTCGTCCTGTCCTCTGTCCCTTGGGAGGAGAGCCCAGTTCTCTCCTCTCCACAACCTCCTTTCAGGTAGTTGTAGAGAGCAATGAGGTCTCCCCTCAGCCTCCTCTTCTCCAGGCTATACACCCCCAGCTCTCTCAGCTGCTCCTCATAAGGCCTGTTCTCCAGCCCCTTCCCCAGCTTCGTGGCTCTTCTCTGGACTCTCTCCAGAGCCTCAACATCCTTCTTGTGCTGAGGGGCCCAGAACTGGTATTCAAGGAGCGGCCTCACCAGTGCTGAGTACAGAGGGAGAATAACCTCCCTGGACCTACTGGTCACACCATTTCTGATCCAAGCCAGGATACCCTTGGCCTTCTTGGCCACCTGGGCACACTGCTGCCTCATGGTCAGTCGCCTGTCAACCAACACCCCCAGGTCCCTCTCCTCCTGGCAGTTTTCCAGCCAGGCTTCTCCCAGTCTGTAGCTCTGCATATGGCTGTTGTGCCCCAAGTGCAGGACCCGGCATTTGGCCGTGTTAAACCTCAAGCCATTGGACTCTACCCAGTGCTCCAGCCTGTTTAGGGCCCTTTGCAGAGCCTCCCTACCCTCCAGCAGATCGACACTTGCACACAGCTTTGTGTCATCTGCAAACTTGCTAAGGGAAGCATCAACTTCCTTACACTATTTTCATGACAATCAAAACTGAAGACTTAGGTCTTTTCTAGAACGGGGTGATCCATGTTGTTACTGGAACAACAAAGAGCGAAGAATTAAAAACCTTTGGCAATGCAGCCACTGCCAGTTGAGGCAAAACGGGGCCAGCAATACCTACAGCGAACTAGCCAATACGATGAATACCACAGAGGCACTGGGCACATTCTGTTTCCAGCACACTCAGCACAAAGAGCCCCTGCTTGGTGCTTTTGAAAAGCAGGCTGTTTAGATAAGTGTCTGAAGACGGATTTAAGAGGCTAACTTTGAACACTTAAATGTGAAAAAATGTGACCTTTGTTTTTCCCAGAATTCTGCACCCTGCTGTAAATCCAGCCCTTATCTTCGTGAAGCTATCCAGCCTGACAAGTGGTTTATATCTACGAGCGTGTACCACAGGAGTAATTAAAAATGAATGCCATGAGAAGACTTTCAATTGCTCTTGTGCATTATCAGGAACGAGTCTCAAGGGGCAGAGAGACTGTTTTGCTGGCATTATTGTGAGTGACCAGTCTTCATGTGACACACCACAGATCTTCTAAGTCACACTGGGGCTACAGTCTTCTCATTAAAAATATTGAAAAAAATGCTTTACCTTTATGTACTCCCTCCCTCGCCCCATTTATGTTTTAATCTGAGTTCTAAGAAAATCCCAGAGATCAAGCTACCAAATATTTCTGAAGGGAAAACAGGAAATCAAGGATTAATGTTATTCAACTGCATTTGTCGTGATGGCTAAGGGATCAAGCTCTTTGCAGCACACAATTGGATCACACAACACTGCACAAAGGAGGCAAATTCGGACTCTGAGGTAGTCAGGGTGATTCTTCTCTGGTATTATTCAGAAGAGTTTCAGGAGATCAGCTCTGAGCAAGCTACAGGAGAGATGCTGAACATGGCCAAGTGCAATCCAGTCTTTATATTCTGGGTAGACAGAGACACAAGAGCATCTCCACTGGAAGATGGATGCAGAACAGGAGGGTGTCACGTTAGCTCAGTTTAGAGGCACCTCAAGGACAAAGACAAGGTGAAAATTTCAAACTCACTCAGACATTTTGCATTTACAGCTCTGCAAGTGTAAACTTTGCTGCCACGGTCCTGGACTGACTGGTTTTCATATTGATTACTGCTTTATCACCCATGTTGAAGACCAGCACTACAGACATGGAAGAAGTTTGGAGCACAGAGGTGACTTGGATGGGAAGATGGTGCAAGTCTCTTGCTCTCTGCTAGCAACTACTTGAAAGGAGGTTGTAGAGAGGTAGGTTCTGGCCTCTTCTCCCAAGTGACAGGTTATAGGACAAGAGGGAACAGCCTCAAACTATATCAAAACTATATCAAACTATATCAAACTAAAACAATCTATCCAGATTTACTAACAGATTATTTTCCCCCAAAAGAAAACTATTACAGAGTAGGATGTGGTTGAGGCATATTAAAAAAATGAAAGGGCTACTTGTAAGCATCCATGTATTCCGAGATAGCTGATGGCGCAGCCTGGATAAAGCATAAACACAAAATCTGTCAGTTTAGGTTATATTTCTGTGAAATCAAGCTATTGGTTTATTTTCCTATTCATCCTGAGTGGTTCTGTGCGGTTGCATCTTCCTTTAAGTTAAGGCACAGCTGCTGTCTCTGTCATGTAGATGTAAATAATTATTTTTATATTGGCTGTGGTGGTGTTCCCCTGCACCAGAAGCTCAACTTCATCATTTCTGAGTGACAGACTATGTGATGCAGGATTATTACATCAAAAGACAACACTAAAGCATCAATAAAGGAAAGAGCCCCCCAGGAGACAACTGTCAAAAGATACAAATTTCTTCCTCCAATATGAAAAAAAAAATAAAAATAAAACAACCCCTCTAAACCAAATTCCCAGACAACGTCTGTCCAGGCTGGGAAGCCATCTGTCTCTGCTTTGACAGTGACCAGTGCTCTCAGCGGCGAAAACATTTATTTTATGTGACAAGCATGAAGTGTCTAAAGAGTGACCTGATTGGAGAGGAATTCCAGTAGGGCAAGGTGTGTGTTGCTTGCTGTGCTGCCGTGCACACCACGACAGGTGAGAACGGGCTCTCCTCAACAATCACTTGACTTCATAGAATCATAGAACAACCAGGTTGGAAGAGACACATCGGATCATCGAGTCCAACCATTCTTCTCCATACCGTTCCCTAGAAGCAATCGCAGGAGCTGCTGCTCTACTGCTACAGAGCACTGCTGATGTGTTCCAAAGGAGCTTTAAAAAGAAGGTTATTCTAGTGATAAAAATCAGTGGGACCCACAGCACGTACTGGGGATTATGGAAGTTTAGCCTGCTGCAAAATTCATGCAGAAATTTAGGATGCGTCAGAAGTCCACAAGGCCATGTGGGTGCGGCAGTGACGGATATTCCACACGCATACATCTGGTATTTGGCACACTGCATTCAGAGCGTGTGGCTAAACTGCAGCACACAGGATCAGTCTGGCTTAGGGGGTGATGCCGCAATGCAGCCTTTGTGATAGCCTAGAAAAGCAAAATGATTAACAGACCTCGTCCCTTATTCTTGCTGGAGATAGCCAGCACCGCTTGCAGCTGCAGTCCTACACAGGACAGCGGTGAATGCATAAAGGATCCTCTTCAACCATTCAGTTCTGTCCCTTTATTCATACACTAGTCCAAAGTAAACTCACAAATCTTTAGAAATTAGCTTTGTGTTCAGACCAACAAACCGCACTGACCCCCTGTTCTCTTTTTTTTTTTTTCCTCCAGTTCTGCAGCAATCTGAACAAAATCAAAGGATGAGAGAAATCACCCTGTAGGAACCTCCTCACCCTCACCTGCCTCGGTCTTGTAGAGCTCTAAATTCTACCACGTTACACAGCAGCCCCTTCATAGTGGTTGTCAGGCAGCTGATAGAACCATTATAAATGCAGGTGATGTATATAAATCTCCTTACAATCCCATATCCTTGCACATTAATCAATAACATTTCTGTCTGCCTTCTTTCCTTGCAAACACAAATGCAAAGTACAGGCTCTGAAAATGGGACTCTTCCCCTCGAGTCCCTTTCTGAACTCAGCAGGTGCATTTCTACCCAAGGCAGGAAACTACCATTTCTAGACTATGTTCCTGGCATCTGCTTATCTTTCCTGCTGAAAATGTAGCGGATGTCATCAAAGCGTATCAGAACTTAAACAATCCCCTTGACCCCAAAGCATCCCTTTGCTGTAAATGCAGTCTGAGCTTGTTTGAACTGGAAATTGTTGTTCTTGGGAATAATTGCTCTGTACACAGTACTGTCTCCAGTCAATACCAGGACACATTTTCTGAGCTGTGTGTGTTTTCATTACTAACCTCACAGTAACCTTAAAGGTTTGAGCTCGTTCTCTTCACGGAGCTGCACAAATCCTTGACATCGTAATCTCAAAGATGTCAACAGCAAAACAATTGAAACAGGCACAATTTTACTTGCCTTGTTTCAATACCTCATGGCATTCCCAGACTGATAAAGCTTAGAAAGCAATCGCAGAGGTGAAAGAAAATTGTTCCCCACGTGCATGTATTTCTTTTAATGGTGAACAGATCGAGCCTAGATGGAAGGGACATAAAGAAGAGATGAATTCACAACTAAGCAAGGCATTAGAAAAGAGATTATAAGAAGTATCATAATTAGTACTCTCATTATAAATAGTGGTCCCACTTCAAAGTCACAAAATAACATCTTTTGATGTTAGACTTCCCATATTTTGGCAGAGGTGAAGGAAATACTGTAGGCACAGCATGAGAATTTTTCACTCGTACCCATCATTTCTCATCACGTTCTGCAGTGACGGTGACACTAAAGGTATGAACAGTCATTTTGGAGTCGACTTGGGTACTGACAACAGAAATCCAGGAAGGTTTAGCACTCTGAAACTGAGGTCCTTGATCATCACGGTTCCAATGACTCCACCGCTACATCTACATTCTCCACCTGTGATCCTCAATCTGTAACATTCCCATGATGCAAAGTTCTTTTTCTTGTGATAAGGAAGCATCAGCCTCCCAACATACAGCCAGGGAAGAGTATTTTTCAGTTATATCATTAGGGCAGTGTAGCTACAGTATAAACCCATGAAAGCATGTAAACTCCTCATTTTTCTATTGCATTTATTCAACATATTAAGAAAAAAACCTAGGAGGTTTTAAAACCTACACTCCATTAAAACATTAAAACTACAAATACTAAACCTGAACTGAGGATGTTCTGGACCTCCTCCAAATTCACCAATTTTCCTTTTCAGAATCACTGGGTAAACACTGCAAAGAAGAGGAGATCTTTGAACAAATCAGCATACTCTTCATCCTTGCATCATCTGGAGGTTTTTACAAGGTAATGCCAGCAAGATATTGTTTGTTTTCTCCCCCTTACTCAAGGAAGGGAACACGTTCCCCAGCCCTGTAGCCACAATTAATACACTGTGCAAGGGCCAGATTCCTTCCTGCCGCCACTCAACCTAAGATAGCTACTATCAGTCTCTACTTCAGCAGGCGGAGAGGATTTGGGCCTTGGAAACAACATCTAAGGCCACATAAATTTATTCCAGAAACCAGTCTGAACCAATTCAATTATAGGAACAAGCCCCTTCGATCTCTGACTAACAGGCTGCATTTATCCAGTGAGAAGCAACAGGCAAATTTGGGCTTGAGAGAACAACTTGTAAATTGTATTTCCAGGCCCTGTGAGCAGCTTATGGTCAGTTCAAATGAGAAAGATGTTGAGAGTCTGCTTCAATTTTCTCTTAGTCCAGCAGTTGATTTACATCCCCTTCAATCCTTCACCAACTATCTCCCTGCTGGAAGATGACCAAAGTCTGCAGCTGAATCATAGAATCACCAGATTGGAAGAGATCCACCAGGTCATCTAGTCCAACCATTCCCACCGATCTCCAAACCATGTCCCTCAGCACCTCATCCGCACGTGCAGCTACTTAGAGACAACACACAACAACGCAGAGATGGCCCTGGGGACATCAGAGCAGCATCGGGAACCCTGGCTCTCAATGTGTATACAATCCCATTTTTAGTATTTGCTGACCCATGTTAAAGAAAGAAATGGGTCAGAAAGGCAAGAAAATGCAGACATAGTGCAGAATTGCTGGAAGACAGTCAGTGCACGAGACAGCCCACCAAAAATTACATGTACCATTAACTACTAAGCAGCAGTTTGCTGCTGAAAACATTCCCCGATAATGTTTGGCATCTGGATTCTGTCTCCCACACACCAAGAACTGATGATGTCAGTAAAATGTTAAATGCTATCATACCTAATTTAGTCATGAGTGATGTTTTTTGCTAATTGGAACAGAATAGAGTCACACCACAGATAAGTTCTCCGAGACAGGGCACTAAGCCACCTAGAACCCCAAATATTCCCTGGTACTTCCTCCCTACGTGTATGGGGTAATTTCTGTTATCTGTGGGACCATGCAGGTGCCTCACTGACACCTACAACAATCACAACATGCCACTGAAAGTGGAAAGGGCACCTGTAAACTCATCTTCATCCTTCACAAACACATAAAATGCTTTTAAAAACATGACAAGTCGGCAAGGAATATGACAAAACCATAGCTGCGCTCCTAACTGTGCAGAAAGGATTTAGATCAACTGTTTCCAGAGCAAAGAATATTGGAAGGGAACTGAAAGTTATTTACTGTGCAGTAATAAAACAAAAAGCTTGATGAAGATAATTACTTGAATTGTACCTCAATGCATAGGTAGTGGCCCACTATTCATTCTGATCTTGTATACAAAAGACAAGACTGGAAGGAAACCTCGAAGTCTTCTTGCCAGTCCATCTGCTTCAAAGTTCAATCAACAGCTATAATAGCTTTTGAGAACCAACCTCCTTCTCAAGACCCTCACTGACTGAGACTTCGCAGTCTCTTCAGATAACCTTTTCACAGGGCTTCTCCTAGCATCCAGCCTCAGATTTCCCTGCCCATTATACCCCCCAGCTCTCCGCACCCCATGAATAATAAACAAATTATTCCCTTCATAATATCTTTTCAGGCATTTGAGGATTCATATCTCCCCTCATTCTTCTCTACTACACATTCTTAAAATCATCCAGAATTCTCCCATAGGTTACATTCCCCCACATCACTCTTGTTATTTGTTTTCTGGATCCTTTCCAACTCATCCCACAGCATTCTGGTTGCAGTGCCCAAAAAGATATACTATATATCCTTGAAACTACACATACACTTAGCAAGTCAACCTACGCATTGTTTCATACTTAACCCTATATTTGAATTAGAATGTTATGAATGCAAGTCAGCATTACATGAAATTATAGAGAAGATTGAGGTATTGCATTTTAGACTGGACTAGCCAGCAAGAGGAGATTTGCCAGGAACTCACTCAAATTTAGTCAAATTAAGGGCACTGTGGCACTGTGTTTCTGGGCACCGGTAGGCATTGCTCTCTTCGTGTTCCTTGGGAAAGGTGTCAGACAGTCCCACACCTGCTCTATAAACCCAGCACAAAGTGTACGAGCTCAATCCCGCTCTATAATTTGGAAGAGCTGTGATTCACTGCACCTCCCTTGATCTGCACTGAGCACGTGAAGCACAGTCACTAGTATCCACCTGAATTTCCCACGCGCTCCTCCCTAGAGCTCTGTTGAGCCTGGATGCATCTCATTTTCTCTTTCATCTCATTTTCATCTGGACTCGATGATCCGATGGGTCTCTTCCAACCTGGTGATTCTATGATTCTATGATTTACTGCAGCTCAGTTAGATCCTAGAAAGAGACCTGTCAGTTCTTGTTGCATGCAGCTCAGTGACCTTCAGGACATGCTCTTGCCACTGAGCATTTTGTTTAGCAAAGAACTGAGGAAAAAAAGAACAGAGCCAGGGCCCCGTCTTGTGAAGACTCTTACCACTTGATGACCTGCTCTCCCCTGATGCAAAAGGGATCCTTTCTTATTACCCAGTTAGCTTGACTATAAATGTGATTGCACTGATAAACATCCACAGCAAGAGATCATTTCCCCAAACAAATTAAGCTCTGCCACCAAATCACCATGTGATATTTTCACAGAGAAGTGTGACATTCAGCTTTTAATTGCACTCACCCACCAGCAACAATTTTTCGCATATTATTATTATTTGTGTCAGTTAAAGTTCCCTGTGTAGATAAAACATGGGCCCTGTCGAATACCATCATGGGAGCCCCAACGCACCAGGTTAAGAAACTGCTACTTGACTCCTGCTGCAGCAGAGGCTGAGGTCAAGGGGAGCTGCCCAAGCTCACCAAGACCTTGGTGGACTTTGACTTCCTCAGCCCCCAAAGGGAAAAGGACATGGGAAACAGGGGACTGGGACAATCTGATGCACAGCAGCAGATCAAGCAGTCACTGGGGCACAGCAGGGAGGGAGGAATGCTTAGGGCAGAAATTCCTGCTGAGCAGAACACTCCCACTCACTCTTGTCTCCAGCCAAGGGGAACAGGGAGAAACTCACTTGGAGGGAGCAGAAGGAGGCTTTCTCAGCCTACACCTCTCACTGGACTTTCAAAGATGTTGATTGACAAGGTTTGTTTTGACTGATATTCATCTATGCAAACTAGGACAGAAGGACTGGATGACACTGGCTTCTCACTAGTCGATTGTCCCAAGCAGCTGTTTGCAGTCGGAGCATAATTCTAGCCTCATTTCAAGCACCACTAAGAAATTGCTCCAGCCAAGATGCATTATGTTCTCTCAATAAATCTCCTTGTTGATTTTGCTCTGATGCCACACCATGCTTATGATGTGGTTTGGAAACCAAAGAATCCAATGGCCTGGATCCACTCAGCCCCTCAGCTGATGCTGATGGGCAGGACCAACTAAGAGTTCAGTTAGGTGTGCACCAAAATTTTACTGCTCTCCTTACTCCTAGGACAGGCAGTACTCCAGGGCAGCAAATGGCAAAGCCTTTTCAGTTGTGTTACATCTGGTATCTTGTGGCCACCTGAACAGCAAGGCTGTGCCAGGGTCAAGAATGAAGTTTTTAATTAAAGAAAGTGTCTCAGCTTCCAGTCACGGTTCATGCATCAAGAAGAACAAGGTGATTTTAAAAGTTTTCCCTCGTTTCTGGAAGGATCAATATCTAAGTTAGCCCAGAATGACCCAGCTCCGGAATGAGCACGGACACATCAGGGCACTGTTTCAGCCAGGCTGATTAGCCAGGCTGTTAATCACTGTCCTTATCACAACCTGCCCATGAAGATCTAAGCCACACAGACATATCTGCTCATGCGTAACTACCTTGGAAGTCTTTAAGAGTGCTCTGCTTTGACAGGGAAGCTGAGTTTCAAGCTTTCCATCCACAGATCTTTCCAGGAAAGAAATACTGAATTCCATTTAAACCTCTGATAAAACAGCACCCACAACAAACCAAAACTGAATGCCAAAGGCTAATCTATGAACCCTCTGCTCACCTGAGTATATAAATCTCTGCAGTTGTGCCTTGCAAACCAGACATGTCACGGGTGAGTAAGAGCTCAGCACTCCAAGTAAGCACATCCTGATTAATACTGTGCCACAACACAGCCTGGAGCAGAATCCGGTCTGCCTGACTCCCCAGTCCCAGGTCCTGGAAACGTGACCTTGGCTGCCCTCTTATCATTTGCCTCATGTTTTGAACTTTACTCCAATTTTTAGTATAGCCGTGCAATCAAGCACAGCAAGTGGGGCTTGAAAGATGTAGTTGTTCACAGTTTTCCGGTCTTTCTTAAGGAAGCAGTGTTTTGGAAGAATGGGGAGATACAGGCCAGAAAAGAGTGCTCAAGCTGCAGATTGATTTTTAAAATAATTGAGGAAGACCTTTCTCCACTTGTTCATGATATTTAGGTCATAATTGTAGCTTTGCTCCCTTCCATGTAGTCTTTAGTGAGGAGAAAGACAAGTGATAAGCAGCACAAGAACTCAGATGCTTCCTGGAATTGTTGGGGTTTAATGCAAACAGATAAATCCCAGGCACTTGCAGAGCTTTTTGCAGTACAATCCAAAGCTGCTTACAGACCAGCTGAAAATAAAACATTCTTGTGCCTGCCTAGTTACACCGAACATACAATAACCTCTAAGACACTGGTGCCAAGAACATGAATTTACCTTGTTGCACATGTTTTATGTACAGCAATACATTATCATTACAACAAAGCTCCACAAAAGTCACATCTTATTCATGTTCCACAAGCTCCCTTTGGAAATAATTTTGCTGCCCAATTACTTCACGAACTTGTTGACTTTTTCTTATGCGAAGTTCTCAGTATGAGCATGTTCCAAAATTTTAACAGGGTCTTTCTTTAAAAAAAAAAAAAAAACAAAAACCTTTGAATATCTTCTTCTGTCCAGAGTGGACTAGTACACGACTTTACTGGGCAATTTAAGGAGGCAGATCCTCCAATAGGAATTGTGACAGTAGAAAGCAGAGCCAAAGTGATTTGCCAGTAACAGCACTGAAGCAGAAGCAAGATCTCCTCATTCTTACTTTTGTAGGTTTTGCTGCACCACTAACTCACATCTGCTGTTGCCTGTACTCATACTTGTTCAGGACAAAGTCTTAATATCTGCTGCACCCCCTAGTAGAACAGCTCCTTGAGCTCTCACCACGGGGAGAAAGACTCCCAATATCACGGCTTTTGTAAACAAGCCTGAAAGCTCACTTGTTTTTGTAATCATCTTACACAACTGCCGTCAGCCGTGACAGCATCCTTTCAGATTATAATGTCCCAAGACATGCAGATAGGTAAGCCTTGCCTAAGGCCACTCTTCTACCACTTGTAAAAATATTAATAAAAATACCTAAGCAAAGGGCTTGATTTTATTGCTATAGATTAAATGAAAAAGCAGTTTTGCACGAAGTCTGGCCAGAAGGGTTATGTTTTTATTGATCTGGTTATTGTCTGACCATGTCAGCAGCAGGACTCAGAATCATGTTATACAGCCCAGACGTTTAGAGATTTGCCCTCATGAGGCACACTCACCTCCGCTGTCTGCTGGTACCATAGAATCATAGAACGACCAGGTTGGAAGAGACCCATCGGATCTTCTAGTCCAACCATTCCTATCAAACACTAAACCAAGTCCCTCAAGACCTCATCTACCCGCCCCTTAAACACCTCCAGGGAAGGTGAATCAACCACCTCCCTGGGCAGCCTATTCCAATGCCCAATGACCCTTTCCATGAAAAACTTCCTCCTAATCTCCAGCCTAAATCTCCCCTGGCGGAGCTTGAGGCCATTCCCTCTCGTCCTGTCCCCTGTCACTTGGGAGAAGAGCCCAGCTCCCTCCTCTCAGATTGGAATGAGCCTGCGGAATGGTAGGACTCCTCGGCTACGGCTGCTGGACTAAAGTTTGTGGGTTTGGCCACACTTTTTCAGGTTGCAGAAGGAAGCCCAGATAGGACAACGGCCACAAATATGGTTTGCCTGAAAGAAAAAAATGCAGCAGCCCCTGAAATTATGCTCTGAACAAAGAAAACAAAAGCTGGGGTTTTCAACATTTGGTGTTCCTTCCATTCCTGCACTCAACTTTTCTTCCTCGCTAGACAGCAGCAGACTCCCAGAATGCCTCCTTACTCCAGTACATGCATGGAAAATGACAATGACACCAAAGCCAGAAAGCTGGGTCACATACCCAGCAATAATTACAATGGAGAAAGAAAATAGCAGGGAAAAAGAATGTCCAGAATCAAGTGGTGGGATGCCAGAACACTTTTGTGTTCAAAAATACCCACAGAAGCAGCCCTCTGTAATTCAGTCTGCACATTATCCGTTCCATCCAAACTCATACCTGGATAGTCTCCTGGTTTTTCGTGGGAATACGAGCGCTGTGCCAGCAGTCACGTTTGGGATGTGCATCATAAGCTTCCTAATGCACACAGGCACGCGGCTTCACTAGCAGGTGGCCAGGATGTTATTGCTTTCATGGACTCATGCTGGCAAGATGTCCTCTCTCCACCTAGACCCTCCACGTCAGAAATTTGCACTGCCCAGTTTACAAATCCTTCCCTCCTAGATTCATCACAGATGCTGAACAAGCATCAGACTGATACAAACTGCCACATAGCACTCTGTGGCCTGGTAGGTCCCTGCTCAGCTACATACCTGAAAGGAGGTTATGGAGAGGAGGGAGCTGGGCTCTTCTCCCAAGGGACAGGACAAGAAGGAATGGCCTCAAGCTCCACCAGGGGAGGTTTAGGCTGAACATTAGGAAAAAAAATTTCACAGAAAGGGTCACCGGGCACTGGAACAGGCTGCTCAGGGAGGTGGCTGACTCAACTTCCCTGGAGGTGTTTAAGGGACGGGTGGACGAGGTCCTGAGCGACATGGTTTAGTGTCTGATAGGAATGGTTGGACTCTGGTGGGTCTCTTCCAACCTGGTGATTCTATGATCTTGCTTGCATTGGAACCCAAAATGCTTTCACTGTTCCTAGTTTTGTGCTGTCTCCATCCCCCTCCATTTAGACAACTTTGGACAAACCAAGAAAACAAACCAGAAGAGAAGAAATAATTCTGAAGAAACCTTTTCTAGGCTTGGTATAAATGCTTCAAGAGTCTGTGGAAACATTCAAGTTAGGAATAACAGAAAAGTATGGAGGAGAGAAGAGTAACTAAAATCTTACTGAACGAGAACTCCTCTCTTTAAATTGACTTCCTAGACAAAGTTAGTCCCATGCTGATCTCAGCACCATTAGCCAAAGACACGCTAGAAAGTCTGGAATTCATTTCTCTCTGCCTGCACTGCTTAAGCTAACATATAGCCTCTTGCATCATCAAATCCCTTTAGCCTTCATAAACAAATCCCAAGGAATGTAAAGAATTAGACAGGGCCATTAGGACAGGGCCTGGAAGCTCCAAATCTTCAATTCAACATCAGTTATAATTGTCCGGAAAATAAGCAAGACAGAGGCTTTCAGATGCTTTAACCCAAACATCTTATTGGTTCACGGTCCTTCTGGAAGAAATTTGCCCTTACAATGCAAATGTAATGGTAGAAGTCTCCTCAGTGCAAAAGGAGCACTAGATTATGTAAGTTTTAATTATTGCTTGACTGTGACATTCCCAAATCCATGGTACTTATGCCTTTTTTCCCCCAGAAACATCTGGCTCAGGGGTCACCTGAGGATTATCTTCTCTACACAAAAGCTAAACAGAGTCTGAAAATTCCCACAGGCAGGATTTTTATTCTAAAAGGACATATTCTGTAAGAACTCCCACAGCTCAGAGGAAGATGAGGATCTTTTCAACTGTTGGCATAAAAATCACAAAGCACAAAGTGTATCCTTGTTTGAGGAAATAAACTTTAATGACAAAGCCTGGCTCTTCTGGCACAGAGCAGGCTCTCCTGTCACAAATTAGAGCAATAGGGGCTTCTTGGAAGAGAAATGCCTACATAACTCACTCTCTATAACTACTTGAGGGGAGGTTGTTGAGAGGAGGGAGTTGGGCTCTTCTCCCAAGGGACAGGACAAGAGGGAATGGCCTCAAGCCTTGCCAGGGGAGGTTTAGACTGGACATTAGGAAAAAAAATTTCACAGAAAGTCACTGGGTACTGGCAGAGGCTGCCCAGGGAGGGGGTTGATTCACCTACCCTGAAGGTGTTTAATGGACAGGTAGATGAGGTCCTGAGGGACATGGTTTAGTGTTTATTAGGAATGGTTGGACTCGATGATCCGGCGGGTCTTTTCCAACCTGGTGATTCTATGATTCTATGATGAGGAGGGAGAAGCTATTCAACCAGAAGGAGAGCCCTGGCACAAGGACAAACATGTACAAACTTGCTGTATGAAAATTTAAGACTGTTAAGACATTGGTCGCGTAATGCGTGTAACTCTCAGAGCAGGAAGGTCATGGAACAGCCTCCTAAACAGCCGTGATGAGGGCAGGACAATCTAGAGGAATTAGAGACACTGTTGGAAAATAAGACATAGAGGCACTGCCCTGCATGTTACAAACCATTTCATATACCTGCCAGAATTCTGACTCCACAGAGGAAGAAGTGGAGGGGAACCAAGTATGTAGGCAAAGGAGTCCAAGAGACTTTGTCATGTGCTTTGCCATAGGCTGCCTTTCTGACAGCACACGAGACACAAATCCCTGTCTTGACACGCTCAAATAACAGGCACATAAAATCAAGTGTTATTGTAAAGCATACAGGAAAGGTTCATTAAACCGCAAGGGAATCTGGGAAAACACTAGATAAGGAACTGACAAGATACAAATAATAGAAAGTCAAAGCTTAGATTTGGGTCACTGAACTGAAGAGTTTTGCTACTCATCATTTGGTCAAGAGCACAGGGTCATCTCTTTGTCCCACATGCTACTTTGAATAAGAAACCTGTGCTACGCTGAGCTTTGGAGATGCATGAGGCAAAACAAGCTGCAATCCCCAGGACTTTAGAGCAGTCAGATCTAGCCAGCAGGCAACAGGCACCACTCTGATATTTCAATAACAAATAGGGGGACAGATGTAACAGGAGAGCCAGGCACGAAACGAAGTGGCACTGTGGATTTAATGCCTGTAGTCTAATGTCACCTCACCCTCCCGTCACTAGTGTGAAAAGAGTAGGCAGTGAGATGACAGAACGGTAAAAGACTTGTTTTCTATTCAGAATTTCCCCTGTTGCAGTTAAACCTATAAAGTTATAGAAATATTAGTAGGAAACGTAGGCAAGAAGGTTTTCTTTCTGCCCCAACCATAAGCATGACAAGCAGCTCAGCTCCAGTACTAGAGAAAAAATCTCTGAGCATCTTTAGCTTAGACCTGTGAAACGATTTGTGATCTTAGTACAGTAAACTCACTGAAGGCAGCATTTCTCTGAACATAACCATGGAGTCTTTTTGCACTAAGTGTCTGAAGGCTTATTTTTAAACACATATTTTAATTCCTACTACTTTTAACCCACACGACATCTAGTTTCAGTAGCCCATTGTAGGCATTTTCATATCACAGTAAATCTTGTAACAGGAATGTGGAGACCAGTGTTGTAGCCCTGGCTTTTTATACTCTGACAAATTCCAGTGTTTGATAATAATCTCAGTTGCGTATTTTAGTCTGGAATGGAAAGATACCAATACATCTCGGAAACAGAAAATCAAACATGAAATACCAACAGAGAGCCCCAGCATTTCCCCAGGTTAAAAAGAAAGATGCTACAATAAAATGCAAGTCAAGGATCTGGGACAGAAAAGATGAAATGAAATGTAACATTCTTTTTTAATACGACTCCATATCGATATATATGCTTCTCCTACACAGATGGTAAATCTGACGCAAACATAAGGGTGGTTACAGGACAGGTCACAAATCTATGAGAATGCCTTTATGCTCACCACATTCCGAATCCTGCTGATCTGCTTTAAATTGTCATTCAGACTAGAAGGTTACATGTACAACGCCCTGATATTTTTCAGCTGTAAAAATCCTCCTCATAAAACTTGCCAGATGAGATTTTAATTTCAAGCATATATTTAGATCAAAACAAGAGAACAAGAAAAGTTAAGGGATTTTTTTCTTCTTCTTTTTTTTTTTTTTTTTTCCAGAAAAGATTACTATCTCAGGGATAACACATCAGCTCCTTAGGTAAAATAGTGAATATAAAGGCAGATCTTGATCAATATCTGAACAGCACAGCTAGCAAAAAAAGTAATGATGTTGCATTTTCTGTTCATCAGGGCTTTCGAATTCAACGCTGGAAAGACGGGAGATAAGAGTTAACTCATTACTTATTCTGGCATTGTTTTTGTCTTCTTGCTTCTCCAAAACATTCCTCCTCTGAGGCTCAGAAGGAGGGTACAGCGGACATGTACCACACAACCAAGAACTTATTCTCTTCGAGAAAACCTCTCTCTCTCTCTCTGGTTCTAACAAACTCTTTCATACAGAGAACAGACTGAAGAAGCAATGATGTACAAGTATCATACTATAACTTTCTAGCAACAGGACGAAAAGGAACGTGGAAGGGACTTCCCAACTGAAAGATATCCAGCTATAAATAGGTACAGACGAGGATGCAAGCCACACTACATACCAGCCAGCAGTTAGCACCTTACTGCACTGAAATGGCACAAAATTGCACTTCTGGCATTATCATCTCCTTCAGCATCCTTTCAGCATTAGAACAAATGAAATTGAAATTACAGAACAAAACGCCGTCTCCATCATCATGCTACATCCGCTAAGAGCAGACAAATCATGTTATACAATGAAGTAAACCGTCATCTCTTCTCAGTGAAGCCAGAGAAATCAGGCTGGGTCTGGAGAGAGGGAAACACTGTTAGGAGGTACTTGTAGCTTAAAGGAAGTTTCACAAGGTAAAAACATCAGAGTTCAGCAGATTTGTAGAACTGGGACAGTATTTGTGAGTATAGAGACGAGACTGCTAGTAACTTCTTGTCCTTGCCCTAAGTTTCCAAGCTAAGGCCAACGCTGTCTTCAGGGTAAAATTGAATCACATAGTTGACTGAGTAAGAGCCCTCAAACCAAGTCAAAAACGCACTGTCGGGCTGAACGCACGCCTGGAAAAAGGATGAGATAAACAATTCTAAAATTAAAAGAAAAGAAGGAAGAGATTCAGCCTAACAGACAGGTAGTCAAATGAAATGTGACACGTCATCCCTCAGGGAAGGGAAATTGGCAGCCTGGCTGGCTTTTCCTCATGACAACCCCAGGATATATGACTATCTCGGCAGAGAATAGGAAGAGGTACAATACTTGTCTGTATCACTGCAGCCCAATTTAATTAGCACTCTGCTAAATGGCTAAGGTTCATAATTAATGGTGATGCAAGGAAGCCAGCAGTACAACAGAAAAGAATTTGCAGTGCTCTTCCAGGACTAGCTGACTAATTGACTTTGGGGTTCTTTTTAATGAACGTTTCCAATTGAACAATTCGGGTTTCCAAAAAGATGGGAAGGAGCAAGTTAAATATTTGGTGTTTATTTCTGCCTCCTGACCAACCTGCTCTTCCAGTTTGTTTGCCAACCTGCTACCAGCTTAGACATCTCATTTGCACTAAATATTCACATCAATTACAGACCAACGACTAAATTGTTCCCTCTGGACGTCGTGGATACCACCATCTAGTTGAAGAGGAACTAAGTTTGATTCATAAATGTTTCACTGGGATAATCATTCCTCTCCTCGTTAGCTACTGCACCGACAGGCTATCCTACTTTTACTGAAATTTGATTTTTGATTCGATCCGTAACTCAAGAAGCCAAACTTTCTCTGTTTCAAAACAGTAAACCAAGGTCTAACTTGCTCATGCAGCATAAAGACCCTTGAATAGTGGAGGAAGAAACGTAATCCAGCTGCCAGGGATCAGACCATGATCAGCTTCCCTTTTCAGATGATGAATTCCAGGATGAGCTATCCACAAGAACAAAGCTGGAATTTATAGCTGTCTGGCACAGAGCTTGTCTTCATAGTATGATTTGCCTCTCAACTATGTACTAATACCTCACAAAGTTTTTTCTTCCATATTTTTTCTTTTAAAATTCAAGCAGTCACAGGAAAAAAAGCTCGAGAGTCACGATCTTCATAGCTGTTTTCTTACATTGTCTTATAGGGCATTTTTTAAAGGCCTTTTTTTTTTCCTTTTTCATTTCTCCCTCTTTCTTTTCTAAGAGACCAGGTACTCAAGCTTGGCTGAAAGGCTGTTAACAAGACTTCAGATTTGCTAGATTTGTCAGGAGATTTGCTAGTTCCCTAAAATAAAACAATCAATATAGAGGTAATCTAAAACAAAGAGGAATCTTTCTCCTCCCCACCCTATCAGTTGTTGTAGCCTTTCAAAGAGATTCTGGATTGTACCCTGCTGGAGTGAGGCAAAGAAATGTCACAAAGCCAGCGTCAGCAATAACACAGAACTTTTTCATACATACGCATCGCCTGGCAAAAGAGACCAACCTGGAACAGCATTTTACTCTTTTAAAGTGAGGAATTTCACCAGTTACTGAAGAAGTCTGTTGGTGTGATGCAGGAGAGTTGGTGTGTGTTGGTGTGTGGGAGAGCAGCCTCAAGAACACTTACTTGAAAAACGTTTGAGTTACCTTTTAAACTTCAAGGCAGCCCAAAACTGATTTTTTGTACTAAAGTCAGCACAGCAAACTGCATAATCGCAGCCAGTGCGGGAATGAGCTAGTGAGAGTGATCAACTCTCTGGCAGAGTTGATTTTGACTTCAGATCCTTCCCATCTTTAAGCCTGTGTAGAATCATAGAACAACCAGGTTGGAAGAGATCCACCGAATCATCGAGTCCAACCATTCCTATCAAACACTAAACAATGTCCCTCAGCACCTTGTCCACCCATCCCTTAAACACCTCCAGGGAAGGTGAATCGACCACCTCCCCAGGCAGCCTCTGCCAGTGCCCAATGACCCTTTCTGTGAAAAAATTCCTCCTCATGTCTAGTCTAAATCTACCCTGGCAGAGCTTGAGGCCATTCCCTCTCATCCTGTCACTAGGGAGAAAAACCCAGCTCCCTCCTCTCTATAACCTCCTTTCAGGTAGTTGTAGAGAGCAATGAGGTCTCCTCTCAGAAGGTCTCAGAAGGACAACCTTGCTGAGAAATGGATACCAGACCCAAGCTCAGTTTTGCAGGAGAGGCCCTATGGAAAGCTGCATGTGCTGCTTCAAGCAGTCACTAAGAAATCCAGTACTCAAAATCACAAATATCTGGACAAACCTTAAAGTTATTCCCCAGCAATCTCTATTCCAAGACAAACCAGAGGGATTTTAGCCCCAGTGAATTCTGTTTCAAATGAATATGCACACTAGTTTCAACAGCTAGCAACAGGCACCTGAAATCTCACTCTGTTTTTTTATGACCACTCTGATGATTTCATTTACCACTGACAATCCATCATACACATCAAGCTCTTTCGTTCTAGTAAGAGAGATTTTGCAGGGAAGGGCTTGCCCTGCTTTTACCTAAGGTGATGATATTAATGGCTATTTGGCCAGGAATTAGTGATGAAGCAGTCTGTCTGTGAAAAATTTAAATTATAGCAACTCAAAACCACTTCACTAATTACCAGCCTACTCAATCAGACAAGTTCTGCTTTCAGAAGCACACATCACCTCTGACTAAAAACAGTAAGGGAACTCATAGGTAAGTGATGGGAGCTATAAAATTCATGCATTATATTAATCAACTTTTGATAAATTATAGTCAAC
This sequence comes from Coccyzus lansbergi, assembly GCA_033558105.1. Lineage (NCBI taxonomy): Eukaryota > Metazoa > Chordata > Aves > Cuculiformes > Coccyzidae > Coccyzus > Coccyzus lansbergi. Next base: position 105,276 of record JAUMJK010000559.1, read on the forward strand.
AGTGCTATTGAGCAAACAGTCGCAGTCACCGAGACTGAAACAAAACACCAAAAATTATAGAAACGCTCCAAAATGCCCTCCTACCCCCTTTTTAAGGCAAGATAAAAGTTTGTGTTTAAGATAATAAAGCCCCTCAGCCAGCTTTACTGCTGGATTTCCTAACTTGTGTTGTGGTTTTGCTCAAAAGGACACGAGCACCTTGTAAAAGACGTCTGTGCATCTTTGTCGGCTGCGCTCTGTGGAACAGAGCTGTCATCTCCACATTTTACAGTGCTTGGCAGCAAACCCACATTCCTCGTGCATCACAGGCTTTCCCTAAGGCTATCGAGTGCGTTGGATGTGGACAGCACAGGGTTAGGGCTTCCAATTATAAACCCGGATGTACTCACACTCTCTGCAGCTGAGAGATGCAGATCTCACGATAGGCATGGATGCTAAACACGCAGAGGGTGTATCAGTTCTGCATACCTACAGTATCAGGGGACCCTCACTATTTCTGTAAGATTTTTGACCCATTTTTTTTCCCTGCGAAATCATGACCTACATTCTATGTGCGATTTCCAGAGCAATAAAAATATTACACTTCATAACTTCAATATAAATCTTTCTGAGCTCTAATTCTACGGTGCCACCTCGTCAGGTAAATCTAAAAGAAAACATATGAATGACCACTGTAAATTCATGCTGTACTTGCTGACCAGAAGGCACAGAAGATGTTTGGGTTAAGAAATGCAGTGTTGATCTTGGGTTCAAGTGAATTTCTCTCAATTTCTCTCTTTTCACGGAAAGGGTCATTGGGCATTGGAATAGGCTGGGGAGGTTTAGGCTGGACATTAGGAAAAAATTTTTCTAGGGTCATTGGGCACTGGCAGAGGCTGCCCAGGGAGGTGGTTGATTCACATTCCCTTGGAAGTGTTTAAGGTACAGGTGGATGAGGTCCTGAGGGACATGGTTTAGTGTTTGATAGGAATGGTTGGACTTGATGATCCCATGGGTCTCTTCCAACCTGGTTGATCTATGATTCTATGATTCTAATAAACTCTCTAGAAGAGCTGCTGGTCACCCAGAACGAGGCGAAAACATTCAGGTTGCAGATCAACATTTTAGATTGAAACTGCAAAAGAGAAGAGCCCAGGGCATGCATCAAAAAAAAAAAAAAATGTAATAAATGACTTGAGAAGTAAATTTTAACCTCATGGAAAATACTACAGTGAAATACTGCTTCCCAGATTTAATGGTACCATCAAATAACATGTCTACTAAGCAAAGACTGATCAGACAGCACATTTTTCTTCGGCGCATCTGAAATGTGCCTATGAAAATAGGCAAACAGGCTCAAACACGATCAGCCCACCAGTTTTCCTTAGAAAAAAAAAAAAGCCAGTTGTTGGCACAAAGCAACATAATTAAGCATTTAGGGAATGCTCAGAAAATAAGATATGGTTGTAAACACTGTATTCAGCCTCCACCCTCTTCTTTGCTTCACAAGAAGTCAGGGTCAGAGGAGGGAACAGTGTCAGAGAATCTATTGATCTATTGTCTTTTTCACCCTCATTGTTTAAAGAGCTCAAATGGGATTCTTGAACCTTTAGGAATTAGTGCAGGAATCAGAATCCAGTTTACAGTGGCTGGTTGTTTTCTTTCTGAACCACGTGCTCTAATGTATCTATAGAAATTAAAATGGAAATCCTGATTCTGCCCCAGAACTGTTAACAGAAGTGTCAGAAATCTGAGAACATCTTGATTTTATTATGTCGCTGACCCTGCTTCCACATTCTGTATACTCTCTGGAATATGGTTTCGGTGGTTTCAGGCTTTAGGCAGGTACACCTCATCATCCCGCTTCAATGAGCCCGAGATTAGCTTGACACGCACCCTCTTACTCAAGTTCCCCAGATAACTTTTTCCCAGCACTTAATCCAGAAATAGCAAGTGGTTTCTAGGTGGCTGGAGAACGAAAGGGCCAGAGAACTGTGGGAATTATCAGATAGAGCTTGTCTCTGGCTATTAGACAGTAAAAGAAGCTGAGAAGCCAAAAAGAGGTCAGCTAAAAAAAGAGGTATTCCTCACTCCATTATGCAAACTGAATTTATTCATGTAGAAAAATCTCTGGAAAAAAACTTTCCTAGCAGGGCTGCTGTTGCCTAATGTTACAGCCAATTCCTCGGGGGCTGAACTCTGACCACTGGGAATTTCTTTCTGCTTCACAATAAAGCCTTGAATAGTCTGTGCCACTGAATAGTCTGTTCTTCAGCAAACACTCACGCTCCACAATGCTTCACTTTTTCCTTCTCTCCTTTCTTAAAAGAATGGTCACGAGTACTTCTTTCATCATGGTTTCCTTTATTTCTCTTTCAGAGCTCAAAATCTAAAATGCCTAAAAATGGAAGAGGGTGGATCTGGATGAAAAAGAAAAAAAAAAAACACAAAACAAGAAACAGACCCAAGAAGCCTAGCTATGGACACAGGGAAGTCATACAGAATTCTAAGGAGTGAAAGGAATTAGTTCATGTTCCTGCTGTGATCCCTTCATTTCAGGGTTAGTGAGGGCAGGTCCCCAAATAGTGCCTTCAGTTCTGATGGGAAGTAAGCACTTGAGAAACATTAGTAGGCTGCCAAACCCTTTAAAGTGTTCCTTGTCTGTTTGGAGAGCAGGTGGAGCAAATGCAGACACCATCTGAGTTGTCTTCAGGAGCTCACGGTTCTTTAGTCCTATTTAGGAAGGAACCTCTTGGGATGAATTGACAAACGTACTCCAGAAGCTTACAACAAGAAATCCCCATTGCTGCTTTATCATGATGTGGACACTTGTTGATGGGAATAGGGCTGAGACAGTGACCACATTCTGCATAACGAGGCTAAATAAAGTTTTCTTATCTACCTGAAAAGCTGACCCTTCCGAGCTGTTCCATAAATGGTACCAGACCCAACTCTGTAACCCTAAGTCACAGAGAACTAAAAACCTGCTCTTGCTCTTCCTGTAAGTAAGACCTACATTCTTGTGCCTCAATTATGCAAAGTCTTGATTTGTATTTTTAAATTAAGGGTGAAGTATGATCTTGAAGTAGGAATCTTCTTATTGAAAGGTCTGCTAAGCACATTTGATCAGAACTATCTTTTAAAATGAAAAGATATTATTCTCCCTTCCTCTTAATTTTATAGTACTATCACAAGCATGGGAACGTGATATGTTGCTGATAAATATGTATTACACACCAAGGAATCAACTTATGTCTTCAGCAGATAATCACTTTCCAAAATTTTATTTCCATCTCTAACACTGATAGTATCTTTTTTTTTTTTAATCGCATTTTGAAACACGATTGTTGGAAAACGACAATTACAAGCACTGACTTCCCCCAGTCTTAATTCAGGCCATGTTTCTGTTTATTTTGGTCAACTGTAACATTATAATGTATGGTCTCAAGCTCCGCCAGGGGAGATTTAGGCTAGAGATTAGGAGGAAGGTTTTCACAGAAAGGGTCATTGGGCATTGGAATAGGCTGCCCAGGGAGGTGGTTGATTCAGCTTCCCTGGAGGGGTTTAAGGTACAGGTAGACGAGGTCCTGAGGGACGTGGTTTAGTGTTTGATAGGAACGGTTGGACTCTATGATCCGATGGGTCTCTTCCAACCTGGTGATTCTATGATAATGCCCTGATATATCAGAAATTTTATAGTTATGCTCTGCGATTGTAAAATGCAATCGATCAAGATACTGTATTAACCAACAACCAAGTGCAGTGCTTTTTAATTCCTGTTAGCTGTCACTCTCAGGAATAAAACTAAGTGGCACTGACCCAAGACAGTGAGACACTGCCTTCTATCCTGAAACATGGTACTAAGAGGAGTTTGAGACATAGAAGCTCAGGTAAAATACCAACAGGAGAAACTTATATTTTTAGAGAAAGACATTTGAGTTTGGAACCTGCCTTTAACCTCCTGCAGTGCTGTGTTCTGCACAAGTGGAATCTAACTGCACATTTCACTGCTCCCGGGGAAGTCAACCAGAGCCAAGAACAGATGGGAGCAGGACGGAACTTGGAACAATTTTTGTGCAATCCAAGCAAAGCTACCAAATAACCAAAACCAAAAAAAATGCAGAAGCCGTTTACACAGCTTGTCCAGTTTCTAAATTTAAAGCAACTCTCTCTGCAATGTATAAAGTGGGTCCTGAACTTCTCATGTTCTTCTGCCCTTACTCTTCATAGGTCACAGTAAAACAACATGTAACAAAAAATGCCATAATGAAGAGTTTCTTCAAAGGAATCAGGAAAGTGAAGGTGGTATTTGTCGCCTTGGGTTGTGTGGGGTTTCTAAGCAGCAATATAATAAAAATCCCTCACAGTAAGAGCCTTGACCCACAACACACCTCCTGAGATCTTTGACAAATGCATTTGGACTGTAATATCTTCTCAAAAGTATTCATTTTGTTCAGGCTTTGGGCTATCTGATTAATTTTTCCTTTATCATACTTATTTCTTCCGAAATATGCTTCGCATGAAGATTCCCAGGCTCCTTATTTTTCAAGGCCAAACAGTAAATCACCTTCCCAAGTGCCAAAGCGATTAACTCTACTTTCTGCAACAGTTGCGGCCAAAGTCCTGGAGTTCTGGCTGCCACAGCATCCGGACAAGAACAACTGAATAGTTTCCTTCTAATACTGAAAACTGGGGTGATAAGATATCCCACTGGGTTTCCTGCTTCCATGAGTTATGGCCACCTCTAGATCAACCTTCTGGATATTTTCATTCATTGTTAGCATAACCACATTCCATAGCACTAAAGAAAACAGCATTGCTGAACTCCTGAACATAAATTAGTCTCAGAAAATGAACAAATTGAACAAGTACATCTTCGTTTCTAAAGTATGCATTAATAAAATAGAAAAAAAACCACTGCCACACTGGCTTAGGAGGCTGACGCTTTCAGCTTCTTTCATGTCTCCTGTGGGGTTAGGAGTGATAGACCTTCTCTGTATTCTGCTTTGGGTGTCAAACTAAGATTTTAGAGATGCTCTAAATTCAGTTCCTCGGGTAAGACTCATTACCATTAAACATTTCTATTCCTCTGAAAGCAAAACTGCACAGAATTATTCAAGACGTCAGCTGGCATCTGTAAAAGAAGGCACTAAAGATTGTTGTTCTTGGTTAGAATAAAATCCCGTTTGCAACAGAAGTTCTGGTGTCTGTTCAAGATGAACAGAATGCCCTGAAAAGGGACTTGCTCTTTTTCTAGTACAGTAACTAATACTGCTAAACCACAGATAAGGCCAGTGAGATAAAGGGGAATTTGGGTCCAGATTCATCCATCTTAATTCCACTTAAGTTCCTATGCTCCAAGTTTCTAAGCTACCTAGCTCAAGGTCCCCATGAGCAGCCAGCTTGCAGGAAATGCCAGAGGATTTTCCATGGAAAGTGGTGGTCTCTGTGATCTAGTTAAACTGCACATGACACATTGATCCACTGGATCACAGCTCCAGGAGCTGAATTGTGTCCTTCCTCTGGCAAGTGTTCAAATACGAAAAGCTAGCGAGTAGCTAATTTCTTGATTTCTAAGGGTTAATTGGAAATCTTGAGGAAGTTACATTAAACACAACATTAAAACCTGACAAACAAAACCCAGTATTTTTCACTGCCTCACAGTCTCTGCTGTTGGAGGAAGAAGGCACAAAATTTGGAAGTGCAGCACAGGAATATGAGACATACAGGCAGAACCGAACTCCTGAGGCATCAGTCTATCGCCTGCTATCATCAGTAAACCTGCAACAGTTTCACCCATAAATGGATTCTAGAAATGAGCTACAGTCTTCGTCCTACATAAAAAGGTAACATCAATGTAAATAAAGCAGAGTCCTCCTCAGGAACTTACCGATCTGCCTGCTAGTTTCTGTATTTATTGACTCATCAAGTGTGAAAATCATAGAATCATAGAAACACCAGGTTGGAAAAGACCCACTGGATCATCAAGTCCAACCATTCCTATCAAACACTAAACCATGTCTCTCAGCACCTCATCCACCCGTCCCTTAAACCCCTCCAGGGAAGGTGAATCAACCACCTCCCTGGGCAGCCTCTGCCAGTGCCCAATGACCCTTCCTGTGAAATATTTTTCCTAATGTTCAGCCTGAACCTCCCATGGTGGAGCTTGAGGCCATTCCCTCTTGTCCTGTCCCCTGTCACTTGGGAGAAGAGCCCAGCTCCCTCCTCTCCACCACCTCCTTTCAGGTAGTTGGAGAGAGCAATGAGGTCTCCCCTCAGGCTCCTCTTCTCCAGGCTAAACACCCCCAGCTCTCTCAGCCACTCCTCTTGTTCTCCAGCCCCTTCACCAGCCTCATTGCTCTTCTCTGGACTCGCTCTAGAGCCTCAACATCCTTGTGGTGAGGGGCCCAGAACTGAACACAGGATGGTTTGGGTTGGAAGGGACCTCAAAGCCCACCCAGGTCCACCCCTGCCATGGACAGAGACACCTCCTGCTGGAACAGGGGCTCCAAGCCCCATCCAACCTGGCCTTGAACCCCTCTAGGGATGGAGCAGCCGCCACTGCTCTGAGCAATCTGGGCCAGGGCCTCCCCTCCCGCACAGCAAAACATTTCTTCCTAAGATCTCACCTCAGTCTTCCCTGTTTCAGCTCAAAACCATTCCTCCTCATCCTCTCCTTGCCCTCCCTGATCATGAGCCCCTCCCCAGCTTTTCTGGAGCCCCTTCCAGACCTGGAAGCAGCTCTAAGGGAATGGGGCATGAACATGACTGCCTGGCAGGAGGACTGTGGCCCAAGCTAAAATGTATCTGAAATGGATACCAGCCACTCCTTGAATTCCTTTCTGCATGAGCAATACCACGGGTGAAATGCCTCTGCCTGTGAGTCTGTAGGAGAGGGCACAGCCAGCTCTGCCAGCCTGGTGGTGAGCACACTCGCACTCAACCCAAGGCACAAGATGTTCACTGGAAAGCTCCACCGCTGCAGAGATATTCCGCTCTTAGTCACAAACCGCACACCGTATTACAAAAAAAAATCTCATGCTCGTCTTGTTTTGTCCTTACTTTATCCAGTCTCCCAAGCAACAACTGCCACAAAACAGAGATAAGGGACTTTTAAGTTATAAATTAGCAATAACTGCAAATGAGCTGACTGGCCATCAGGTCTGTGTATTACAAATTCCTTGACTGGATGTCGACCAAAACTCTGCTACAGGCATAGACTAATTAATATTGCAAAGTACTTTTCTCTCTAGTGGGGACTGCTCTTGCAACTTTTCTTCTGCACATTTGGCTCTTTTTTTTTTTATATTCTAATTAAGAGCTTCTTTACTCCTAACCAATTAACTCATGCCCATTTGCATTATAATAACAGCGAGAAGTTGCCCACTTAAAGCATTGGTATTTCCAGCTAATGCCACGGAAAATCTTCACTTCTGTGGGCTCAAATGCCACTAATTAATTTTTCTGATACCTCATGCTAATTACTTGTTCACTGAGCAAGTCACCAGTTTCAAATGCATTTCTTGAAGGCCAGCAACAGGAGAACCATACATCAAGCAACTTTCCATTTTACTTTGAGTATTTATGACTAAATAAAAGTCATTCAAATTAGATTCAAAGTGGAATGTCAAAGATTAGCACTAATACTTCCATGTACCGAGAAGAAAGTAGCACAAGTAAGAGACGCTCCCAACTTAAGTCTCATTTATCACATTTGCTACTTAACTACAACTCTATTCAGCTGCTGAAGGAGAAAAACTAATTTAATCAGTCGCAAGAAGAGCTAATCACAGAATCACCTTCCAGAGCATAAGGATCTCAGAATGCAAATGAGACACCTGATGTGAAAATCATTACTTTAAGTAGCTTTAAGGGTTGAGCAGAGCAAGATTTAGTCAGTCAGAGCTGTTTTCTCAGGCAAATTAGCTTTTAAGTTTCCACATTAATTTATATTATGCAACTGGTTTGGAAACTTTCTCTTTCCTAAGAAGAATAGCATCTGCTCACCCGCATGCTTTTATTTCTTGCGGGAGGCAATTTCAGTTCATGGCAACACAAGCAGAACAAGAAATCTTAATTCCAGGCACACTTTGAAGGTTTACTTTATGAAAAGTAAGAGCTAATTGAAGTCAGTTAACAATAGTTAGAGTTTACTTTGAAAGCTGTAAAACACAAGGGTTGGATCCGCCTTGAGCAAACGACACCTCTGTACTGACAAAAGTCTGATGCCGTCCAGACAGCAAACCTCAATTCCACCTTCCTAAAAGCTTATCTAGTCCTGAAGCTGAAGGAGCTACACACACGTGACAGTGGAGGCCTCAACATTGTACATTAGCAGAGGCCAGTGGCACAGTGTTGGAAGGTGAAATGAGCCAATCTCCTGCAGTAAAGCTACAGGTTTATTAAAGGATGACCTATGACAAATTTAAGGTGCCTCAACCAGAGGCTGAAGTGTCTAGAGAACAATGAGAATAATTCTATATGTCAAAAGCTTTCACAGAGCCCACATAAAATTCAAGGGTCTCTTCCCACATACTCTTAATCAAACCAAAATGAGAAGCATGAGATCGGTGTTCATCATTGAGAAGGGATAATGGAGAAGGCTTGGGAAGGGAAGAGAGCTAATCAAAGCTGGTCATAAAGAAATGGCAGGAAGAGGAAGGCAGCATCTCTGAAAAGGAGGCTGAAGACTTTACTACTGTCTACAGCTACCTGACAGGAGGTAGGGGTGTTGGTCCAAGTGATAGGTGATAGGATGAGAAAGAACAGCCTCAAGCTGTGCCAAGGTAGGTTCAGATAGGACATTAGGAAAAACTTCTTCACTGAAAGGGTTCTCCAGCACTGGCAGAGGCTGCCCAGAGAGGTGATTGGAAGGATTTAAAAGACGGGTAGATGAGGTGCTCAGGGACATGGTTTAGTAGTATGGTTGGCCTAGATGATCTCAAAGGTCTTTTCCAGTCGGGGGGTTCTATGATTCTATGTCTGAGAAGAACCAAAGATGAATCCATGGTAACTGTAAGAACCCATGAATCACAGCAGGCAAACTGGTGAGTGACTGTAGGAAATGCTTGTTTCTGATACAAGCCAAGATGTAATAAATACTGATGATCTTTCTTTTCATTCGTCATGACAATTAAGGGCTAATTTTACAGCATATTTTTCAGCATTTGGCTTTACCAGGTATAAATGTTAAGTTCCATGTTGCTGCTATTGATGCTTCTTTTTACACCACCAGCACTAGTATGGGTTCTGTAGCCCTAATCGGCCAGTATTTACAAGGTGATCAGTTTGCGCTAGGGCCACCGAATACTGAAGGAAGCAGAAGCTTTCTGAGGCAGAACAGCTGGCACAGATATAAGCAGCTAAAAAAATTATGTTCTTAATCTTGCAGATTTCTATGCAATCTGAAAATCCTTCCAATCTCGTTCTCTTCACACACACTAAAAGCAACAGGAAGTAGACTACTGCATCAAAACCTTAAAAAATAATCAAACGTGCAGTACAAAATTTGAAAACTTCGGTTTTGGGAAGCTAAGATTACAAATAGCATTTACATCTAAAATATGGGTTGCTCTTATGTGATAGAATCTGGAAAGCTGATCAACAAATAAACATTCTTGAAATCTGAAAAGATTCAATCCATTAAAGGACTTAAAAGTGCCTGGGAACACATCAGGGTGGATTCTGTACAAGTCCTGTCCTTCCTTCTTACAGGGGGGATCTGGAATCCCTGGGATGTTTGTCATATAGGGATGGGAACCACCTTTATTCGCATTCTTCCAGTCTGCAGGGGACATCCCGACAGCTGAAGGCCAGAAAAGACCACCCTTACCTGCAGCCTGCCTGTGGTGATATTTGGATCACAATGGATACACAACCAGACTGCATTAGATACAGGAGAGCTCTTACTAAGAATGCACCAGCCTCTATGCGCATGTTTAACAGAGGAAAAACGTCCCAACTATCTGATTAAAAGCATTGAAATATGCCACCACCATGTTCAAGATGCACAAGAGGGGGTTAGAACTCCTCCCACAGATCCAGACACTAGAGGAAAGAACCCTGCAGAGCTCAGTTTTGAAGCTGCAGGATGCAGCTTCCTTCACTGCCTCTGAAGTTTCTTATCTTCCGACTCTTCTTGGCGCGAAGCTGAGAAGTTCCCTGTAGCAACAGGCTGTCAAAAAACTCTGACTCAAGGCAAATAAACCAAATGCTCATTCTTTTAATTCCTTCCCCTTCTCCCAGCTGATGACCTGTCTAGGGGGAAGTGCAAGGTGGCCTGGCAACAGCAGAAAGCACACTGGGCATGAGGTCTGCCAAAATTAACAACTTCTGCTCTTTGAGTTCATTTTCATTAACTCCTCAATATTACTCTTCCATGTGTTCAGGGGGAAATGTGTGGTTACAGTCCCCAGTATTTCCAGCTGCAGTATTCCAATGGAGAGCACAAAGGATGAGATAAGTGCTTTTTCCTACTCTTTTGAGAAGAGTAGGTGATGCTTATCTTTCTAGGAACATGCAAGAGCTCACACAAAATAGAAATAACAGGTAAAAAGAATTGAGCAGAGATGTTACTACTCTGCAAGGGTGTAAATCAGTAGCATACCAGCTATGCAGGAGGCAACTATTGCAACTGGAGATCCTATGTTACGTGATGTTCAGTAGTGCTCTGTGTTAAAGTCCAAGTGTTGGGTTTGTTCTATGTAATTCTTTCAATACTGGCTCAAAACAACTAATCCAACAGCCATACTTCTTCCCACTGGAGCTAAGAAGCCAAAGAACAAATTCTATTAATGCCTATAGCTGAGAACAGGCCTCTTCCTTTCTCACTCATCATCCCTCTGATCCCTCTGTACACACAAAGCTGCTCTGCTGCCGATGCGTCAATACAACAATTTCCATGACAACAGCCAAGGACGTGCCAAACACAGACATTCAACTTCAACAAACAGAAGGAAGAGATACACGTCTAGAGGACATTCCACTGCGCTGCATTTAAATCCAGTCCTTTCTGGCTGTGGCCAGACACTCAGAGAAGAATTAGTAGCGGCCTTTGGAAATACTAGTGCTCTCAGTTGTTGATCATCACACTTCTTCCACCCATACTCTCTTCTCTTCAGAAGAGAAGGAGCCAGCTGCCCAGGTTACCTGAAGTTCTCCAGTCAGCTGAACATTAACTGCTAACAAAGGAAGGTTTAGCTCCCCACCTTCATTGAAAGAGCTGTGTGTTACACAGTCATTTCACTTTGCTAGCTCATCTTTTAAGGTAGAAGACACTGACAGAAGCAAAGAACAATTTCTGAAATTGCAACTAAAGGACTCACAGAATCACAGAACAACCAGGTTGGAAGGGACCCATTGGATCTTCTAGTCCAACCATTCCTATCTAACACTAAACCAAGTCCCTCAAGACCTCATCCACCTGTCCCTTAAACACCTCCAGGGAAGGTGAATCAACCACCTCCCTGGGCAGCCTATTCCAATGCCCAATGACCCTTTCTGTGAAAAACCTCCTCCTAATGTCCAGCCTAAATCTCCCCTGGCAGAGCTTGAGGCCATTCCCTCTCATCCTGTCCCCTGTCACTTGGGAGAAGAGCCCAGCTCCCTCCTCTCTACAACCTCCTTTCAGGTAGCTGTAGAGAGTAATGAGGTCTCCTCTCAGCCTCCTCTTCTCCAGGATAAACAACCCCAGCTCTCACTGGTGTTTTCATCCTTCTCATAACCAGGTGAGGTTCACACAGCAGTAAGGCCCAGCAGAGCACCCCAAACAGCATCACCCATTGAAGAAATCCCATTACAGCAGAAGATTTGAGCTGAAGCCCTTCTTGCCAGCTGCTGCACAAGCACTATCACTGTGTGTTATAACATGAAACACAAGTGCCTTGCCCTTCTTGCTGTATTGCAGGCCCCTAAGTAGTAGATATCATTCCAGCACAAGTAGATCTACACAATGTGTGAATTGCTTGGGCTTTTAATACCGATGCATTTTAAATAGTGATTGAGTACATACAGGTACTGTTTAACCTCTGAAAATCCACTAAGGCAATCCCAGTCACGTGGCTCTCAGGTCCTGGATCAGTGCTGCATAGGGAGCCAGGGAACTCCAACCTGCAGGAGAGTCAGAGCTCTTCCTGTGGTACTTGAAGCAATGTTTTTAGTCTATGCCCCAGCTCTGTTTTCCTTTTGATTATCTCAGGCAGCGCTTAGCAACCCACACAAGATTGTCCTTGTATTTAGGCTTTGTAGGAGAGGCAACAGGGCAGGAATGAAGCTCACGTTCCTGCCTGCCACAGAGAGCCCACAGAGTTAGTAAGTGCCAAACCCCCTTTTCTCCCAGCACTCCTATCTACTTCCAGAGAGCCACTGGAGAACCTCCCAGTGTTTTGCTGCCTCAGGTGATTTCACAAGAAATAAGCAGTCTAGATCAGTGGTTACAGGACAAACGCTTTACTGTAATGCTTTAAATTGCATAAGATCAATTGTTGGATCTATGTCCTGCGGACTGGGTGACAAGGGAAGACATTCACAGCTGAGGGATGCTGCATTTAAACTGGCTTATCCATCGAATTTACTCACAAGTGCTCATTCTAACAAACACACTGGCCTCTCACATAGGTTTCTGGGATTAATAATTACACTACTGCAGCCCTGAACAATAGGCTGTTGTGTCCAGCATGGCAGGTCCCTTCTGTGCCACGACTTGTTCCTTATTGAGCGATAGAAATAGAGAGGCTGAATGAGTCTTACTGTATGTAGTACAGAAACCACACGCATGGCTTGATCAAAGAGCACATACCCCCAATGCTTTCTAGAGATACTTCAGACAAATCTTCAGCTCTGCGTAAACTATTTGCGCAACCAGATCCCTTTCACACACACAAAAAAAATCTGGCCTGGCACATGCTTAAGGCCATGATACAGCTAATATCTGACATTTCTCTCAAAAAAGGCTGAGGAGATTTTAACTCTCTCACTTCCTACTGGCATGCCAAGCAAGTACAGAGATGTGCAGCAAGAGATGACCGTCATACCCCACAAACTAACATAATACCCTACAATATGTAGTGCATAGACCAGAAATATCAAACACTATTTCAGAGCTTTAGGCACTGAACACTGTCTGCACAGGCATACGTCACCAACAAGCCATAAACTACAAGATCCACTGCAATTAAGCAACTCTAACCTGTCTTGACTCCACAAAGCTTCCTCTCCAACTACCTGCTCACCTGATCAACAGGAAGTAACTTCTGAAGCCTGCGGTGACCCAGCAGTCAGCGAATTCTGGACCTCCAGACCAAGGCAGGAAAGATTTGCTTCTGCTTCAGGTTTTCAGAAAAATTCATCTACCTACCTCCTTTGCCAAAGAAAGCACTTGCCAGATAAAGCTTCAGATGTGAGGCCAGTCACTCTGCTACCCACAGAGAGGATGATCGTTAAGGTGATTAGGACTGAAAAAAACCCCAGGATATTAGTCTCAGGTGACAACCAGTTTAAATGAGACTGCAAGGAAAATACAGATGTACTGGAGTGGGTCCCGCAGGTGTTATTAATGCATTAGAGCACCTGACATGCATGGAGAGACTAAACAACTAGGATTGTTTGGGCTGCAGAAGGGAAAGCTCAGGAGGGTCTTGATGTATATGCAACACCTGGTGGGAGGGGATGTAGAAGGCAGAGCCAGACTCTGCTCAGTGTGGCTGGCAAACTGACAAGAAAAAAATGGATACAAACTGAAATATGGACAATTCTATTCAATCATAATTTTTCTTTTTACTGCATGGGTGTTTACAGCCTGGAACAGGTTGCCCAGACTGGTTATGGAGTCTGTTACTGGAGAAGTCCCAAACTAAACTGGCCGCTTGCTCTAGGTGACCCTGTTTTGACTGGGGGGGATTAAGGTAGGTAGTGTCCAGAGGTCCCTAAACAATTCTGAGATTCAGAGTGGGAGGAAGACCTTCTTTAGAAGCCCTGAAGCAGAACTAGAACTTTCTACAGAAGATAAAGTTTTCAGGAGCACCTGCTGCAGAGGATGCTTCAGTTCTCCAGGGCTCTGGAAACAAGAGCATGATTAAGGAAAATCAGAATCAATCCAGGTTAGCATCCTTGCCAAGTAAAGTGGTACAGGGGGAAGCTTCCATCCTTCATTGCTGCCTGATCAGAGGGTCAATACTCCAGCCAGCACAGTGAACTAAGCAAGTAAATGTATCATTAAAAACCTTTGTTATATGTAAAGGCTGGGAAGAAACTGGAAGAAATTACTTCTGCCCTTGTCTGCACTGAGTTTGCGCTTCACCAAGACTCATTTTCTAAGCAGGGAGAACTTACTGAAGTGCCTCCTTTTTGCTCAGTATGACAGAGGAACTGGCTCAGTCAGATGCAAAGTTAAAGCACTGTTGCCACTGTACATCAGTGAATGCCCTAACAGAGCATAAAGCACAAGAACAGGTGACAAGTCCTCTCTCAAGTGGACAGAATGATCCTCCTCTTCCCTAATTTGCAGTAAATTCCCATTATAAAAAAACCCCCAACCCAGTAGTCATTTTCACCTTTTGGTTTTATCGCAACTGGAAAAAAATCTCTGCAATCATGATGGCTAAAAACTAAAAACTAGGAAAAGGCAAGGCAGTGTCTAGGAGTTATCTAGAGCAGGTCATCACAAGTGGTTGCCTAAAAGGTGTAGAAGCTGTCATGTATATAATCACTTTTCTCCAAAGGTAATGGACGAGTGAAAGAGATGATGGGGGCCAAGTGGAAGTCCCAGTTGTCTAGTGCGTGCTCTGACACAATCCAGAAAAAGGAGCAGGAACCCAGGTGAGCATCAGACCATCCATCACCTGTGACCACAGTTGCATAGGAGAAGGCTTGACCAAGCCCGCAGAATTGAGACTGTGGAGAGTACTGATGTTAAACCAGCATAAAATAAATCTGCCAGGCCCTAGATTTCCAGCACTATAGAGATTGTGGTGAAGCTCAGAACCGAGACCAAAAATAGCCCCAAATAAATTATTTTTCTAGAGCTGACAGATCCAATCAACAAGTTTCAGTACAGATGGTTTCTGCGTATTTTTAATTTATTCAGGCTTTTAAGGCTGATAAGAATGCCACATTTCAGATTGATCCAAATCCACTGTTTCAGGGTATTAGTAACGCTGTGTTTTCATGAAAAAACTCTTAAAAGGTTTATTGTCAAAGCTTCTTTCAGGCATGCAGGGCAGGTTTTTGCCTTGAGCAGGATGTACCATCAGTGACCTCAAGCTGACATGCAGCTCAGCTCGGGGAGAGTGCCCTCCTGCCAGAGCACCAGCCGAGTCAGCAGGAGCTGAGCCAGCTGAGAAGCTGCCTCAATGCTTCAAACAAAACCTCCAGAATTCATGCTATGATTTTCTTTTCCAGGTCACTCTGTATTGTCAGAAGCTGAGATGCTTTGAATACATCCATAGACTAAAATCTGCACAGGAACCACATGAGCAGCTTTCCCTGCTGCAGGACTACAAAGCAGCCTGGGTCTGGAGCTCAGAGTGCCTCCTGCCTTCAGGATCCTGCTGTAATCTTCCAATTGCAGATACCTGATAAATGAAAGCAGGGTCAGGTCTGAACACTGCTGGTGTATATTTTTTCATATGGCCTCCAAACTGACAACTTCAGCTCCAAGTGCTGAACAGGGTTGCTCACTTCTGTGATTCTCCTGAGCCTTATAGCTGCACTGTGTCCCAGACTATACAGTAGAATAGAACAGCAAGCTCCGCCAGGGGAGATTTAGGCTGGAGATTAGGAGGAAGTTTTTCACACAGAGGGTCATTGGGCATTGGAATGGGCTGCCCAGGGAGGTGGTTGATTCACTTTCCCTGGAGGTGTTTAAGGTATGGGTAGATGAGGTCCTGAGGGACATGGTTTAGTGTACGAACGGTTGGACTCGATGATCCGATGGGTCCCTTCCAGCCTGGTTGTTCTATGGTTATCCCTTAGACAGCAATGGAATTCACACAATGGAAGAATTTCCAGCAGCCCTTTAGGTGCACCTGAGCAGAGGAAACTCATTCGCATTGTGTGCTACCACTTACAGCTACAGCTGAACATTTAGTTCACTTTTTTTTTTAATTCGATAATTATGTAGACAGCTTTTCCTCCTCCACACTCGTACGTGCCTTGATTTTTCTAAACATCACTGCAAGGAATAACCTCAACGATAACTCCAAGAACGGGGAGCCACGTCCAATTAGTGCATACATGCTGTTTGTAGTCTTCCTTTTCTCCTTAAAAGGACCTATGAATGGCAGTTTCCAAATGCCAAGTGTGTCTTTCTGCGTGTGGATCTGAGTAGTGAAGTTGGTTCATGCTTCGCTGGGAGCTTTTAACACCTGGTGTGGAAAGATTTCATTGGCAGAGGGAGAGTAGAGATAGCTTTATCCTCCCCACTGAAGCACGTAATTTGGTGCAAATATTTGGCCTCCTAGCACATCATCGTTTTGCCTACTTTTTAAAGGAGACACTTTGAATAATAATTAAAAAAAGAAAAGCTAATTTAAAAATGCATCATGGAAACTATTTCCATTAGGCAAAAGAGAGACTTTTGCTATTTCACTCCTACATAGAAATACATCTCTGCCAGGTATTATGAAAATATGGCCAGTCTTATCTTTATTCAAAATACAGAACACTACAGTGATGTTATAATGGTTTTTTTGACTTAAAAAAAAGAAAGAAAGAAAGAAAGAAAGAAAGAAAGAATTCGCCTTCCCTGGAGGTGTTTAAGGGACGGGTGGACAAGGTGCTGAGGGACATGGTTTGCTGTTTGATAGGAATGGTTGGACTCAGTGATCCTGTGGGTCTCTTCCAACCTGGTTGTTCTATGATTCTATGAAGAACTTCCTTTTCAAGTTATTTTATAAATCCTCATATGTGATTTACCCTCCAATACAACAGGATGATACCAAATACCTTAAAAGGACATTTAAAATGGATCTCAAATTATTATCTATATATTATATATCTATATTATCTTATTTATTAGATCCCGTAATAAGAGTTTTGTAATAAACCTTATCCTTATCCATCAGTAGCTATGCCAAGTTTAAAGACCAAATCTAGAAATCATAGAATCATAGCATCATAGAACAACCAGGTTGGAAGAGACCCACCAGATCATTGAGTCCAACCATTCCTATCAAACACTAAACTATGTCCCTCAGGACCTCAGCTACCCGTGCCTTAAACACCTCCAGGGAAGGGGAATCAACCACCTCCCTGGGCAGCCTATTCCAATGCCCAATGACCCTCTGTATGAAAAACTTCCTCCTAATCTCCAGCCTAAATCTCCCCTGGAGGAGCTTGAGGCTATTCCCTCTTGTCCTGTCCCCTGGCACTTGGGAGAAGAGCCCAGCTCCCTCCTCTCTACAACCTCCCTTCAGGTAGTTGTAGAGAGTAATGAGGTCTCCTCTCAGCCTCCTCTTCTCTAGGCTGACATTAACAAAAATACCCATTTTCAAGTCATCTCACAGACAGTGTTGCTAATAAACATGGAATATTCTAAGGTGAACCAGTGGATGAATGTATAGATATATATACACTCAAATATGAGTTACAAAGAGAATTCAGATTAAGAATAGTAAGGACATTCAAAACGATATGGATTTTAGTTCTTTGTGTACCCAGTGGCCTTGGCCACATGAATTGCCCCTTTTTACACTACCTACATCATCCTGGGAGGCCACATAACACAAAAATCTGCCTGCACGCGGGGCTGATGCACCAGAGCTCCCATGAGTGTTCCTTGGGATATAGCACAACTCAAAAACGTCTCAATTACTCTAGCAAAGCAATTACTTACTCTTTGCTTGCGCTCCATGGCAAAAAGAAAAAAAAAAAAAATTAAATGGGCTCTTATGAGCCGACATCATAGTCCAGGGAATCTCTGCAAAATTCGAAGGGATTTTGAACAACAGCAAAACTCTCTACCTCTTCAGGCAAACACACTCTGTTGTATTTGTAGTGACAGCTGCCAACACTTGTATGTTCACACAATGTAATCCAACACAGTTAACCAGGTGCAAACCATGGTGCTATCAGCTTGTACCAAAGCTCATGTCTCACTGTCACATGAATATACAACACTTCACAAGAGCTTTGTTTGAAAGGCGCGGCCACAGAAGGCATTCAGCACTCACAGAGAACTCACCTTCAGACTACTCACTAGAAAGTATCCTGTGCAGTTTAGTGCACCAGCTTCTCCCTAGCACTTCTAAGCAAATTACCGAACCAGTTAGTTGGTTTAATAAACCTCAGACTACAGAGGATTGTTATTAAAATAGAACCCTCCACTGACCCTCGGAAGAGGGCTGTATTTCTCGAATCCTTCAAAGATTCTTCTTGTGATTCAGATGAACTGGAGAATAAGACTTTAATAGGGAATAAACTGTTCATACTGGAGAAGAGTGGGCTCTGAGGAGATCTTATAGCGACCTTCCAGTACCTGAAAGGAGCCTACAGGAAAGCTGGAGAGGGACTACTCATAAAAGCTTGCGGTGATAGGACAAGGGAGAATGGATATAAGCTGGATAAGGGTAAATATAGACTAGACATTAGGAGAAACACTGGAACAGATTGCCCAGGGAAGTTGTGGCTGCCCCATCCCTGGAGGTGTTCAAGACCAGGTTGGATGGGACTTTGGGTAACCTGATTCAGTGGGAGGTGTCTCTGCCCATTGCACAGGGGTTGGAACTAGATGATCTTTGATGTCCCTTCGAACCCTATCTATTCTATGATTCTATGTTAATCTTGTAATTCTTCCTCAAAAGCTCAACAACTCCCTTAGATTTACTGAACTGTACCAGTCACCATTACAAATGAATCCACTTAGAGTGGAAAACCAAAGTTAATTTAGCATGGCTTGTTGTATCTTTTTAAAAGAAAATAGAAAATCATTGATCAACTGTTCAGAAGATGAGTGGAAGTTATTCTGGCTGGTGACACAGGAAATACATGGGGAGCGAGGGAACACATAGGACACGCTACAAAGCAATCAATGAATGTGGCTGAAACATCCCAGTTCACCATTTGCCAAGTCAAGGGTGAAACATAACATCAACATGCTGTAGTGAATGCTTTGAGGCACTAAGTATTCCCCCCACCCCTCGCTCTCATTTGGAAGCATTCTGAAACACTCGGAACCTTAAACCAATCTCCCGTTGAGTGACCTCTTTAACTCCTGCTGACTATGTGACCCAAGAGAAAGGAGGGTCAGTGGAATGATGCACTGCAGTCCATGAACACAGCTGCAGACACCAAAAAAAGCAGAGCCAGGGAAGAAAAATTAAAAAGAAAGACCCCAAAAGAAAATCTCCTGCCAAATAAAAAGGATGTAAACCATTTGCCACAGTTCTGTTACTGGCTCCCTGATCAGCCACAGTAATGAAAACAATGACTTGAAAAAAACCTTTCTAAAAGAAGTTTTGGTTTTTTTTTTTGTTAGAGCTCTAAATGAAAAGAAATAACTCCCCACCCATACCTCACACACAAAACTGTACAGCCTACACTTCAGTGCACTCCTGCACAATTCAACAGCTACATACCCATAAATACACGGAGGAACTCTATGGGAAACTATGGCAACTGCTACTCCACCAAGTTGTGATTCCTCCTTTATTCCTACCTTCCTTTGCTCTTCTATTCCTTCCCAACTTGGACAAGTAAAAGAATAAACAGAACTATTAATGGGGTTGGGACTGGCCCTGAAAGAAAGGAGTTGGAAAAGCAAGGACCTACTCACAAACTTGAATGTGGAAATATTCTAAAGAAAACAGATTTTGGTAGAGTTGTACAACAGTGATGAATGAGGTACACGGAGCACGAGCCTAGGACACAAAGTTTTGCCTAGGAAACCAGGATTAGAGTGCCTAAAGTGCCAATGAATCACTTGCCGGAGCAGTGTTACAACTGACTCTAATTTGGATTCCTCATGCCTTTTTGTCCAGCTGAGATATGTAAAGCCTGATCTCCAGAACCACTGAGCAACTCTAGTTCCCAATCAGTTTCTCACTGGAGTGTTGGAGCAGCCAAGCATTTGAAAATTGCTCACAAGTATTTAAAAACAGCAATACTATCCAAAGAAACAAATCTTATGTGCCTTTTTGTCTATCTGAAATCAATCTTAGAAAGGCTCTCGGGCCCTCTGTGAGGGTACTGTTGCTTCCAAAGTCCTCTGGCATCCTCAAAGGGATGCAAAAGCATTCTCTCTTTTTATGCTTACATTTAGCCTCAGGGAGAAGGGCCTCCTCCTGTAATAATGTATATTGACATTCAGACCAAAAATGCCATGGACTGATATTAAAAAGAGTAGAATTCTTCACTTCATAGAAGTCTGAACTATTTTTTGTGCATAGCTTTTCCAAATAGCATTTGCATGGAAGTTTCTGCTGTAACAATGGGTCTTTTCTTTCAAATCTGTGTAGCATTTAACTTCCCCTCTTGATCAACATGTTACAAGAAAGCCAACTCCGAAACAAAAGGAATTATACTTTATTACTGATTGCCTAGGAAGACTAGTAGCCCAAGACAGCATTTTACTCCTTATGAAGCTGGGAAAATGCTGCCTGTGAGCTCTACATAGGGAGTGTCACTTCATCTTTCTGAAATCATACCTTGTCAAATAGATACACATGTAAACATACACACACATCTGTTTTTTCAGTTTCTTGATACATAAATTATGTAAAAGAGCAACTCAAAGGGCAGCATTTCAATTGTACCGAAGACCTCACACTGTCCCTTTCGCCTTTACTTTTCAGACACTTAAGGCTGGTTTCTTTCTGATCTTCTCTGAAGGATTAGACTTAGCAACATCCAGTGTGAAGATCCCTATAGACAAGTTTATCTGCCCACTGGGAGAAGAAAAGCCAAACCCTGTCTGCCAAGTCCACCTATCCCAGCCGTGAGGCCAACTAGTGGAAGTCCAGAATCCCTTTAAAAAAAAGAGAAAGAGACCAATTCATCTTCTAGCTCCTTTTTTAAAGCACCATCAGGCATTTCATAGTGTTTCCACGTGGTTTGTACTTTTCTTACACCCCCTGACTTCTCGATGTGACTCATGCCAAGATGCTGGAGACTCTCTGCTCCTCCAAGGTGAGGGCATTGCCTCGCATCCCAGTTACCCGTACTCTCATGCACTGGCAGACGCTCTTGCTTCTGCTGTTTTTTTCTTTGTTTGTTTCAAGCAGTGTATTAAATTCTACCCTTGAGAAACGTTATTTAGCCCACGCCTTAAAGAAATCCTGCCTCACTCCTCCGACAACCACTTGGCATTGATGGTGAGGAGCAGTTCTCCTACCACAGCTGTCTCAGTTTAATCCAAAGAATACTCATAGAGCAGAAACAAAGCAAAATACTCTTGGGAGACACATTGCTCTCAGGGTTTAATCCTAATTTTGATCTGAATTTTGCAAGTAGTTAAAGGCAAACTTCTGGGACACCATTTGCACATCAGAAGGCATCAACCACAGTACTTTTAGGTAGCAAGTATCTTGGAGTGAAGCAATCCACTCATTATTGTTTTATTAAAACTGAAGTTATGAAAGTTATTGGTTTCTCCCTGTCCTCAGTCTCTCTCCATACACATTCTATTCTATTCTATTCTATTCTATTCTATTCTCTCTCACCTCTGCTTTTGCTGCTAAATGCACGCAGGACTCACAAAATGACACCATGTCTCACAGCCTATTGAACAAGAACATCATCGAAATGGAAGAGCATTTAGAAAAAGTGACCTGGCTTCGATGTTTGCTTCCGCTGTCAACTTTACTTCTTTTATATTACTGTTTGCAATTTGTATCAGCTGACCTGATAAAGCCCAGGAATGCATCCATGGAGGACAGAAGGCAGCAAATACTCTGAGACAGAGAGGACCAAACTACCACCATCACCCTGTGTGTAACTCTTTGAGTAGTAGTTTGAAAAAGGATCCTGCGCCAGGGTTTCTTTTTGCCATCATCAGAGCTCTGCAGGGTATTATTTGCATTCCCAGTTACTGGAGAAAATGAACCAGCAGTTTCTACTGAGATGCAGAATCGCATCCCCTTGCATTTTTCAGCCCAGATCTTTTCCCAAAACAAAACACCAATGGTCTGATCTCACTCTGCGCCTTTTTTTTACCCTGCCCCTGGACTCTGAGAACACATTGTAGGTGTTTGGTGTTTCTTGGCCACCTGGAAGGTCTGGTGTGTGGGTTGGCAAGTCAAACATGCTGCCCCCCTGCTCTAGTCCTTGCCTGTACAATAGTGTAGTTACTTTCATTTCAGCCGAAGAGGCCAGAGAAGCAAAGGAGATTTTATTAAACAGCCTCAAATCTGCAGTAGAAGATGGAATTACAAGACCTTTCAATAATTAAAAGTATATGTGACTAAAGCAGATTACACAGAACAACAACTAAAACCCTTCCCGAGCCTTGCCTCTAGCTGGTAGCACTGAGTATTTTTACTAAGGAAATGGCAGTCACTGGTGGCCTCGAAGGCACTCGTCTAGATTTATCTAAGAGAGGAACTAATTTGCTGCAGCTCTCCTAAAAATCTCTCTAGACAGCAACAGTCATGAAACAAACTGAACAGCTCCACAACCACTGGCCATTAAAATCACTGTCAGGCTCCTTTGCTAGCATCGGCTGAGAATGAGAAAGCTTCTTTTCCATGCTTGCAGTTCAAATATCCAAACCTTAAACAGGCACATCAGTGATTCAGAACTAGAATGCCAGATCCAGGCAGGCTGAGCCAAAACACATCCAAGGCTATACCAACACGCCTCCAAAAACCTCTGGTGCTAAAGGAATTCAACCAAGGACAGGAAAATAGAGACCGAACTTGGGCGGCTGGCTCAGGGAACTGCCTTTCCCTCGCTCAGTACACAGCAGTGCAAACCCACCTAAACCTCCTCTGTTGCACAGCACCTTGCTTGGACATTTTCTGAGGGCAGCAACACTCTACACTGGCATTTACATACAGAAATGCCAGCTCTGAGGTTGGACTCCATATAGTCAAGCTGAAATAAGAAATCATGTTGCAAATGGAAAGGGCAGCTTTTGTCAGGTAGAAGCCTAAGCACGGTTTTCAAAGCCATTAAGAACCTATTTCTTGCCTCCCGACTCAAGAAGCACATTGAG
Organism: Coccyzus lansbergi; assembly: GCA_033558105.1. Taxonomy (NCBI): domain Eukaryota; kingdom Metazoa; phylum Chordata; class Aves; order Cuculiformes; family Coccyzidae; genus Coccyzus; species Coccyzus lansbergi. Next base: position 128,401 of record JAUMJK010000559.1, read on the forward strand.
TCCGTGGTATTTTGGCTCAGCTGTATGTCTGCAGGGAGGACAAACAGCAAACAGTGCATAATTTTGCCTTTTTTTTTTCCCACGCGACTAAGAGACTGCATTTCTCAATTACATACTTTATCCAGAAGGTTTGATGGGTTTCTCAAGGTCAGTGCAATATCACAGGGCAGCTTAATAAATAAATAGATAGATAAATAAATAAATAAATGAAGTCCCTTACCTGTGGCAGAGTGAAGACTCTCCAAGCTCCAGTATCGGGACAGGACGCCTCTCATCCCACCACCGCCACACACCACCCCACTGCTGTCTGAATCTGAACCCGGGGAGAGCCCAGAGCTCCCACTGCTACTGCAGTTTTCTCCACTGTGTGCCCCACTGGACTCACTGGGGCACTGCTGGGTCCTCATGCAGGCAGGTAAGAGGGAGAGCCAGGGGCTCTGCTCTGCTCCGGGAGGAAAAGGGCAAAGCGCTCCGGAGCTGCTCCCAGGGCACTGGTACCTGGTAGTGCCGTCTGAGTACTGAGCTAGATTCCTATCCTCCTCTCTGCTTCTCTCGATGCATCCTGACATCATAGGGGTCCACTAAGGAGGCTCCCTCTGTGGCAGCTCGACTGCTCTCAGCTGCAGCTTCTAGCAGCTGATTTTTATTAAAGCCGATTTCAAGGCATTAAAAAAACCAAGGGGGGAACAGAGATCTTTCCTTCTAATTTGGCAGAACTGTCAGATTAAAAATAAATACATGGGAATAGTAGAATTTCACGTGTTTTAAAAATGCCCAAGTGAGAGAGACCTTGTGTTATCTGCTTCCCCTGAGAACTCGGAAGGGACTTAATGTATAAACTAATCATGCTTACAACTGGCTGTGGCTGCTGCTATTAAAAAACTATTTTTGTAAGTCCTCTGAAAAAGAATTAAAAATGAAATGAAAGCCGGAAAACCACAGAATGAGATTTGGGGAGGCTGCAGCTGGGAGCTTTGAAAAATCTCTTAGCTTCCACTCCCAGACTATAAACCTGGCATGGTCTCTATTTCAGAGTGCGATTTCTGTAAGAGACCTCAGTCCCAAGCGAAACAGCATCAATAACTACTTTTTAATTAGAAGGATTTATATTCTCATTACCTAACGTGATGCAGTGTGTCCCTACAAAATGAATTGTGAAATAATGCCAATTTCCCAAGAAAGCAGAAATCCCTGCGCTGTTTAACAGCCTTGAAACACCACAGAGGTGGTTTGCTAAAGGACATTTCCAGACAGCCACTGTACTGAAACACTGCCTTACTATAGCAGATTTGTTAAACTACCAAGATGATTTAAGTGTAGCCACATGGTTTGTACAACGTGCACCAGAAAACATCATAAAATTTCTATGCTAGTTACCAGAATACATGTATGACCAGAATTAAAGCACTTCAGTGTGAGATTATCCAGGTCAGCTCAAAGTTAGCCAGGTGAGATTCTAACTCGGGGTTTGGACTGAAGTGGACAAGGAGCTCAATGGTTGGACTTGATGATCCGGTGGGTCTCTTCCAACCTGGTGATTCTATTCTATTCTATGGGAGGATGAGAAACAAAGGGACACGCTCAGAAATCTAAAACTGCTCCCGCCACGTACAAAGCGACCGTGTTTATAGGCATCCAAACCCCAAACCAGGAGGCTAATTTCACCAAATAATTGAAAAGGCTGGAGAACAGAACCTATGAGGAGTGGCTGAGAGAGCTGGGGTTGTTTAGCCTGGAGAAGAGGAGGCTGAGAGGAGACCTCATTACTCTCTACAAGTATCTGAAAGGAGGTTGTAGAGAGGAGGGAGCTGGGCTCTTCTCCCAAGGGACAGGGGACAGGACAAGAGGGAATGGCCTCAAACTCCGCCAGGGGAGATTTAGGCTGGAGATTAGGAGGAGGTTTTTCACACAAAGGGTCATTGGGCATTGGAATAGGCTTCCCAGGAAGGTGGTTGATTCACCTTCCCTGGAGGTCTTTAAGGCACGGGTGGATGAGGTCTTGAGGGACTTGGTTTAGTGTTTGATAGGAATGGTTGGACTAGAAGATCCGATGGGTCCCTTCCAACCTGGTTGTTCTGTGATTCTGTGATTCTGTGATTTACTATTTCTGTGTAAGGTAATTCTATCCAAAGTAAATAAAGGCATATTATTGTATGGTCATCACAGCCTGCTCTGGCACAGAGACCCCTTGGACTTTGCCTCATTACCTGTGCAACAGCAGGGTTATTTTATTTCAGTAAGGTTACTGCTTTCTGAATATTTCCTAAAAGGAAAAACCTTTGCCCTCCTTCACTGCAGTTTACTACAAAACATCCAACAATGCTGAACCACCTTTTGAGTCCTTAAGTATTTCAGTCACTTTTTATAAGAACAGCTCTCTCTTCAGTAGTAGAGAGCACTTCATCCTCTGCACTAGTAGCAAAAATACCATTTCTAAGTGACCCATAACAAAAATATTCCTTCAATTATCTTCTGAATGTAGCTACTTAGACCAAAATATCTTCCTCTGATGCCTCCCAATACAGAAATGGAAATGTGTTCTCAATTTGATTGCAGTAGAACCACTCTTCTGCATTGATCTGGTCCTTCCAGGGCCTCCCAGAATTGCCTGCATTAATGTATAAATTGAGAGAAACTCTCTTTGATCCTAATAATGGGGGAGAAGGCAAGTGTTAACAACACAGATGAATGCGGCTGTGCTGTGGATGCTGAGTACAGGGCAGCGAGAAGAGGAAGGGACAGCGCAACTCTTCAGAGACCAAAAGGGCTAAGGAGAGATCACAGTTCAGTCCCTATTATCCTCCTCCCACTTCTCGAAATCCGGGCTTGGTAGATGAGAAGTGAGCAAATCCCGTGTACCTATGGATCTCCTTGAATGAACTACTAAACCAGGCAGTATTTACAGAGGCTCTGTAGCAACTGCCCTTGCCTGGGATATCTCTGCCCTCGACCTGCTTAGATCACTCCATCTGTTCCTCTGCTAACCCTCCCTCCCACTCTCTGGATCGATTGCTCTTGGCAAATGCCAAAAGATGTTTATTTGGTGCCAGAGGCGACAGTGCTGTAGCCCTAGCTGAAGGTGCTGCAGAGGTAGGAATATTGTATGTAGATACTAGACAAGCATTTTCTAACAGAACGGAGAGGAAAAATACGACAATGCCAGGTTGTGGGAAGCAGAGTTCGGGGCTGTAACCCATTACAGAGGGCTTCCACCTGACTACAAAATTATTTTGTTGTTGTTGAATCACCTTAGAAATTTTCTTCTGTGACACTAGAGAGAGAACTTAGCTAAAGTTGCTGTAGCAGGAACCAGCTCAAATTACAGATTAAGGATCTCACTGCACAGCCATACCACGGCAGTCAAGTTAGCCTGAGCCTCGGACAACCTGATCTGAAAGATCTGCTGGATTTTTTACTCTCTACTGGGTTGTCCCATAGTCTTGTAGCTTTTACCAGAACCATTCAGGATTCTCTAGGATCTTCATTTTAACTCTTTGCCCCATGGAAAGCTTTTATTGGTAGGCTGAACCTTCCACCTCAGTAGTTAATGCATGCAATGCCACTCAGGCAGCTAATTTTCAGGAACTCAGTCGTCACTTGGCTCAGCTTTTAACACTGGCTGAAAATCTTTGAGTGAGCACATGTTATTAGGGGCCTCACAGAACGTAAACATTTGTGCCTGTTGTTAAACACAACCAAGGTTCACATAGTGGGTCTAATCTTTCTTTGATTCAGAAACAGAGTGAAAAATATAGAAGGCAACAGTATTACTTTTTTGCCATTTAAATTCAACAGCACTTCCATGGGTAAATGAGGATGGAATGGACATTTCATGCTACAGCTACAATGATACACTTCAGAGAACTTGCATAACCACTGTTTTCTACGTCCCTTCAAGAACTGAAATGACAAAAATGAAATAAATAGCTCAGTTTGTTAGTTAGCTGAACTACAGGACTGCTAAATATTTATAAGACATAATGAAGTCCTGTTATTAAACTAATGTTTTCCCTCTTGAATAGATTTCTCCAGTGGCTGTCAAGCATTTTCACATTAACTGTTGCCAAGTGTGAGCTTAACAGCCCATCTATAGCTGGGAAAGGAAGATAAAAGTTGGCCACATGACATTGAGTAAACAAACAGCCCCTTTGCCTCTCAGAAATACTTTCCGCTACACCAGCGAGGCCAGAGGTTAACCCAGTATCACTACATGGTCACCGTTTTCCAGACTATCCACAAAAGATTCATCTTCTGAGAACTTGGCTTGCCTATTCTTGTTGCTTATGCAAGATTTCCAAGGCCACCAGCATGTTCATCATCAGTTGGAATGAATTTTTGCCTCTTTGGTTGGCATAACTAACACCAGCACCAAGGTGGAACTCTACAGCACTTACCACAGATATCCAAGAGCAGGAAACAGAAAGATGACAGGCTGTTTAAAGCTGACAAGACACAGGGAAATATTCAGTCTGCATTTAAATAACTGTTTTAAATAACACAGTTTTAAGAACTGTTATAGCACGGCTACAAGCCTGATCTTGTAATAAACTAGTTACAGGCACCTCGTACAGGTCAGCTCAGCTCAGCTTTTCCACCCTTCCCATTTTGGACTCAATGATCCAGTGGGTCTCTTCCAACCTGGTTGTTCTATGGTTCTATGGTCTCCCTCTTTGTGCAGGAGTTTCAGGTTTTATCATATTCATGCGGTTTATGTTCATATGTGTGGCCCTATCTAAAATTTTCACGGACTGTCTAAGAGGTAGCATGGGGAAAACACCTGAAAAGTCCCTATGGAAAATCTCAGAGATGGTAGCATCTCCCCAGAATCATAGAATCCCTAGGTTGGAAAAGACCTTTGAGATCATCGAGTCCAACCATACCTGTCCACTAATAAATGATATCCCTAAGCACGTCATCTGCCCACCTTTTAAACACCTCCACGGATGGTGATTCAATCACCTTCCTGGGCAGCCGTTCCAGTGCTTAAGAACCCTTTTCGTGAAGAAGTTTTTCCTAATGTCCAACCTGACCCTCCACTGGCACAGATTGAAGCCATTCCCTCTCATCCTATCACCTATCACTTGGGGTGGTAGTTCTCTCTGGGCCAGCAGCTCCCATGCCCAGAACTGCTCATCTCCTGGCTTCAACCCAGTCATAGCTGCATCCTCACAGCTGTATCCACTGCCCATCAAACAACTCCCCAGAGACAGCCCCAATTTGAGGCAAGATTTTCAATTTACAAATAAAGATACATCAGATTTGGGAGAGGAGAGAGGAGAAGACAGGTAGAAGAGCCTAAAGACAAACAGACTGGTTCTCCGCTTTAATTCAAAGCCTTGTTATCCTACCGCTGATGTCTCATGTTAGGTCTGGGCCCTTCCCTCTCACCCCTTTCCTGAGATGATTCCTAAATCAAATTGGCTCTCAAGATCTTCAGAGGCTGCCAAAAATCAGAAAAGCATCTCCATGTCTACATTAGGAAGTAGCTTGTTTCCTACACTGGTCTTTCATGCTAGCTCACTCTGCTTAAACACTGTAGTAAATCAGGCAGAGTGGAAGGGATACATACTCTGAGGTACAAATGAAGATATGGAATAACCAGACAACTAAAGGGAAGAGTCACATGATATTCATCAATACTATCTGCCAAAGTGTGTATTGGTGCAGCCAAGAAGTTCCTTCCAAAGGTTCCCAATGTTTAATCAAGAAAGTTAACCCCTCAGGGGATCTCGTGTGCTCATGCACATGTTGATGGGGGTGAACAACTTCTGTAATTCTCTCAAGGAGGCTCGAGGCTTATTGATCTTCACTGAATATAGAGATTAACACCACCTTAACCACTCTTTATTTTGCAGATGTTAGAGCCATCTACTGGTTCCTTACAGTTTTCTCAACTGGCTGATCTGAATAGAAGAGGTGACAGGAAGGCAGTCTGTAAAACTTGATCAGTGACCAAGAACAGCACAGTACGCCTGATCCCAACTGCTGGGAGATCCAAATGGCAGGTTTGAGTCTGCCTCATTTCTCCCAGCACGGCATAAAGGCAGAGAGAACAGTGTCTCGGTGCTCCAGGGCCAGTGACTGGTCAGAGTAATATGCACAGCATTAAAAAATTAAGCTCTTCTAGCACTCAATGTGTGTTCTAGTTGGGACTTAAAATAATGTGTTTGTGCCCAGCTAAGCTCTCATCCTCAAGTAATGAGTAGGTGCACAACAGAAAGCTCCTAGCCATGCACAGCACCTTTTGGACTCATGACAACAGCCTTTTCATACCTGATGAGCTAGAGAGGGCTCCAAAATACCCCATCCCCCACAGTATTCCCTGCACGTGGTGACCAGCTGCAGCCTTTGGGAGTGAGAATTTTATCCACGTTTTTAACGTGGAAGTATGTAGCATGCATATTGTGCAGTACTTTAATCTGGTGTCTTTTATGACTAAAACACATGCTAGGATCATTAATGCAAGTAGTTGCAGCTTTAGAATCATAGAACAACCAGGTTGGAAGAGACCCATCGGATCATTGAGTCCAACCATTCCTATCAAACACTAAACCATGTCCCTCAGGACCTCGTCTACCCATCCCTTAAACACCTCCAGGGAAGGTGAATCAACCACTTCCCTGGGTAGCCTATTCCAATGCCCAATGACCCTTTCCATAAAAAAGTTACCTTTAGTTATCTTCAAATTAGATTGAATGGATTTATCATTTAGATTTCCTTCAAATGACCTACAGCTCTGTCAAAAGCAACAGGTATTGCAACAAAGCTGTGCAAGAATCAAAGAGGGAATTCCACGGCACTGCTGCTGCCTCAAGGACATTCTCAATCCTAAAACTGATCTGACAATTTAAGAGTATTGCTTCAGTAATTTGCAGTTTTCCTCCCAACCACATCCTGCCACAAGAACAACACATGCAGGCACACACCACCCTCAAAAGGCTTCACATGAAGCCCACAAGCAGCAGCTAACAGAGACGGCTGTGGTAGAAACATTACAGCATTTCCTCTGCTCGGCAGTTTTCTCAGCTCTTTTCTTGAGCTATTCTCTTTAGCTCTTCTCCACCAGCATGTTTATGGTGGTGGAAAAAGGGTTCGGCTGCATTTCATTTGTTTTGCTGCATTTACACAGAAGTTCTTGAGGTTTGGGCTCAGGTCATAGTATGAAGTTCACTTGTACCCACCTCAGGAATAAATTGTTGATGATTTGGGTTTCATGCCCCATTTCTAGATAGCGTATAAACACCTACAGCGCTACCAACAGGGAAATCAACTTTTACTGCCCCTATTCACTTTCTGAAATTATTTTTTTTAAACTCCCTCCTGTCCTGGTTGGGAACAAGCATGAAATTTTTATCAGCTGTGACTCAGAATTCACTTCTATGACAGTGACACTTAGGGATTAGAGCTAGTGCCAGAGGTGCACAGACAACTTGACAATGATGGGTTTCCATCTGGGATTTTCAAGGGGTGAAGCTGCAGCTTTCGTAACTCAGCCAGGGAGCTGGTCCTAACTATTAGGGCAACACCAGATGCTTGTGACAGCAAGTGATCAAAGCCCTCAATGCTGAGAGACCAGAAACAGGGCTCTTGACAACTTACTTTGTTTTCTTTTTTCCAGATGACTCATGACTCTGCATGAATGTCAGAAAGCAAACCAGTTTCCCTTGACAAAACTCTGTGACCATTCAAGCCTGATGTAATTAGCACAATGTTAAGGTCCTTTAATTAGGTAGTTCCAGTAGTGTTTAACCTATGGTACAAAGAGACTTTCTGAGGCAGAAATGGCAGCTTGACACCCAACAGTGGTTGTTTTTTCCTGGCTTACTAACCACCAAACAACTCCTCTGCAGTCTGATTTTGGATCCCAACCCAAAGGGCTATCATAGAGATATCTGCAGTGTTTGGGTAGACATTGTCAGATGCAGAATTAAAAAGACCTGGCAAAGATACATCTCACTGTTTAATAATCTATGAGACTCACATTGTAATTCTGATAAAATGGCAGTCATCAGAATGAAGTAGATATCATACTTCATGCACGTTTCTCATGAAAATGTGGCATATTTGTTCCTTAAGATGATTTATATAAAGTACAGGAGACTTCTACAGGCTTGTTTAGTTGCTTTCGTGTCTAATTAGCAGCTTGAGCAGAACGTCACCAAACCCACCTTAGTGCTCGCCAGCAAACAGAAGGCAGAGAGTCTGTTTTGACTGCAGAAACCTAATTCAAGAGTGTGATATATAGGACATCATCCTAGCTGAGACAGAGTTCTCGTGAGACAACATAAAGTTTCTACATCGAGCACACTATCATTGGCATTAGTGATATTTTCTTCACAAAAAGCTGACCTCTGCCTTTAAGCAGTACCCTGGTTATTTTCTGAAGGATAAACCAAACCAGAATATGAAAAAAAACCACAAGAAAGATTTAGCTCTAAAGCAGACTTCTGCTCAGACACTGCTGCAGCATTCAGCATAAATAGGTTAGGATGCCTAGGACATAGTTTCCATACTTATAAACCAGAGCTTAATTCTCTTATAATTCACATCCAGCTGAGACTAGTGTACGCACCAGGAGAGGAGACGCGCCGTTTCCAGCCCACGCAGTCTAAGCCTGTCGGAGTGCTCTGGGAAAATGGATGCAGTTTCAGTGGTAGGATGTCAAAGGCAACAGCAGACGTGATGGATGGACTTCTTCCAGCCTGCAACAACAGAAGGGAAAACAAAGGCAACAAATATTAAGCTTAGCTGCCCTGTAGGGTAAAATATGGCATTCATCATGGAGCACCTCTTTCCACCTCTGGTGCCTGCTCATATAAGTCAGTAGTATGTTAGTAGACACGTGTGTGTGATTGTGATCAGAAGATTAGAAAACAGTCAGAAGGCACAAAAACTGCAGTATAATAAGAACAGCAGAAGTGGATAACCAGCTACTGGACTTGTCCTTCACACGCCACGACAGACATCTACATTTACAGAAAGTTTCACTCCTCCCTCTAAAGTGTCTAGTGGGAGGGGGAAGTGTATCACCCCAACCAGTCATTTCTCCAGCAACAGAACTGTTTCCTACAACTTTAGGACTAATAGTTCCTGTACTGAATTTTAACATATAAGTAAAGCTTTTCCCTTCAGAGATTTAGTGGTACCGGTCCCCAGCTGCACAGAACACTAATGACAACATTCTTCTCCTCAGCTGAAAGTACAAATAGGATCTGTTGCTCTCCCCTTTACCTAACCGATCGGTTTTACAAAACTCACAGAACTTCATGAAATTTTTGTCCCCCATGCCTCCTATTGCTGGCACTTGCAGAAAATACCATGCGACTGGAAGATCAGTTGGTCAGTAGCCATGGGCACAGCCATTTTTCATCTCTATCACTGATGCCCTTTCCTTTTGCTTCTGTAACATTTAATTACACCACATCCATCCTCTATTAAACCAGGAGTTTATCTAGGATCTTTCCTTCTCCCTAATAGCCCACACTATGCCCCATTGTCATAAAGTCTGCAGATTAGCCTTGATGCTGAAGCCTCTTCTCTAGCAGATGGTAATTTGCTAGAATCATAGAATAGTTTGGGTTGGGAGGGACCTTAAAATCCATCCAGTTCCAACTCCCCTGCCATGGGCAGGGACACCTCCCGCTGGATCAAGCTGTCCAAGGCCCATCCAACCTGGCCTTGGACATCTCCAGGGATGGGGCAGCCACAATAAAACGTCCTTCTAAAACTAAACAGCAAACTAAGCCCACTGAATAGTCTCACACTGCCCAAGCAGCTCCTTGTGCTGCAGCTCTGTGCCTGGTTTGCTTTATTCTTCCCGAACTTACTTTCTTAAAGCAAAGATGCCACAGCCGATACTTTGGTGCAAACCACCATCTCCTGAGGGACAGCATGAACCACATTGAAATAAACCTGAGCAGTGCCTGTTTGTCTAGAAGAGTCACAGCAAAGCCCCAGTGGGGCTGCATGAGCACATGCTCATCCAATGGCAGTGAAATCAAGCAAAACAGGAGACTTACTGAGCTACTGTTCTGAAAATGTCAAAGGTAAAGTCTAGGTTATTTACATAGATGATAGGAAGCATAGACGGTTGAGTCACCATCCCTAGAGGTATTTGAAGGACAGGCAGATGAGATATTTAAGGATATAGCTTAGTGGCAGATAGGGATGGTTGGACTCGATGATCTCAGAGGTGTTTTCCAATCTGGTGATTCTATGATTCTTGTTCTGTTTAAGACTGGGAAGCAGAATACTGCCTTAAGGTTGCTTCAGTAAAAAGTTCAGGCTTCATATTTATTAATCTCCAGGACTTCAGAACAAATTTTGGGTACAGGTATCGCTTTATATCTCTCACAGAGGATCCAGGTCTGTACAACCCAAAGCCAGGAGAAGAAGTATTTTCAGAGATGCTAGTAACACATGAGCAGGGTTTTCCCCAATTTAAAAGGGAGGGGAGAGGAAATGAGGAACCAGAGTATAGCAAAAACCCTCTTGTCTACATTTTCTGATATAGGTTCAGCATTGGTTTTTTTTCCTATGCTCTTAGGCACAGCAGTTTAGTCCCTGGGAGAAGCACTTACCCCTGTTGTGTGTCTGTGCCTTGTCAGGAGCACAACAGGGGGAAAACTTATCCTATTCAATGCCCTCTCCCAAGTGTGTTCATTACCTTCTGGAAATGTGTCTGAGGTGCCTACAGTGCCCATAAGCAAAATCTTAATTTTCTCTTATTTCAGATGGGGTAAAAATCAAATTTCCAGGAACCATATTCATGATAACAAGATAAATATCTATTTTTCACTGTTTCTCATTTCTCTTTCAAAATAAAGGAAAGAGCTTTTTCTGCACTGTACCTCTGGGTATAGTCTCCTGCTGAGCCTTTTAGGAATCTCTCTAATCTGGCAGTGCAGAAGCTGTGCTGTAACATATTCAAGTACAAGCCATGTCTGTGCTTCTATTGCCGTGCACTGGAGAGGCAGCGAGCTTAACAGCCACATTTTAACTTTTTGTCAAAGGAGGAAAGAGCAGGATGGGAGCAGACAGACAGTTCAGAGACATCAATAAAACTATTTTTGCAAAAATAATTCCCCAAGCAGAGTCCATTGCCATTACAGCATTACACATATCGGTGGTTCGGGGCATCGTCTCTGTTCCAGCTTGGGAATTTATACTGCATTAAAAATACATGTGAGGACCCCAGGCTACCCCCTGAAACTCATCACCACGTGAAGGCCAAAGCCTATGACCAAGCAAAAGGAAACAGATTCATCCACAGCCCTTGGAGTTTTTCTTCTTCTACTTTGGGGGGTGCTGCCTTCAAAGACTTGCCAGCACCAGTTAAATGTTGACACTTGAATGTCTAAGATCAGAAGCCGCTCAGCTTGTTACTGGTAGCATTTCATTATAAGGGACAGCTGGGTCAAGCTTTGAGTTCAACTCTAGGGATTCACACAGACCGTTCCCATTTAAAGCAGATGAGCAGCTTACTGGACCTAAGCAAACAAAAAAAATGTATATAGAATTCTTTAGGACTAGTATTTCAAGTAGTTATTGTTCTCATTTAAAGGTAGTTTCTTGACTGCTTGTACATCTTTCTCTGCATCCCAACTATCAGCCCTCAGGGTAGCTTTTCATTACCACTAAACACATTTGTGTACATTGATCTGAAGGATAAGAGCTGTGTCAGAAATCAGCACCTTGAAAACTCAAGAGTTTGTTTCCTATTTCTCCCTGATCTGACCTATTAGGTTGTTTCCACAATATTGCAGCATGACATCACCTCATATGCTGATCTGATCTTGATTTAACACAATACGACTTGTCATAACTGAAGCTACATATCCCAGGGCAGCTACGTGTCAGAAAACATCAGACTTGTAATTTCAGATCTCCAAAGCCCCATGCAGTTGCTTCATTCCAGTCACAGAATCACAACAAACAACTAGCATCTTACAAAGCTTCTTTTGTGATAGCTGATTTCTCCTGATATAAAGGGAATTAGCATCCTTCTGAAACTACCCTCGAACACTGAAGCCTGCAACAGCATTCCCAACACACCGGAGAGTATGAATACACCAGCGTTATTACAGAAACAGAGCATAGCAAAAGCAGAAAAATACACAATGGAGGAAAAAGAAACTACATGACGACTATTATAAAACACAGGCCAAAAAATGCAGTTCATAGAATCACAGAATAGTTCAGGTTGGAAGGGACCTTAAAGATCATCCAGTTCCACCTCCCTGTGATGGGCAGGGACACCTACCGCTGGAGGAGCCCTCTGATCATCCTTGTAGCCTCCTCTGGACACATTCCAACAGTTCCATGTACTTCTTATGCTGAGGATTCCAGAACTGGACACAATGACCTCCAGATGAGGTCTCAAACAAGAGGAGCAGAGGGGCAGAATCCCCTCCCTCACCCTGCTGCCCACACTGCTTTTGATGCAGCCCAGGACACGGGTGGTTTCTGGGCTGTGAGCACACATTGCTGGCTCATGTCAAGCAGCTCATTGACCAGCACTCTCAAGTCATTCCCCTCAGGATTGCTCTCAATCGTATCATCCCCTATCCTGGATTGAAATCAGGCATTGCTCCAACCCAGGTGCAGGACCTTGCACATGGCCTTGTTGAACCTCATGAGGTTCTCCCAGCCCCATCTCTCCAGCCTGTCCAGGTCCCTCTGGATGACATCCCATCCTTCCACTGAGGCAACTGCACCTCTCAGCTTGATGTCTTCTGCAAACTTGCTGAGGGTGCACTTGATCTCACTGTCAATACCATTGATGAAGATATTAAACATGAACGGTCCCAGTACAGACCCCTGAGGGACACCACTAGTCACGGATCTCCACCTGGACTTTGAGCCATTGACCACTCCTCTTTGAATACAACCATCCAAACAGTTTCTTATCCACCAAATCATCCACTCATCAAAGCCATATTTCAATTTAGGAAGAAGGATGTTGTGGGGGACTGTGTCAAAGGCTTTACAAAAGTCTAGATAGGTCACATCCGTCGGTTTACCCGTGTCCACTGCTGTGGTTACCCCACCATAGAGAGCCACTAAGTTGATCATAGAGAATTTGGCCCTGGTGAAGCCATGCTGGCTGCCATTAATCGCCTCCCTGTCCTCCATGTGCTTTAGCAGAGCTTCAGGAGGATCTGTTCCATGATCTTCCCAGGCGCAGGGGTGAGGCTGACAGGTCGGTAGTTCTAGGGTCATCTTTTTTATCCTTTTTAAAAATGGGTACAACATTACCCTTCTTCCAGTCATCAAAGGCTTCTCCAGAATTCATACAGGAAACAGTCCTTGAGTTGCAAAAGGCCTCTCAGTAAAACTAAACATTGTGCTGTCTTGACTTGCTCACAACGATAAAAGCTGCCAATAATGTACATAACACACTTAAATCCACAGAAACAGCAAAGCCCAAATATTCAGACACGCTACTAGGGCCTGTACAACCCCTGGGTAGGTGATGTTAGAGGGTAACTCAAGGAGCACAGGGGCAGCTGCAAACCATTACATAGCTGATCACTGTTTAGAAGTAAATTTGTGGCAGAAAATAAAGGTGAGATGCTTAAAGGAGAAGCTGTTTTCTGGCAGCAGCAGAATGTGCAGTCAATCAGCGAAGCAGCCAGCAGGCAGGCTGTGTGGTCTGATGGCTCCAGGGGAAGCTGTTGAGGTAACTGGTCGTTCCCCTTAGAAGCACTAATGGGCACAGTGCTGGCCAACGTACCCTGCAGCATGGGATAGATTTCCATCACTACTCATGCATGTCAAGGAATTGTAAAAAAAATATTTTAGCATGTTTTACTGGCTCCTGTTTATCACTGAGCCAGGGATTTGTTTGCTCTGGCTTATTTCATGGTTGTACAGCATGAAGCACTCGGAACACTGAACAAGGTAGAAAAATAACAGAATTAATTTACTTTTAATTGCTTTTTAATCGTAACAAGTCCATGCCTCAGGAGCCTTATTCAACGGGCAACAGCAGGGCTGAGCCAGGGAAGCATCCTCACTGAACTGAGAGAAGGCAACACAACACAGAACCACATCTAGCACACATTCAAGCTCCAGTTAGTGATATTTTGTACTGAAGAGACCTACACATGCAAAATAGCTCAGATATTTTTAGCCCTGAGGGGGCTAAAAATGGAGGGGAGGGCAGAGGGGAGAATAGTGGGCAGATGTTCAGGGTAAACCCTGTTTCTGGAACTGGTTTGTTGTCCCTGGAGTCCACTGGCTGTGATGGGAGGTACTTACATGGAGACCAATATGAGTCAGCGGGTTCACTCCAGGCAAGACACAGTGGACAAGCTGAGTTGTGTCAGATGAATGTTCCTCCCCTTGCCACCCACAGAATTATCTGTGTGCGTGAGTTCAAGTGTGTGCTGAAGTGGTGACAGGACTGGGGCCTCAGCTCCCCTCAAACATTGCCATTTTTGATGTAAAATCAACCAAAAACAGGCAACCAGGGCAACCGAGCGAAAAGAGAAAAATGCAGGAAACAGACCAAAACTCTGAAGAAAGCTTTTATATGAATAGCTGCTACTTCATTTCTAGTTTACTCAGAAGCTTTCTCTGCGTTATCATCAGACTCAGCATGGAGTGTCCCTTTGTCTCAAGTCCTTTTTCCACAGAAGTTCTTTCTGTGAAAGCTAAATTTGGCTCTTGGATACAGATTCACGGCTCTCCCTGAAGGGAAGAGACCTTAGCTCTGGATCCAAGAGGAACAGATGCCATCAGAGTGAGTCACAACAGCCACAAAGTTTGTCACAAGCAATCATAACACTGGTCTGAAAGCCTATCCCAGCGGAGAGGAGAAAGCTAATAGATAAAATTCCAGTGGCTATGTTTTCTCGAGCTTTTCACAGCAGGAGTTTGCGTCAGTAGGAAGCAGATGGCCCTAGATACAAGGGAAAACTAATTTAGAAGTCCCTTTTTAAAGTTATACACAATGCCATAAGGAACAGCAGGAGAATTCATCAGTTTAATTTATATCGAATTAAGGCAACTTTGATTTGCCCCCTGTCCTCCCTTGCCTTTCAGCTCACAGAGCAATTGGATGCTCTCGCATCCTGATGTCTAACATGGCAGAGGGCGGGAACTGCCCACTTACAGCAATTAAAAAGCTTTCGAGATCACCCCTTATGGACCAGTTCAGGGTTTACTCAGCCTCCGCAGACTACCAGACCCCCAAAAAAGCAGACAGCACTGATAGGAGACCAAGTCCAAAGACAGGAATATATGAGGGCAGCAGGAAGAAGTAGTTGGAGCAGAGAGGAAGACAGTGCCAGAGAATGAGGAGGATGATGTACGGTTTCTTACTTTTAACTGGTCCTCTGGGAGGTGTTGCAATTGAATCCCTCCCTCTGGCTGTGTCTCCTTCTCTAGCTTCCTTTTTCGGTTCCTCTCCATCCAAACATCATCGAAGCTGAAGCACTTATAAAGGTGTTTAGGTCTCTTCCTTCTCCTCTCTGGATTCTCCTTGTTTTTTTCATCTGGAGCAAGGAAGTTAAGCCTCCAGGCTTTGCTCTCAAGGGTGGAGATAGGGCGTGGGGATGGTGGGACCTGGGAGGGCCTCCTTTTGCGGTGGGGAACCCATTTCTCATTCGGTCGCTTTTCAGATGGCATTTGGCATTGCTGTTTAGACTCCTGTTTCACAAACAGCAGGTGAAAACACAAGGTTTGTTGGCTGGAAATTTTGTTTGCCTTGAAGCAGGTTAGACAGAAGGTGGTAAAGCTCCGTCCTGTAGCCCCAGAATTATTCAGAAGAAAACGCTTTCCCAAGAGTATCAACTGACCAAAACCAGTCTTCTCCATGGGCTTAGGGGTACTCCACCCTGAAGCAGCAGCTCTGCTACCCTTCGAGAGTGTAACATACTCTCCCTCTGCACAGGATAATGCCCTTTTCAGCCCTCATTCTAGAGGGCATATTGCAATATCATTACTACTGGAATTTAGGTCACTCTGTCTGTATAATATTATTTACAAAGACAGATTGTGTCTCTGAAAATAGAATAATGACCAGTGTTGTCTGCCTGTGCTTTTCCAACTGCACTTCACTTATACAATGTGAAAAGGTTTCCTAGATGCCTGCAGGTCTGATATATTGTGCCTCCTGATGTGCTCTTTGTGCTATTCATTTTATTTGCTTGATGTTGGGCTTAGAGTGAGGAACCGCACAGCTTTGTGCTTTCACTCTTATTTGCTTTTAATGAGTGGTTGCACAAAATTACAGCCTTAATGCTGGAACAACTTGAAATCAAGAGTGCCTCTGAGGCACCAATCAACCACTCCAGGTAGCATCAGTGTTAGAATCAATGATGTTTAAGGTGGGAGACAACAACAATGAGGAATGAACCATCGCAGGAGTCTCTTTTCATGCCAAGAAAATGTTACGTGCTGACAACAGTATCTCTCCGGTTTCTCACAATTCATTTGAAGAACTTAAATACGACAAGTCTTAAACCACTGCCAGCACTTCCTAGCTCCTCTCAATTAACCAACAATTCCACATCAATTCTTCTTTGCTGCTGGAAAGAGATGCCTCAGACTGGAAACTCTTCTTGTGTACTAGATGCTATGCAAAAAAAAGAGAGTGTACCCTGCCGGTATTCCGTGCCCCACATCATCATATTGGAGCGGAGCAAGGAGGAGTTCACTGTTACACTTAGTTTTATGACCTTTTTACTTAGAAATATACATAAGAAACACCATCTTTAGTGTTTAGATGATAATTATGTTAGAAATACTTAACACTGCAAATGCACTTTGCTGTATTTTCAGAGATTTCTGAAAAAAAAAAAAACCCCAAACAAATCTCACTTATAAAACCCAGGGTGCATTTCTACTTCGTTTCACAATGTCATAAAAATAGAAATAAATAAAACCCCTATCTGCTTTAAGAGATTAGATGCTGTGTCCTGAAAGCTGGGATGTTAACATCAATTTCGAGGCTCAGGCTGCATTTATCCAACTTCAAATATTATATTCTGCAGCCTCCAGAAGAATCAGGAAAATTAAACTGGTTTCACATGGCTTAGACACCATTTGAGTTTTTCATAGCTTTCTTAAAATTGTTCAATCTAGCAATCAATTTAAATAATTATTTATTTGCTCCTAATGGTAACATTATAGGATGTGGGCTTGCCTAGTAAGTTTTTTACACAAGCCTGATTTCTCTAGTCTTTTCTAGATGCTCTTTTGGGTTATCATTCACAGATCAATGATTTTATTCATCCTCTGAGAGGTTTCATCTCTTGACAGTGTGTATACACCGAGTATCTGGCATATTCCTAGACTGGTTTAACACTCTTGCTTGGCATGTGGTGTTCAGTATTAAGTCTGTAAGTTAAGATGCCCATGAAAACAAATATTTTGAAGCAAAGCAGAAGACAGAAGGGAATAAAGCAAATTCTCTTTCCCTTCTGCCCTCAGTATTTCCAGTACTACTGCCCTCATTTCACAACCTACCACCTGCCCACATTAGATAAAAAACTCTAAACAATCAATCAAAACATTGGCAATACGTGAGGAGAGGTTGCGGGAGCTGGATTTATTCTTTGTTCAGGCTGAGAAGAGGGCATTAAAGACCACATAAGAGCAATCCCCAGCAACTGTGTGGTTACGTGGAGGACGGGTCAAAACTCTTCTCGGTAGAGCCAGACAGTGCCACAAGAAAATGGCCAGAAACTGCAATTTGGGAAGTTCTTGTTGGACATTAGGAAAATCATTTTCCTGAGGAATATGTTTCCCCGAGAGGTTAGTGAAATGTCCTGGAACAGAGGTTTTCAGGAATTGATTTGACAGAGTCATCAGTTTGTCTCCCTGCTGTTGCCACTAATCCTGTCTGAAGAAGGAGGTGGCTTTAGATGACTACCCAAGGTCTGTTCCAACCAATCTTTTTTTGGTTTCTACACAAAAACATAGGGATTTTCTACTAAAATAATAGGGAGAAAGAGTAGGTTGAGACCATCTTGGGGGGGTATCTTAGAACTTTAAAATATAACCTGGGATGTGAGAGACAATAGGCGGCTGCAACAGCTGCAAAAGCCGTGTGAGGGCTCATTTGAGTTGAACACAACCAGTCCTCAGCTGCAGAAGTGATCGAGCAGTTCCAGATTGATGAACTCTCTGAAAACTGTCTGCTTGGGGGATGCAGAATCTCATGCCCTCTCTCAAGTGCCACTTGTGCAAAACAAAATTACTCTGCAGTTTCTTAGTGTCAAAACCCATCATCAGCAATAGTGAAGAAGTAGCACAATCAAACTAGGCTTTGGGATCTCAGCTAAGAGATCAATCTCTGTCACTCTGGTGGTATGTGTGTGGCCACTGAAAGGGATTCCTAAGCTCCCAGCCACTTATAGCTTGGGAAATCCTCTCTGGAACTAAAAGACTACTGACAGAGGAAGTCTCTACTTTTGAAAACCTCAACCAAACAAG
The DNA here is from genome assembly GCA_033558105.1 of Coccyzus lansbergi. NCBI lineage: Eukaryota > Metazoa > Chordata > Aves > Cuculiformes > Coccyzidae > Coccyzus > Coccyzus lansbergi. The sequence goes on from JAUMJK010000559.1 coordinate 146,845, forward strand.
AAATACTTACTGAAGATACAATCTTTTTTTGTGAGATCCAGCCTATCATGAGGAAATTAATGTGTTACCAGGAGTAGAACACAATATGACATCAAAAGGTGACCTTGAATCCATGGGATTTTTAGTGTTTGCCATAGAAATGGCAGGAAAGGACTCCTAGTGGCAATTAAAGGGTAGTTATGGTGACTGCAAAAGACTGGTGCTGCTTTGAAAGACAGCTGGTCATAGTCTAAGAAAAAAAACATTTTACAGCTTAAAAAAGGTGACTGCTAGCAATAGGAACTTATTTCCATGTTGCCTTTCACTTTGAGAAACTTATTTACACTGGTTACAAGGCTCAATTCTTCCATATCTCGAGAGGGGTAAGACCCTGATAAAAATTGGACTTGAGCAGAGAGTGGCATCTGCATATTCTTTCTAAGGCAGCTTATGCATTAGCACTGTTGTGATGACTCTTTTCCTTTAGGTCTTTGTGGTAAATCTTTCCGTAAAGGTTGCATCAATTCATACAGTCTTGAACAGAAACAGAAAGATTAAGTAGTGCTATCTATTTTAGACAAAGAGGAGTATTTATGCACCCATCCAACCAATGTGTTCACCAAAGTCATTAAGGACTTTCTAAACCATATTAAATAAAAGACTCTGCAAACCAAACCACCACCTGATCGTCCCCAGGCACTCACCTCATCTCGGAGCATGTCACTAATGGAAGAAGCTGTGTTTAAGCTGATCTGGGATTGGCTGCTTATGCCACTATCATCCCTCTGGTATTCATTGTCCAGTGAGTGTACAGAAAGTAAGAGACTACCTCTGGGTTTCAGTGTCTTTGGTCTCTCAGGAGCCTCCAAATTGCCTTCAACTATAGAGCTGTTCCCAAGAGAGATCATCGAAGTGGCGCATATTCTTCCAGGATAACGGAAGCTCTTGTGTTGACAAGTGGACCGTGGACTCTGCGGTTTAGGACTCATGGGCCTACAAGGCATGTCTTTCCCATCAGAATTCGATAGCTGAGGACATGATGGGCTTGACTGACTAAATGGTAACTGCGAGTCAGTGGGGCTAAATGGGGATTTCATCCAGTATTCCTCTAGAGAACTATTTAAACTGTTGCTCAGAGACTCCTGTTGTTCATCACAGTCTGTACTCTGTGAGCACCTGATGCCCAAGTCATGGGACTGTGTTCTTTTTCTCCATATAGCTGGAGGGGAAGACACATCAACAGGCTTCACAGAGGTGTCAAAGTAGTTGGTGTCCATTGAGGAGCCGTTAGCTGTTTCTGCTTTTAATAATGTGTGGTCCTCAGAACTGTCCTGTCGCTCTACTGATACTGTTCTCATTACCTGGCCTCCAGTTGCACTAAGGCTCTCCTGTGCTGGTGATAAGCTTGCTAGGACAGGTCTTTTCAGTCCATCTGCCTCTTTGCTTTTTAGAAAAGCTTTCCAAGTGCTCTGGCGAAGTTTGGCTTTCTCCTTTTCATTTTTCAGCGATACTCTTGAGCTTTGCTCGGTGTTTTCTTTTTCTGGAGATTTGGATTCAAATAAGCTTGAGAGGGATTTGTGTGCCAAGGCCAATCTTGTCCTGAACTTCTTACCCTCAGGTGTTTTGTTTCTTTTGTATTCATTTTCAGGGAACGATTTTCTAATCCCAGAGTATTCCACAGGTTCGCTGTCATTGTTTTCAGATGAACCTGAAATTTGTTGATCTGCATATTTGACAGCAGCCAGCGTGGGAGAAGCTGAATTTGTGTCTACATCTTCCATCAGTATCCGACCAGAGCCAGAAGCCTTCCTCAGGCTCATTCTGTTGAATAATCCCGTAGGTCTTTCATAGAATAAATCATCATCATCAGAGCACTCAGAGGCATAACTTTCCTTCCTGTGGAAGGCTGACCCAAAGGAACAGCTTTTGAAAGACTGTAAACTTTCAGTGTCTTCATCCTCTTTCCCAGCATCCAGCTCTTCCATCCTTGCCTTGCTGCCAAAGAAGCTGCTGCTTCCATGACTTTCTGCTGTTACAGGCTTGGTTTTCCTGAACGATGTCATTTTTGAGAATACTAAAAACCTAGAGGCTTTCCCACTATTCCCATTCTTTGTTGGCTTTTGTGCCGCTTTGCAGAGGCTGGTGTTACTTCCCAAGGCGTGGAACAAGCTCTCATCCATTTCCTCGCTGTTAGTGCTGCAGGTACTTATATTGTCCAGGCCCAGCATGCAAGTGTTTTGGGTTTCCCTTTTCTCAGAATAGTTAAAGACATTAGACACATCTAGGTTCAGAGCACTTTCTTGGCTAGGGCTACCAGTGTCTTCTACTGAAGAACCCTCCTTTCCTTCACTAGGAGAAGGTTCTCCACAAGTACCTATTTGTTCATTTGAACCATTACTCCAGTCTCCAGCTGCCTGCCTGCCTACTGCCTGTTCAGAGGTGATGCTGGGCCCTTGAAGGTCAACGTTAGCAGATTCTCCCTGACACAAACAGCTTACACTGCTTGTTTCCAGTGTTATTGCACCAGTTACATACGAGCCTTCCTTTCTGCCTTGATGCGCTTTGAATTCTTCTTCCTCAGACACTCGGTCATCTTTTGTTTCAACCAGTGACTTTCTGAATTGTCCCAGCTCTAGTTCAAAGCCAGTCTTAGTTCCGCATGGATCTTTCTCCGAGATCATAACACCACTTCTGCTGTGTGGTTTTAAGAGAATGTCACACTGACCTGCCTGACTTTCTTCAATGAGCACATTGTTTTCCAGTGGTACGATAACACCCCTCAATTCCACCTTTGCACTTGTTCCTGTGGAATTACTACAAGTCAGCCCTAAGGATGAAACTGCATCTGTTTCCTCACTTTTGTCTTGTGAAAATTCCAGTTTTTCTTCAGCTTCCTCCCTACCAGGGAGTACCTCTCCACTACCAGGAATCAGGCAGGTGGCCAGAGTTTCTTCTTCACAGCTACAGCTTTCGCTCAGAACTCTCTCTGGCACATCATGAGTTTTGCTGACAGTATGAGGAGACATCAAATCCTTGCTCACTACATTTTTCAAGGTTCCAGTTACTGCTGCAGTAGGAAGGTTATCCTGCAGTGTCTTGGACTGCAATCCTTTCTGCTCTACAGACACTATAATTAGGGCAGGCTTTAGCTCTGGAAGAGCCATTAAATGCCTCCCCTGGTTTATATAATCTGATTTGGAAGACATTTCAACAGAGAAGACACTGTCTTCATCCTTTTCTTTATGAGTCGGATGTTCATTTGTTAAAAGCTCAGTGTGAGTTCTTAAGGCACCGGTTTTGCAACTTGCATTTTGCTGTGTTGTCTCTTTGTGCTCTGCCTCAGTGTCACCACCTGGTTGCAAAGTGGTTTCCAGAACTTTCCAACTGAAGTCAAGGTTGGAAGAATCATCTACCCATTTTTCCCCTACCATTATCTCTCCACCTGACAGTTGAGATTCAAGACCATTCTCCTCCAAACTCTCCTGCTGTATTCTACCAGTGGAAACACAGTTTACGGAACAATCACAATCTCGGTTTTCCACAACAGTAGGAAAACCTACATGACAAGCTGCTAGGGTCTCTGTGTTACCAATGACAGATTCAACATCAGTATCACAAAGAATTCTGTCTGCTTCCAGATCTCTTTCAGCTTTGTACTGGTCACGTTTTATAAGTTCTTCAGCATTTATAATCACTGGCTCACAGTCCAGAGCAGGCGAAGTCTTCTTTCGTTTCAGATTGCACTCACAAGCATCAGGCTGTGTAGAAGATAAACCATCAGCATATGTACTTTCTGATTCTGGGCTAAGGCCACATGTCTCTGGCTTAGAGTGAAAATCAATGCACTGGGGGGAGCCTGCTGGCTGAGAAGGCTGACACTCTTTTGAGTCTATGTCAGTATTAAGAAGAGATGTTTTTATACCAAATTTGCCCTCTATTTTTATTGCCTTTTCAGGGCTTACAGGTAGCCTTCCTAAGTTTCTCCAGGCATATTCAAAATCCAGCCCTTGAAGATGTATTCTTGAACATGACCATCTAAATTTGTCTGTCTGATGAATACAGTTCCCCACGTGTTCTCTCTTGCTTTGAGCACTGATATTTTCAGGCAGACTGTGCCATGTTTTACTTTCCATAATCTCTGATCTTGTGAGCGGTGGCTGAGATTTTGATTTGAAGCAGCTCTGGCAAAAGAGTGAATCTGATGCCAACACCGTCTCTGTACTTCCATGTTTGATCTTTTTACCTGTAGTTTCCCGACAGTCAACCGAGTTCCTCCTGCTGCATTTTATCCTGGACATAGAATCTAATTCATGCTTATAGTCAAACACCTCAGTGTAACTTCTACAGTCAGGTCCATTTGTTTCAAAAGAAAGATTAGGCAAACTACAGCTTGATGCTGCATCTGACTGCAAGGAAAACTGCTGGGCCTCAGGAAAAACCAAACAACTTTCTGAGCTTCCTCTGAAACAAGCAATGCTTAATCCTGCAGGACGTTCCTTCTGGCTTGTCACATCATCTTCTGTAGGTATTGATCCGGTACACGTCTTCACTTTACTGCTTTCAAACTGTGCTTTATTTTGCAATATTGCTGCAAACCTGTTATTTCTGTGTGCTATAACGCCCTCTTCACAGACTCGGTTCTCTCTGTTGAAAATTTCACGAGTTAATGTTAGGTCTTCATCACTCAGCTCTTCACCTTCTGACTTTACAGTTTGTATGTAAAATTCAGGTTTGCTTGGTGCTTCTTTTGTTTTGGAAGACACCTCTAACTGCACCCGCTGGGTGAATTCGGGTTCCTTTGAGCACTTAAGTTCCTGGAGGGTCGTTCCTGCCTTTGCTTTAGGAAGACTACAGCACAGATTCTTTCTTTCAGTAACAAGGCAGTTTGAATCCAAGCAAGTTTCCCCAGTTACATCGCTGGAAACAGATTCTGTGTCTGACACACTCTCATAAGGCTCAGTTTTTACATCTGACAAAGATCCACTCTGATGCGACAGGGTCTCAAAATAATCTTCATCTGTTTCTTGGCTAGATCCACGTATCTCCAGCTCTATCATGCTTGGGGTAGAACTGAGATCATCTTCAAACTCTCCTTCACTGATGTAGTTTTCAGCTGGCTCTGGGGTCTATGAATAAACAGACAAGAATGATTTAGTGATGATCTCCCACAGCAACAGGGAAGCACAATTTTTTATTAGGAAAGGGACTTAAGAACACAATTTAATACACATTGACATCTTTGAAAGTTATATTTCATGTTCTACTTATTGAGGGACTCAGGGTCTTTCTGTTTCTTAATTTTTATTTCTCATTTTTAATATATTATTATGCAGAGGCCAAAATTTGACTTTTTGCCATATCTTTCATAGCCAAATACTAAGACACATTTCACACTCAAATACATCAAACGCAAATTTTCCCTTGCCAGTAGATCTAAAAACTCTAATGAATCCATCCTCAAATCTGAGGAGGAGTTTTATGCCACAAACTTGATAAATAATCTTTGCTGTCCAGCTTAGGGAGGTGTGACATAAATATAGGCAGAACAGCTTTGCACTTGCATATTTCCCATACCAAAGCCTGAACCAAAAGTGAAAGAAGTCTTTGATCTCATCTTGCAGAAAGCTTCTACCAGGAGCACTACATATATCGGTTATCAGAGCATATCCAAATCAGTGACTGAGAACAGAAAGATTAAAACCACATTGACAATATTAGGAAATGTCTTTGTCCCATACGGCTGTCCTGGAAGAGCCTCAGACTCTTCTTCAACTATCAGAAAGAAGTCTGGAGGTTTTTTGAGTTTAAAGCAGAAACTGAGATTGTAGCAAGCTTTCCGGAGGTAAAAATAGTACTTGCTGTCTGTCAGCTTCAGGTACAGCCATTATCAGTTTATAAATGCACCAAACACATTTAGGTGACTGCAGCTTCAGTCCAGATGTATCAACGAGGAGAAGCAGTATAAATATAAATGGCAGCCTTAACCCTAATGCTGGATGCCTCTTCAACCAGGTTTTGAGAACAATCATCACAAGGATAATCAGCACATTTCAAAATCTGAAAGCTGAGATAATAAACAATGAAAGACATTTCTAAAAGAACCCCACAAGTAAATGCCACTTGTCAAACTGGAACACAAAGCTGCTTGGCCTGAGTTATTTGACACCTTCACCATCCTCCTTTGTCACAGAAGAAGTGTGAGTCCTCACCCAGGAAGCCAAGTTCCAAACCACAGCAAAGGTCATGTCACAGCATTTCTGATTCTGAACTCCAAAATGTAGAGGGAAAATGGAGAAAGGGAAAGCACTAGGGCTATTTCCAAAAGGGGTTCTTGTTGAGAAGACTGATATTCATAGAATCATAGAATCATAGAATCACCAGGTTGGAAGAGACCCACTGGATCATCGAGTCCAACCATTCCTATCAAACACTAAACCATATCCCTCAGGACCTTGTCTACCCGTGCCTTAAACACCACCAGGGAAGGTGAATCAACCACCTCCCTGGGCAGCCTATTCTAATGCCCAATGACCCTTTCTGTGACAAAACTTCCTCCACTTCTTGACAGAAGAAGGAAAATATAAATTGAATGACGGAAGTCAGGGGAGGACTCAGTGTTTGAAACAAAGTGCAGAAATCACTTTCACGCCATTGAACCTGACTGAATTGCCCTGTAACTGCAACATGAGTTGCATAAACAGCAGAACTGTGTGTCCTTTACTGTGTGCAATCAGTGGTACATGTAATTGAGGTTCTTTGAAAATGTCAGACCCCACTGTCCCCAGGACAGAACCCACCAGCATTAAAGCAGCACAGAGCAGCATTTCACACAATGGTTGAGCAGCACAAACCGTGAGCAGTTGGCGTGCGCAGCAGTGAATACGGCAGCAGCTGTTCAGCGGTAACAGCCTCTTCCGCAGTGTTCCGAACACAAATTTTCAGATGGCAATACACTAAGATAAACACTGTTCAGACAAGTAGGAACAACGTAATGAAGATACCCAACTGTCCCCAAGGGTAATTATGAATTAAATTACAAAAAAATGAGAGTGGAGATGCCTTATAGTTCATCTTCATTCCAAACATAGCTATGTCAGGATATTTGAACTGTGACCCCCACCCCGAATTAAAAATTTGGGGTTTAATGGGTTTATTATCATAGAATCATATTAACTATTATCACAGAATCATAGAATCATAGAACAGTTTGGGTTGGAAGGGACCTCAACGTATCCAGTCTCACCCCTGCCATGGACAGGGACACCTCCCACTGGATCAGGTTGCTGAAAGCCCCATCCAACCTGGCCTTGACGTTCACCTTGATCCCTCCAGGGATGGGGCAGCCACCACCGCTCTGGGCAACACGTGCCAGTGCCTTCCCACCCTCACAGGAAAACATTTCTTCCTAAGATCTTATCTCAATTTACCCTCTTTCAGCTTGAAACCATCCTCCCTCGGTCCTATCCCTGCACTCCCTGATCAAGAGCCCCTCACCAGCTTTCCTGTAGACCCTTTCAGGACTGGAAGGCTGCTATGAGGTCTCCCTGGAGCTTTCTCTTCTCTAGGCTTAACAACACCAACTCTCTCAGCCTGTGCTCATGTCAGAAATGTTCTAGCCCTCGGATCATCTTTGTGGCCTCCTCTGGACTCATTATGCCATTAAATCAGAAGCAGAGGCCCCGCAATTGCCTGTGGAAAATGATGAAAGAAATTCTAAGCATGAAGGGCAGCAATTAATATCAACCAGCATTCCTGTCTGGAGCTCAGGACTGAACATGTGCCCTCAGTGCTGTTAAAGGGAAGAGATGGCATCAGGATCAGCCTGGCAGGGTCTACTCTACAAGATGTACTCTGGGATGTAGTATCTCTGAGGAAGGAGAGGACACAGAAGCTTCAGTTCCTGTTGTTGTCTGTCAAAGCCCTCTGCCTAACACACTAAGAAGGCCTGAATCGGACATCCAGTAAATCTGAAATTTATGAGCCCGCTAAACTCCAAATGATGACAAAGGAAGAAGTCCTAACAAAGCAAAGCACATGCAGATGTTGCCATTTTTCCCTTCTTCTATGGGTAGTGCCTTTGGGAGGCCAGGCCTTTGCTCTGATCACCAGTCATATAAAGTTTAATTTCCTCTCAGTTTGTGGTGTATTTTGTTAGGATTCACGGGAATACTTCTCTTTGTGGTTTACAGGGTTATTTTTCTGTAAAAAGATGAGCCTAAAGGACTCAGTTGAAGCAGAAGAGGGAAAGTTTACAGTGGGTAGGTTCTTTGAAGTAGCATTGTTCTCGCAGAGCAGATACAAATGGGCTTGAGAACTGAGTAAGCATATGGCAGTGATCCTTAGCTGGGCTGCTGATCAGAAAACAGTCCTCATGTCTTTCATTTCCATGAGATTACATTAAGATTTTCAAAAGTCAAATTACTGCTCTTTTCCTAGGAAGGGTTCTTGAGAAAACCCTCAGCAGCCACGGACAGAATCGTGTGTTTGCACATCTCTTCAGTCTCAAAGAAGATAAAGAGCTGGAAGACAAAAGCCTGGAATGAAATTAAAAAATTACTTCTGAAACAAGGCTTTTGAACTTCACAGACAATCGTAGAAACAAAGCAAGCTTCCCCTCCCTGCTTTTCTCTTGTGTCACTTGATTGTCTCTGAAAGGTGCCAAGAAAACAGGAGAAAATTGAGGTTCCTGATCTTTCTTGCTATTATTGCAAACCATGTATAATCACATCAACATAATGTCACTGGAAAAAATAAAATTTTTTAGTTTCATAAGTAAAGGCCTTTACCCCCATGGCATAAGATACCTTCCGTTCAAGTCTGCCTCTAACTGAGAGCTGGCAACGCTCATGTGCCCTCTGCTCCCAGGGGTGCAGCCACTCCTGTCTCGTGAAAATGTTTTATTTGGTGGGGAAGCCATGTTCTCTTCATCAGGTTCAGAATTTGTGTAATTTTCTCACATGTAAGAGATTATTATTGCAACAATTGTCCACTTCTTAGATACTGGAAAAAAAAATATTTTTCACAGAAAGGGTCATTGGGCACTGGCAGAGGCTGCCCAGGGAGGTGGTTGAGTCACCTTCCCTGGAGGGGTTTAAGGGACAGGTAGATGAGGTGCTGAGGGACATGGTTTAGTGTTCGATGGGAATGGTTGGACTCGATGATCCAGTGGGTCTCTTCCAACCTGGTTGTTCTATGATTCTATGATTCTGTGATTGTATTCCCATATTTTCCTGACAGATAATTGGTAGGATAGGTCAAATAGAAAACTGGATTACTTCAGCTAGTCTCTTAGTGAAGGAATTTATTCTTAAATCCTACAACCACAAAAAATAAATCTGACCACTTACATGATTTTTGCTCTTATTTTGAATGAAGTTCCCTAAGCAAACCTGACTTTTTCCTGAAATAAACACAACATAAAAGTATTGTCAATTGATCTTTCAAAGGATTCAGATGACTGTTCTCTCTATGGCTCGTGGTAGTACAGGGTAGTTATTCCTGTACATTTCATAAGTCTCCCTTTAGAGTTCATTTGACTGGAAGGGACAGGACAGTGTCTTTGGTTCACAATGTGATGAGGCTAAAATAAAACAGGTAAGAACAAGTCAGCTGTCCCTTCCCAGGGATAGTGACTGGGTTTGAAATTCTTAAATCTTTATGATATCTAAATGGTAAAAACTTGAGGTACCCTAACATGGTAGCATGGAATTCAACCATCCTCTGCAATGAGAGCTGTGAAAAGCTGAGCTTTTTCTACAACCAAGTAGGGGCTTATGTGGCCTACACAGCTTCGAAAAATGCTGGTTGCAGTACTGTTAGAGTGATTATAGAGATCCTGAACTGAGGGCACAGAGTAAAAACCAATGGTACAGAATCATAGAAACATAGAATCACCAGGTTGGAAAAGACCCACAGGATCATTGAGCCCAACCATTCCCACCAATCTCTAAACCATGCCCCTCAGTACCTCATCCATCCGCACCTTATCTCCTTCTGCATCTGTGATACACCTCTACTGCAGAAGGGACAGACTTGAAGTGAGAGGAGTCTGGCCTCAACATCCTGCTAAGCCCTGGTGTCTCCAGTTACTCTGGTAAGGTTGCTTAAGGTAATGGTACTTCTAGAAACTTGGATGTTTGCAGGGTTGGAAATGCCTGGGGAGATCTAAGACCACAGAGTCTTTCCAGAAAAGCAGTCACAGAAATAGCTTTTCACGAAGTAAATGATGTTCTTGGATTTAAGGGAAAAGGTAGCATAAAAAGTGTTCCCTTTGTGAGATGTTCTGTTGCAGAGTTCAAAAGTGATTCATGGCAACGACGGAGCACAGCTTCATCCTGGGGAACCAGTCACGCTACCTCAGTCACTGCAGAGCTATAAAAAAAAAGGCCTTCAAAGAGATTTGTGCAAAAGATACAGACTTAGAATTAATGGTCTCAACTTTCCTAGCCTCTTACATATTTAAATAAATACAAAGCACATCCGGAAAACCCTAAAGCAAGTTGGATGCCAGTCAGAGGTTGGATTATACATGGTACAAGGAGTCAAAGGCTTAGGTTGTGTGGCAAATGAATTTGCATGTGAAGTTTTGTTCTCTGAAGGAAAACATAAAATTGTTTGGTAGAGCACTCTCCCACACCCAGAACTGTAGGGTTTAGGATTTGCATAGAATCATAGAATCATAGAATAACCAGGTTGGAAGAGACCCACCGGATCATCGAGTCCAACCATTCCTATCAAACACTTAACCAGGCCCCTTAAAACACAGAGTTTGAGTAAGGCTCTTAAATTAATGCAGACGCAACCAGCCCCCCAAAAAGCTACCATTGGGAAAGGACTTTGGACAGGAGGGTACAGTGCAGGAGTCACAACCTGCCCAGAATCCCTCTGTACTGCTCTACTGGGGCTTGAAAAATGACCCAGCAGAAATGCAGGTTGGAAACTGAAAAGAATACATCACGTAACGTAGCCACATAAAGTCCCTAAGGCCTCAAATTATCTTTCTGATCAAATAGAGCTACCCAACCCTTTTCTTAAGTTGTCTTCATCATGAGTAAGGGAAGGTAGGGAATGAAAAAGGAAAAGAGGGCACGCTAGCAAAGACTTTATTCCCTACTACTTCCTTGTAAAACCAAAACTTGTTACACTTAATGAGCGAGAAATAGATCTAAAGACATTAGAAAACACTTACTCTTAATTGTCTGTCATTTTAGTAGACACTATATAAGCCACAGATGTTTATAAACAACAAAGGAGTGTGAATCAGAGCAGATAGAGCACTGCACCTTGATAAGGATTGCTGAGAAGCGATGCTGTTGTCAGCAGTGGTTCCGAACCTTTGTGCTCGGTGCACAAACAGCAATTTGAGAGGCACTCCAAGAAACACTAGAAATGACACTCTCTGCAGGCAGTGAGGATAGTGCTCTATAACCTCTGGAAGATGACATTTTACTTGCAAAACATATTCAGGTTTTGATGCAGAGACCAAAAATTTGGATCAGGATTGCATAAGAGGAAACAAGATGCACAGATGGATGAGAAAAGTACAAGGAGGTTGCAGGAGGTTCTTGCTTCAGTTGGTGGAGATATGCACAGGTTTCCAACAGTAACTTTGGCACGAAGTCCTTTATCAATTCAGTCACAGAGTAGCTTCACAACCCATTTACACACAGCATCAGCACTTTTTGCAGGACACTCCATCCTTCAAGCCACAACATTTTTATATACAGGACATATATGAAGTCACTAAAACAACTTATCTCCCTTTCCCCCAAGAGATGGACAAGCTTTTTATTATTTCAAACAGGACGGTTACTTTTTGCTGAAAGAGATCTCAAAGCCAGTTCTGTTGGTTTGTGAGAACTTGCACTACTCAAACAACCAGTGCCATGAGGAAACAAGATACAAACATCCTCTGCACACATGTATTTCTCTAGCCGCATTTAGTGCCCTCATTCAAAAGCCTCCAAATAGATAACCAAAACCACTGTCAGTTGGACTGAGTGAGTGACTGCAAAAGTCTCTGGCAGCTACTGTCACTCAGGGTGGCAGAGTGAGATGAAGACAAGAGGGAGAAGGAGTTGAAACCAACAGCAAAACAATGCACAGAGCCAGTATAATATCTAAATATCATAACAGCATCATAGCTGCCAAAAACTCAGGACCTTTTCCCATTTTCCCAGCTTAAGCGACCACGTTCTGTTTCTGTTCGGTGAGTAATTCAATGCTGCAGCTCCATAACCTCCCCCAGAGGAAAAGCTGCAGCTTTACCATGATATTCTCTTATCACACTTGATAAGTACAGGACTGCATCAGCAGAAAAATGCCTCGAGCAAAGGGACTACTGCACTCCATGCTGCCTCCCTGATTCCTTTCAACAAGACAATTCCAACATGCAGACACTTTTATAGCCCAAAGCCAAAACCATTATCTCCCTCCTTTGACCTCAACACTCTGTATTGCCACATAGAGCTTAGCAGCAATGTAGGCCAAGGTAAAACATGTTGGTTGAGGTGCAGTGGTTTCTAATAGCAACACATAATCTGGGTGCCATCTAGAGGTTTCTATGAGGTGCCTGGTCAGGCTCATCTTGCACAGAGAAATACACGCTCCCTGTAAGAATACAAGCTGCATTCCAGTCTTTTCCTGTGATGCAGGTCAAGCTCTCACTAATAAATTCCTCAGTCCTGCTTTAGCTCCAGCCAGACAAGGGCTGCCCAGCAGGTGAAGAGGAGCGGCAGCGAAGAGGCATAGAGATTTATTGTGTTAAGCAGGAGATAATAACACAAGGGAATGTCATTTGCACAATATGATTGCACAAAGCCGAGAAGTTTGTGGCTCCCTGTGTCTTGTATTTCTTCCACTATGTTTTACGAACTTCAGTTTGCATCAGAAACACATTGTTAACAATAGTGCAATATCAGACACAACTATTATGAAAAAAAACCCAGTTTTTTTTCTTGCAGGTACTCTAAAGCCTGACAGTTTATTAGTACCAAAAGAAGTCCTACCTTTGGCCAGGACACTAACTATGTAGGTCCACTCTTAAAATGTGAAGTTTAAACTGTATCAATAGCTAATAGTGCTACTGTTCTGAAATATAAAAAGATAGGGTTTGAGGGCAACAAAACAATATGTCAACTAACATTTGGAACAGGAATAGCTAAAATTCAGACTCTAGCAACTTCCCTGCTCTTTTAAACTGTCTGTATTCACTGCATCACAATACTCCCTCTGCTGGCAAGTTTAAAAGGGAATATCTTGCTTCTCTGTGCTACTTGTATTTCTGCCTTCAAAGCTCACATTGTTAGATTTCTGATTATTTTTTCACAAAAACAGGAATATGTTTTGCTTGTCTTACAGTACCAAGTCAGTGCTCTTCCTCCCTCCTTCACACCTTTCCTCTATTTTTTTTTTAACAAGAAAAAGCTCTGCACTGCCCCAGAGGGAAATAATCAGAAGTTTCTGTGTTCATGTCAAACGTACAATGTGAGCAGGTGACAACATGAACAGGCAACATGAATTCTCACATGAAACAGAGGACTAAGCCTCAATGAGAGCACTTTTTGGGCTAAAATGGAAATGCAACTTGCTTGGCCACAGGGAAACTCTTGCCTCGGAGTCACAGGGGACAATGTACAGCTCTCTGTCTAGATTTTATTATTAATCTTTTTCTATGGCAGATGCATTATGTGAAGTTGAAGCTGTAAACTTGCTGCGATGACCTTTTTGTGAGTACACATAGCATAGATGTATTTACCTTTTATAAATACAATTCTTTTTTTTTTCAGAAGCCATTCTGTTTTTTTGAGGACCGTTGTGAAACTATAGAAGGAAAGCTAAATCAAAGGAGTAGAAAGACAACAACTCCTTTAAAAACAGGGCAAAATCCTCTAAAGTAGTAAGCTATCAAACAGAAAGACTCCATTAAAGACAAAGAGTTGTCCAAGAAATCCTAAGTGTTGTGTGCACATGCAGCCACAAGACATTCACTGATGATCCTTCAGTGATCAGCAATTCAGTGTTCAAGTATGGGATAGCAATGAAGTTGGAAATCAAGCACAGAGTCATGAGATACGTGGCTTGCTTGGCTTTTAAACTGACCATTTTTAGAAGCACAGGCTTTCTTCGTGTAATCAAAACCATCTGCCTGCAGACAGTTATAATTCAAACTGTTAATTACATGACTACTTGGAAGGAAAGGTCCTACATGAAGCCTAGGAGACACAAGACAATGACGGATAGAGACCTCCTGTTGCTGAAAACATCACCACAAACTGCCTGGTACATTCAGCCACTGCATCTTGATTATGTTGTTTGATTTTTAAACGAATATTTCTGTGGTAATGCTGCTCCTTTTTATCATCCTTGTTGCAATACTATTACCCTAAACCCTCTTCCTCTGGCACATCATACAGGAGAGTTCCTAGATGCTGCAAAGCCCATGACCTAATTGTGCTGTATAAACATGGTGAGAGTGTCTGCTCCATAGTGTTTACAGTCTACTTATGTAAGACAAAGGGAAGGAAATAGGGACAAGGAGGAAGCACCATCTTCATTTTACAGATCCAGAGTAAATGACTCACTCAAGCAATACAAGAAAATTTGCAGCAGAGCCAGGAATTCAACCATCTCAGCCCCTGCTTGTTATTTCTATCTTTTCTCTGTTGAGGCTAATGCCCCTCTGAGGGTTGAGGTCTCCTCACACAGACTGTTATGTAAACAGAGAAGAAAACCTCAAGGGTGAGAAGGAACGAGACATGACTAGAAGTAGTGTGCATACATCTTCTGGGGATTCACAGAGCTGACAACAGAAATGCACCCAAAGAGATTCGTAGACTCTTTCTTACTGTACTTTAAGAAGGAATGGCCTCAAGAAGAAGACAGAAGTGAGCTTGGCATCAAGGGGAAGAAAATAAGTAGGAAGAAAGTACAAATATGGAGGAAAAGTACAGTACTTTATTTTGCATCATTGGGGCGAGTTTAATGGGGCTTCCTGGGACACTCATTTAAATATCATGGTTTACAAACAATAAAATTATTAGTCTTCCCTATGTCTCAGTCTGACTCATCATTATAACTGCATGTTCTTGATAGTTTTAAGTAAGACCTTTGCCAACAAAATCAACCTGGCCTTTGATATTCAGACAAGTTTTTTCCTCCTTTTTTTGTCGTCGTCGTTTATCTTCAGAGTAACTCCTGGTCTGTATCATTGCATAAAATACAGGAGGATTTCACCTCCCTGACTGCCCCTACTGATCCTTAGTAGCTACTTCTTGCACAGTTGCCCTGAAGGGAACAACCTGGCCTCTGGACTCTTGCTAAAGTTACACCAACAGAAACTCAGGCTTTTCAACCAAAGACAGCTCTTACGAGCTGACTACATCAGGTCTGGAGTCAGTAGTAAAATGAGGAATATAGGAAGGATGATTTTCAGACATGATAAAAAGGTCGGGTCTTGCTCTTGAGTTGAGGAATTGAATAGAATCCAGCACAACTTTGCATCCTCGCATCTTATTTTTGACCATGAGATATTCTAGTGCCAACGATTTGCTCATTCCCTTCCTGCTTTCTCCACAACAGTTTAGGAATTTTCTCAGTGGGCTTTTAAAACTAGAAGAGAACAAATAGCACGCGAATTTCTGTAAAATAACAACTTCCAAGAAAACTCATCTAGCAATGCCGTTGGAGAGTATGGATTCAGCTGCATGAAGTTGTTCCAGTGCACAGATGTTTTTTGCTCACCATTTTCACTTCTCTTCTGTCATAACAGAAAGTAGAAGGGTTCTTCACAGTTATTTTAACACCTTCACTATAGGCAGAAGAACTATGTCAGGATGAGGCCTAATCTGCAGCTGACACACATGTGATCAGGGTGCACTGCTCCTGTTTAAGTTCAAATCCTTTTTATATCCAGATCACACCCTGAGAAGAAGAATAAGCCTTTCTTATTGAGTGTCTGCCACGGTTTCAGACTTGGACAGAAGCTGAGTTGTAGCACATACGATTACATGAGGGCACAAGCCATTCAGCTGCTGTGGCATAGGAAGAGATTCAGGTGCTTGTGTTGGTGCAGCTTCTCAGAATCCAGCTTACTGCCTTACTTTTCCTCTGACCTCGGATACCTGATTTCACCTATTTACCTACCCGGTAAAATAGCAGTAACACCTCCCGACCTCAGAGCTGCAATGTAAATACAAGATTAAGTGACTAGGCACAGGGGAATGAAATCTGACTCATGAGAGGAATTGAGGTCACCTAAGCCCTGCCTTATATTTCAAGATCCACAAAGCAATATAAATCTGTGACCAAAATGCTCCTCTCTCTCTCTGAGATCCTGCCCACTCTTAGGAACTATTTATCCCAGCCATGACTCCACTCTATGACATTGAATTTGATTTAGATGAGACATACTAATTCACTGCATGGGTAAGTAAGAATAACTACCAACTGTGCTTCTGCTGCAAGGCTCCTGCCTCATTCCTGTGAACAGCTTCCAGGGATTTTCTGACACTGACATTAGTTTCCTATTATTTTTCTGACATTTCTGACATTAGTACCAATGGCTAAAGCAATAAATACAGTAATTACAGTGGCATGGGGAACCCCTGCTTAGTACAGGTAAGACCTCAGCTGAAACCTTCAAGAAAGCTCAATATGGGGCACTGGAACAGGCTACCCAGGGAGCTGGTTGAGTCATCTTCCCTGGAGGTGTTTAAGGGACGGGTGGACGAGGTGCTGAGGGACATGGTTTAGTGTTTGATAGGAATGGTTGGACTCAATGATCCCGTGGGTGTCTTCCAACCTGGTTGTTCTATGATTCTATGATTCTATATATCCTACATCAGGATACTTGGAGTGAGTGGAAATAGTCAAAAGAAGAACGAGAATGATCTGGGATGACGCTGTGGGGAAAGACTGAAAGTACAGTGTGTAGTCCAGAGAGAGAATCCAATGTGAAAACAGTCTTTAGCTATGATACAAGGTAGTAATCACCTCTCCAAATGTATGACAAATAAAAGAAGACTTAAGACATTTAAATTGAAACAGAGAAGACTGAAGTTAGAGAAAGGCAACATGGATAATGAAAAACTGGGACAGATCGCCTAGGGGATAGCACGGAAGCACCATCGCCTTCTGTCTTTAAGTACATGTTAGATACATATCTGACAGGGATGACACAGGTAGAGCTGATCTCCAGAAGAAGAACAGATGAGAAGACCTTTTTTTGGCTCCTTGTAGCCCTCTATTTCAGTAATTATTAACTTGTAGATGCTCGTTTAATTATTTTACTATGATACACAGGGCGATTGTAACAGAGATGACACAGAAGAACCGTCATAAGGAAAGAACTCATGTAGCAATCTGATCTGCAAGCAACCTGTGTTGCTCTCTGCAACTTCAGACAATCATGTAGTAGACACAGAGCTCAGAGAGCACCCAAGAATGTCCACTGAAGAGACAAAATGTCTAGAAAGCATGACGTGAGAAAAGATTGAAAGAATTCAAGCCCATTGCTTAGGCTAGAAAAGACCTAACACTACAAAATGATACATAGAACATAATCCTTGCAATTTAAGGTTTTTATTTCAAGTCTCTGAACTTCAATATGATAAAGAAGACAGCAAAAGGGAGAGGAGTTGTCTGTATCCTAGGTCATAGAATCATAGAATCACAGAATCATAGAATCACCAGGTTGGAAGAGACCCACAGGATCATTGAGTCCAACCATTCCCACCAATCTCTAAACCATGTCCCTCAGCACCTCATCAAGCCGCATCTTAAAATCCTCCATGGAAGGTGACTCAACCACCTCCCTGGGCAGCCTGTTCCAGTGCCTAATGACCCTTTCTGTGAAGAATTTTTTCCTTATGTCGAGCCTGAACCCCCCCTGGCGGAGCTTGAGGCATTTCCCCCTTGTCCTGTCCAAGGTCCTTTGACACAATCCATCCAGGCACATATGTACTAAAATCTGATTTGTGCCTCTGTCTCATGAGAAAATGGATAGTGTGTCAAACAATCTTCTGCTGGCAGAGGGCTGCTATCTCTAACTAAGATCACAAATTCCATCCCTTTAGATCTTCAGAAGGAGGAACTGCCCCTTGGACTATAATACCTATCCAAGAGCAAGGGAGATTCTAGGATTGCAGCTGAAGTGTTCATATTGGCTTCCCTAACCTTTAGAAAATAAGCAGTAATTTCTTTTTTAAAAACAGAAAAAGCAGTAACTGCTGCTCCCCAAAAGTATTAACTTCAAGACCCTGTCACTCATTGGTTCAGTGGGAAGGATCTTGTTTGGTATAATATAAGGTTATAAAGAGAGCTGGAGGAGGTGAAAGAAGCTGCAATAAATCATCGTATGGTTTCTCCAACTTGGAATGCAGAACGGAGGAAAAAGCCCTGCAGAAGAAAATCCAAGGCAGCAGGATATGAGCAGGAGACAGAGGTAGTTGTGGTTATACCAAGTCATTCAGCTCTTCCCAACATCCCAAAATGTTCTGTGTACCCACCTAGATATTAGCAAATACCCACTCCATGTGGCAGGGAATACAGTCAGAAGTGAGCAAGATCCAGCCACTTGATCCATTATTTCTCAGCTAGCTAGGGCCAGGCTTAACCTGACTACTCAGAAAGATTTGGAAATGTATCACTTCTAACAGAGAGAGAAGCATTTGAAGCCAAACTCAGGCTTTCATCACAGAAGAATCAGGAATACAGTAACTATAACCTCCTACCTAGTGATTTTCCTTGGCAAAGCGTTGACTTGGAACCTTCATCAGCTCGAAAAAAAAAAAAATCTTGCAAAGTTGTGTTTTATTTGATATCATCTTAAGGTCAGTTCAAGAAAAATGGCACACAGACTGTATGAACATCCCAAAAGATGTAACCTTTAGTTAACAAAACAGACCTCAGCTTTGTTCGTAACCACGAAGATCAAGTGACATTTAAAGGAAACAAAAAGATGCAAATCATACATTTTCGAGTCTTTGAAAATCCTGCTGGCACTGCTGCAGGTCAGAGCACTTCTCAGTACAGCTCCTTTCTCTTTAGTCAGCTTTTTCGCTTGCCTCAATGCTGAATGTGCAAAGACCAGCAGACATTTTTAACGTCAATAATTTTTTCATTACCTGTCAGGATCAGCACTAACAAGAGGCATTAGAGGTACAATATTCAATTGTTCAGGACAACCTAAACATACCTAATTACACTACGGCAGCTAATCACAAATAATTGCCTCAGGGAAGACAGGGCAGCTGGAGGGGAAGTAAATTGCATTCTGAATGGCAAAGAATTCAGCAAGGGCAAAACAAGCAACACCGAGAGATGTCTTCAAACCACTCACAAACCCTATTTCCTCTTTTTCTTTTGAATCATAAAATCATAGAATAGTTCATGTTGGAAGGGATCTCAAAACCCACCCAGTTCCAACCCTCCTGCCATGGGTAGGGACACCTCCCACTGGATCAGGGGCTAAAGGCCCCATCCAACCTGGCCTGGGACACCTCCAGGGATGGGGATATCCACAGTTTTGCTAGGCAGCCTGCACCACTGCCTCACCACCCTCATCGTTAAGAATTTCTTCCTAATGTCTGATTTAAATCTTCCCCCTCCAATTTAATGGCTATTCCTCCTCATTCTATCACTACGTGCCTTTGTAAAAAGTCCTTCCTCAGCTTTCTTTCAGTACTGGAAGGCCCTCATTCAGTAGTGGGAGGCCACTCTTCGGTCTCCCAAGAACATGCTCTTCTCCAGGCTGAACAACTCCAACCCTCTCAGCCTGTCACTTCAGTTTGCTTCTGTGCAGCCCAATGAACACCTTGTTTGAGAAGAGCCCAATTCCACATTGACTGTGCTATGGGTTCTCTTATTTTACTCCCCTTTCTGCTAACAAGTGTCCTTTCCTTGGATCTGGCTCCACCAAGTTTCCTTATCATAGTTTTCTTTCTTTGCACTCTTGTTATTATCTTAAACAAATGACTAGTTCCATAAATCTGCCAGAGAGAAATCAACTAGAGGGTGAATGTCACAAAGATGTTGCTGAAACATGTCTTTTAATGAAAAGCAAAACAAAACCCACCAACCAACCAAACAAAACACCAAAGTAGGAAGTTGAAACTAAAACAGAAGAAAGCTATGAACAGATCAGAAGCTGAACTTCTATGACTCAATTTCACTTCACAGGTACCATGGTTAGATATGGACTCAAATCTATGATGCCTATTTGCTTGTCCCTTCCTTATATGTTATTATTTATCCTATTTATTTGCAAGCATAGAATCATAGAATAACCAGGCTGGAAGAGACCCACTGGATCATCGAGTCCAATCATTCCTATCGAACAGTAAACCATGTCCCTCAGCATCTCGTCCACCCGTCCCTTAAACACCTCCAGGGAAGGAGACTCAACCACCTCCCTGGGCAGCCTGTTCCAGTGCCCAATGACCTTTTCTGTGAAATTTTTTTCCTAATGTCCAGCCTAAATCTCCCCTGGCAGAGCTAGAGGCCATTCCCTTTTGTCCTGTCCCCTGTCACTTGGAAGAAGAGGCCATTATGTTATATAGCATCAATACAGATCTGATGATTTGTCACACAGCCACTATATTCCAAAGCACAGGGGCTATGGAGCGATAGAGGTTTCCACAACTCTTAGCTCTTACAGAAATGTATTCTGTCCCTACATGGTACGAAAGTGCTAAGAAGATTTTCTCCAGGCAATAGACAGTCCTCTCCAGTTCCAAGCTCAAAACTCCATTAATAACATTATTTCCCTGGCAAATCTTTCAGTAGAAGTGTCCAGCCAATGCATCAACACACCAGACGCTGCACAGACACCAATTTCATAATTGTTAAGACCTCACCAAAAGCCATCATGCAAGATTTAAGTCTTCCAAAAGACAAAAAAAAAAAAAAAGACTAAAAACCAAAAGCCATAGTACATGACACCACACAGCCAATATCCTCATTCCAGAGGGGAAAGGTTTTTCTTTCATTATTGCAGTATAACCTGGAGGGCTGCAACTTCGTCTAGAGTTAGGATTCTGTACAAGCAATAGACCCACAGTTTGAATGATCTGGTTCCAGGTGCCCTCTTTTAGTTTTCTGTCATTCTTTTGCAGTCCCTTTGCAATCAGCAGCCTACCTGGAATTTCCTGGCTCTCGTGTGTCTTGTATTTGAAGTGGCAGGACACCTCAGCTGCCAGACCAAACGCTGCCTTCTCAAAACTGGTGTGGAGGACACTGGGCTGTGACGAGATGGGATTAATTGATTTTGCATCTCTTGATTATCTCTTGTGATGAGGGCCAGGGATTTTTTCTGTGCCTGGCAGAAGCACAGATTACAGCAATTATCATTTCTTATCTTCCAGATTTTACTACTGTTGCTCCAGTTCTCCCACTGTTTTGTCAGCACTGAAATAAACCCAGGGCAAGCCTTTTGCAACACTCTTTCCATCTGCGATCCCAGCTCCACTGCCTGGGTGAGAGTCAAGGTATCAAGTTCCATCAGAAGCTTCTTCCGAATTCTCCAGTCTGCTGCTTTGTCAATCAGCTGATCCAGGATCAACTCTTCCTGCCAACAGCCAAAAGCACAAGATGATGCCAATTCTTGTAGTGCCAAAGCAAAGGCTGTAAAAGTTTCACCTGGCAGTTGCGCCCGCTGCCTGAACTGGAACCTCTGTAACACCAGGCTCTGCCTGGGCTTAATGTGCCCTGAAATCTTCTTCATTGTTTCTTCAAAGGAGGCAGCTGAAACCAGGGTAGTAAAATACTCTGATCTTTCACATCCAAAGACTGGAGAACAGTCCTCAGGGAGCCTTCAGGTTCCACTGACTCTGTATCCGCCAAATCTCACAAGTGGCCACTGACACCAGGAGCCTGAAAGGCTACACAGTTCCAGCAACAGGTAGGACATAAAGCAGCAGCAAGATGCAGCTTGAGCTGCTCAGCCTTCACTGCCACTGCTGCACTGATCCACTGCTATTCCCACAACCTCTGAGCAAGAGCATAGAAGCACATCACAAATGCTTTGACTCTTGTCACAGAAAGCTCTTGGTTGTCACCTAACAGATTCCTGCCTTCCAGCCCAGGTTGGGGAGGGAATACTGTGCTCCACCCATGCAGGCAGTGACGGTGAGGGCAGATGAGCTGAAGAGGAGAAAATGGAATGGGGAGGGACAAGAAAATGAAATGCAAAGATTGTCTCCTCTGCTAAGAAGCTTTTGTTGCATGCCCTATCACCCTGAGCTAGAGCTTGTCAAAAGTTTAACTGGAAATAAATGCTAAATCTAGGTTTAATTGGTTTTACACTCATTACTCACGAGTGCAGCCTTCACCAGCTAAACCACCTCCACAAGCCATCAAGGCATCTGTAGAAAGGGAACAGGACTGAAGAAGCAGTGAGGTGATGCTGAAAGTCAAGGCTGGCCTGGTTTGGCCTTCATGGGTGCAGGATGTCAACTCTTTATTTTTCAGAAGTCCCACAATCACAACTAAGAATGGAATCCTCCTGTGCCTGAGCCTGTCGATCTGTTCAGAAGTGGCACTATCTCACTATTTCACTATTCCCACAGACATCTAAAAGCAGTAGAACTGTAGAAAGGTCTTTGTAGGGGCAACTTTTCTTCTTGGGGATGGAGTCTGCACTGTCTCCATTTTGCAGTTTTTTGTCCACAACCACATAGCAGGTACAACTGGAAACACAGCACCTCAAAAAGGCGAGTTGTAGAAAGGATAATGAGAAAGAAGGAGGGTGTGTCTTGTTTACTCAGCACACTTGTGAATATGTATGGTACTAAGACAATATTTTCAGCCCTTTTTAATATTTTGGCCATATCCCAGCCAAAGAGACCGGAGGGGTCTACACATCCCATCCTATAATCAGGGAGAGTGAGGTGGTTCCCTGCAGCAAACCTCTATATAGGCCAAGCTAAAGGCATCCTTTCAAGGTCCCCTTTCTCAGTGAACTAACCAAGTCCATTAGTTCAGATGCACTGATAGACTTTTCAATAACGATAACATAAAACACTTTCTTTGGCTAAAACAACATTCCCAGACAACACTGCAGAAGCTTATGGATTTAGCTATATCTGCCCACTGCTTTACCATTTCTTTTTCACGGGAACAAAGCAGCTGTTTAAATAAGCTTGGGTGGAGATGGAATGCTGAATTACCCAACAACTTTTGCATTTTTCAAAGATTTGAACTTTAAGAGGTTTACAATTTATTGCCCCAACAATTTAACAAAGAAGGATTTAGATTAAAATTAATCTGGAGAGCCTCAGCTCCATTTTTAGCAATAAGATTTACCGTACAGAGATTAATGGTGCAGGTTTTGGTTATTTATATAAAAGAACCCCAAACTTTACATCATGAGCATCATTTTTCAGCAATTCCGAATTCTCCATGTCCACCATTTTCCAGCCACTCAAAATTCTCCATGTCCACTGTTTTTACAAGATTGTCAATTTATTCACGGGATCAGGAGCAAACTAAGTAAAAACAGGAGGTGAAGGTGAACTTCCCAAAAAAACAATGCAAAATTTAAAATACCAGAGTGCCTTGAACTGCTTTGCTCAAAAGACCCCAGGGTACAGATGGGTTGTAGTCACTGGAGTCACATAAAATGTCTGGAGAAGGACAAGTGCTCAGTGGAAGCATCTCAAATGCTGCTACAGAAGACATCAAGGAAAGACACAAGAGCCCACTCTTCTGACACACAAGAGTTTAGGAAGACTACTGAGGCTGGAACTAACCTGACAGGATGTGGGTCTAACACTCCTAAACCTGCGTTTATGTTAATCATCAGTAGTCTGTGTGCTGATTTGCTTCCTTACTTCGATTTAATTAATGGAGCTTTAATCCAAAAGTGAATGTTGTCTAAACGCTAGCAATCAAAAAGACGTGGGAAGAGTTGGGCTGTAGTTAACATCCACAAAAACAATGACAATCACTTTGTTCAGTGCATAGATGGGCAAAAGGAGAATAAGTATAATTGCAAAGCCTTTTGTCTGGATTCCTGTGAAGTGAAACTCTCAATAGCTTTTTATAAGAGACAGACAAAACTGTCAGTGAAATACATTGATAACACTAGATAATGTTAATTCATTGGGAGGTTTCATCAGCATAACGAATTTTTAAAGTATTTTTTGTTAAGTGGAGACAGCTATTCTTGCACTTTGGAGGAATATGAAGAAGTACTCCTTTTCCTGAGAGATGAGGTAACCTTGAAGAGTTGCAGGAGGGAGGCAGAGGGGATGGACTCTCAATCCTACTTTTACAAATCTATTTCTGCACTGAATGAGGCATCCTTTAACATATCAGACCATGTTTCATGCCATCCCTAGGTCAGTACTCCCATAACATAAAGAAGCTCAGAGACACCATGTGATTTGCTCTTGAGACAAAGCCAGGAAAAGGAATTAGGGTTTCAGTATCTCGTGCCCCATTCTTCACCAGCTAGTTAACCAATCCTATAGCCCTGCCACAGCTCTGCTTCTGGAAATGAACACACAAGTCAAAAGACAGTCAAAAGCTACTGCAACCCCAGCTCTTGATAATCAGCCCTACATTTAACAACAACCCTGGTTCAAAAGTCTGACTGAAGAAGAGCCCCAGCTACAAATCCTTGGCAGCTGACAGAATGCTCCAGAGAATTCTTGTTAGATGTTTGCTCTATTTTTATACTTTTTCCTGGACATCTCATTTTGGTCACTTACAGAAACATGATATTCATAGAATCATAGAATCATAGAATCACTAGGTTGGAAGAGACCCACCAGATCATCGAGTCCAACCATTCCTATCAATCGCTAAACACCCACAGCTCTCTCAGCCGTTCCTCATAAGGCCTGTATGTATGTCTTTCATTACAATAAATCCAGAAGCTGCTACATGGCCATAACCGTTCAATAGTCTGAACTGAAAAACTGCATCAGCTATTTCACAACTGCATGGATTCCAACAGTTTCAAGGCTGTAAATGCCTGGGGCTGGTTGCCAGCAGTATTACATTGCCATGGAGACCTGTATCTCTGAAATGCTCACCTACATACCAAAGGTACTCCGTACAGCCTCGCTGCATCAAATGAAGGTGGCAGGAACAACCCTTCACATGGAATCTCCCTTTCTCCTGTCCCTTGGATCAGGCTCAGAGAATGTAATTGCTCCCACCAGTAATGACTGCTGAGTAAGAGTTGTATTAATTAAATTCGTACATACCTCCACAGGTAAAGACTATTGTTCCAGTTCTTCTTCAGAGGCTGCTAGACCCAGTGTGCCAAGAAATCACTGAACCTCAGCAAGACTGAATGACCAGCTTGATGCAAATGATGTCCCTAGCAAAACTCTTTTACCCATCAGTGTTTCACTGAGCTATCACTATAACCATGCTGCTCATTAGAAAGGCTTTCTGATGAGGCAGGCAGATTGTGGCTCCAACAGACTTACCTAGAAGCTTTTAGAAAACCCTGCTCATTACTCACCAGACACTTCATAGTTTCTGAAGTGAGTACTTCTTACAAAATGTGTGAATCAGCAGCGCCAGCGATAGCTGAAAGGCTTTCTGTGTTGGGAGAAGCCCCCTTTTTTACTTCTTTAAAATAATAATAAAAGAAATATAAGGTAATTTCTTGGGGTCTGAACCCTGCCAGTGAAACCTATGCAATTTGATGGAGATGCTTATTGTGTTAGGAATAGGATCACTGAACTTCAGGTGTGGCAAATGTTCAGATTTGTTACCATACAGCGGAATTTGCACCAAGATTGCAGGACTAAACTAGGGAGAGGTGAAGCCTTGCACTCTGAAATGAGATGCACATTTTCCTGTGTCCCAATTGCTACTTCTACCCCTGCCCTCTTGTTTTCACTAGTCAGTGGGATAGATGGCTCCTCTCCTAAACAGAATGCTCTGTCTGCTTTACCTCTCAGCTCTGTGTACCAAGCTGAGATAACGCTCTGATTTCACCTTCCCTCTGGGACCAAAGACAAGTTAAAGAACCCCATTTCAGTTGGACTTGGCCAGTTTTCTAGCATTGCCTTGGCTTGCTATGTGTTATGCCATAATTCTTTTATCTGTTACACAAACACAGGAGGAGTGTGAATCCACCGGTATTCACTGTCAATTGACAAAACAGAGACAGAACAAGGTTTTTTAAGACCAAACCATTGTTGGATCTGTGCCCAGCATTTCCTGGATATCCTTGCCTGGTTTTGTCATGGTTCATCTGTACTTGGTTCTAATACATTGCTTTAAGCATTGAAAATCTGAGAAAAAAAAATCTGACTGTGAAGCAATGGTAGTGCCACCCTTGCAGTAGCCACAAGACTGACATTGAAATCTTAAGGGATAATGTTTCAACATTAAAACACCAAAAGCTGCTCCTGGAGGGAAATATAGGTGTGCTTGGGCTAGTGTTTTGATTAATTACAATTGTTCAGAGGTAAACGTAAATTTCTTCCTTTTTTTTTTTTTTAATTCCCCATTAGGTAAAATAAAGATAGGGGAGCTTCATTTTTCCATCCTTGGCAGGTCTCTCACTATAGAAAAGCAGAGACGAAGAAACCACTATTGCTTTCACACTCTACAGTCCAACAGTTTATTTCAGGTTTTCCCAGGAAAAATCTTTCAGTGTCAAAAATGAAAGAAAGAAGACAAAAGAAAAGAAAAGAAGGCAAAAGTAAAAAGAAAAGGAAAGAAAAACACATTCTTGCTATAGTCCCCATAAGATAACAAGCCATTTACTGTGTCCTGCAACATTTCATTTCAATGCTCTAGCATCAGAAGTTTCACATAACTGAAATGGATGGGTTCATTCTTTTCATTTGAGGAAAAAAAATCCTAACTGTGCACCAAGCCAGCACTTGGAGAGATGAAACACATTTCCCATAGTGCACCAAATCCAAGGACATTCCTTTTATTCCCAGTGCAGCAGAAGCTGGAGGCCAAAGTCAACCACCAGGCTTGGAAAAGGCTGATAAGTACATGGGGATTTGTGCCTCTGAAGTGATGAAGGACCAATAGCTTTCCTTTCCATCTCACGACAAACAATATCATTGTGCAATAGTGATGAGTGGGGGAGCAAGGCTCACTCTTTTAGCAAGTACACAAGGAGCTAGTTAGTTTCTTTGGCTTGGGCAAGACTAGGAAAGCCTCAAGAACATCTCCATTTCCAGAGTGTTGAGAAGCCTGAGGTCAAGATTGTGTTTTGCAGCACACTTTGGTGGATCCACTGGTTGGTGCCTGCACACTTGCAGCTGCTGCAGGGGCCAAGGCTCAGGAAGAGGAGCAAACTGGAACCTCACACTGTATGAGAAGTTACCTTTCTCGAGCAGCCTTGAGAGCTCCACTAAATAAAGAATTGTGAGACAGCACTGAGCTCTAAGCTGTGACTGCCTGGGAAAAAAAGCCCTTGAGAATCAAGAGTGTGAAAGCCTTCCCACCCCGATGAGTAACCATGTAGCTATTATTTCTTTTGTCTCCTGTAAAAGGAAAAAAAAAAAAAAAAAAAAAAAAAGCCTGGCACCAGATTATAAAGACTGAAAACATGTGCTGACTTGACATCTAGTTGTGTCATACAAATTCTAAGCCACAACAATGCAAACAAAGGGAAAATTTGGATACAGCTCAGCAATAACATTGCCAAATCAATTAGTGTTCTCCTAATAATAATTAACCAGGACAGCTCACCGAGGGAAGCACGTCTTATTTATAGAAGCCTTGCATAAATATCCAATGTGAGTTACCATATTGAGTCCACAACACTAACTGAATACAAAGTAAACTTCATAACCCATGCCACACTACACAATTAGACATACACCCTTGTATAATTTTACAGGAATCAATGTATATATTTATTGAAATCATTTGCAGGAATATTAATTTTTTGGCCCTGCACAGTTTCTCCTCAATCTCTCTCAAAAGCATGGCAACCCAAGGTGAATCCTAACATTTAAATTCCTGTCAAAAAAAGGAAATGAGAGTAATTTTCTCTTTTCAAATGACATTTGATGAGACACTGTTAGCTGTCCTTGGATTTTTTTGTGTAAAGACCTTACATTTCAGCCTTTACAGGACAAAGTCTGTGAAGCAGAATGCAGCTTCCTATCTTGATACTTTGATATTCTGATATTGTGTCCAGTTTTCATCCCCCACTATACAAAAAATATGTGGACAGGCTGAAGAGGGGCCAGAGAAGGGCTGCTAAGATGATTGGGGGACCAGAAAACCTTCAGTATGGAGTAAGGATTATAGAACTGGATTTGTTCAGCCTTGACAGGAGAAGGCTTAGAGGAGACCTTGTTGCTATGTACCAGTACATAAAGGGTGTCCACCAAGAGGATGGGGACTCCCTTTGCACGTGGAGTCACGTGGAAAAGACAAGGGGTAAGGAGTACCAGTTGCTCCTGGGGACAATGACTGGATTGCAGAAGAAAATTGTTCATCACAAGAAGTTAAAATGAGAAAAATCTCCCTAGGGAAGTGGTGGATTCTTCTACACCAGACACTTTAAAGGCTCAGCTTGACAGAGTGCTGGGGCATCTCATTGACAATATAGATCACCTGAAAGGTTGGACCAGATGATCCCTGAGGTCTCTTCAAACCTTTTATTGTGTGATTCTATGACTGCATCAGCAAACAATCAGCATTGAGTACATTTATTACCTGTTGTTTCTCTTATTCTAGGAGAAAGACTTACCCTTACTGCATAAGACACCATTTTTTTAAGGACCTTCAGACACAATATCAAGTTGTCGGATAGAAACATGTTTCAAGAAATGTCAAATACAAAATCTGATCTTCAGCATAAATGTGGAAGAGCTGCTGTGCAACAGCCTGGCAAACAATACTTCTCTTAAGAGTGCCTCTGCATTCTCCCTTCCATTGCTTCAAATAAAGACACATGTTATGGTTGGACTCGATGATCTGATGGGTCTTTTCCAACCTGGTTGTTCTATGATTCTGTGATTCTATGTATTTTTAACTTCTCTAAAACTCTGTACATCTAAAGCTGGACTGTGCCCTGCCCATTGCATGTAAGCAGTTTTGTTCACATCACGCGTGCAAACCCATCCGTTTCTTACAAACAACACACAAATTCACGCTGCCCACAAACTCTTTCTCCAAATTTTCTGCTTCTAAATCACTCATGCAAGTAGCCCTGAATCACGGGAAGCACCTTTCAAGAGTTTCAGCATGCAATTTTCAGTCAAAAACTGCAGAGCCTCTGAACCAGGGATTCATCATAGGAAGACTCATGATTAATGTTAAGATTTTATGGCAAAATAGAAAATGTTTACATGCAGCGGGTTGCCCCATAGTAACCTGGAACCTCATAAAAGATTCATTGGGTGTGGATTCTCAGCGAGCAGCCCTATGTAATCAGCACCAGGAAATTAAGGAGTCCCCCACTGGTGAACCCTTCGGAGAAGGCAGGAGGAAAGCAGTAAGGGTGGGAGAGGAAGAGAAACTAGCAGCTAGGGAAGACTACTAGAAGAAGAATAGCAGCTGGTCAAAAGCAACCCAAGAGAAAGGAAAACAGCTTTTTACTCTTCAAACCGAGCTTTCTACATGGAGAACTATCTTCAGCCTGTAACAAAAAACAGTGATGAATCAGAGGAAACTGCTTAGACACAGACTCATCACTTGTCACAGGGAAGAATGTGACTTCTATGATTCTATGCTCTGAACTCAGCTCTAATTTACACTGCAGGGCCTGTCAGGGTGCTGACATCTCTAGCAACTGCACTTGGGGTCTTCCCTCTCCCCATCATTTTGGTATGAGACTTGCCAGGAAGTATTCACTGCCTCATAGAACCATACCCACAGACCAGATCTACGTTAATCCAGATCAACCAGTAAGGCTACCATTCAAGCACAGTTTGATTTACCCACATTTAATACAAACACACATCCTCCAGAAACAGATGAGTAATTATCTTTATTTAAAATGGGAGTTCCCATGGAAAGCTTGTCTCCAAATGGGGCTTTTGCGACTTCTCAAAGCTAATGAAAAGGGCATCGTCCTCTGCACATTTAGGAGGACTACTCCATTTGTAACTCTTTTCTTTTGGTCACCTTTGTGTGCAGAACTAGAAATTGAAGAAAAGCAAAGTGCAGCTGCCTGCTCTCTGGAAACCAACCTTCAGCTCACACCCTCCAGCCCCTAAGAGATGTTTGGTTTCCCCTGAGGCACTGCAATTGTGGGTTATTTCTGAGTTGAGGTGAACGTATGTCCCCAAAGACATTGGCCTGGTTCTTAGGAGCAAGCAACTCGTACTGTCAAAAGCAGAAAACACAAAGAAAGACTGTGAGTAGAGAGTAGTAAATGAACAAGAATATTTATGTTTTCCCATTATACATCTCAAATCCTAACTCTCAACACTGGAGTGTGTCATTTGGCTGGTACCAAAGACCAGGGGAAAAGGACACTCTCTTCTTAATGATTATAAGTCAGCTCCATTAGTTAGATAACTCTGACCATTCCCTCTTTAAATTTCTTCTATTTATGCTGTTTCTGGGGTGTCTTCTTTGAAAACAATATTCGAGGATTTTGTGTACTCCAGTTTTCACAGAATCACAGAATCACAGAATCACAGAACAACCAGGTTGGAAGGGACCCATCGGATCTTCTAGTCCAACCATTCCTATCAAACACTAAACCAAGTCCCTCAAGACCTCATCTACCTGTGCCTTAAACACCTCCAGGGAAGGTGAATCAACCACCTCCCTGGGCAGCCTAGTCCAATGCCCAATGACCCTCTGTGTGAAGAACTTCCTCCTAATCTCCAGCCTAAACCTCCCCTGGTCTTGTCCTGTCCCCTGTCACTTGGGAGAAGAGGCCAGCTCCCTCATCTCTACAACCTCCTTTCAGGTACTTGTAGAGAGTAATGAGGTCTCCTCTTAGCCTCCTCTTCTCCAGGTTAAACAACCCCAGCTCTCTCAGCCGCTCCTCATAGGTTCTGTTCTCCAGCCCCTTCACCAGCCTCGTCGCTCTGTTAAGAACTTGATTCAGAGCCTGAGCCCATCTCAAAGAAAAGTAAGTGTGGGCATTTCAGCCTGTTCACTAGGAACTACCAAAAAAAGCAACCTAGAACTGCATTGAAACCAAAATTTCTGCCCAAACAAGTTCTAAAACTGGAGGAACAAGTGTGGCTGCTCTGAAAATGCCGCAATCCTGAGCAGCATGCGAGCAGCCCAGCAGGCACCTGACTGTGCCTGGTACAGCATGGTCTGCTGCCACTAAATACTCTACTTAGGATAAAAGTAAAATGCAGCATAGTAAAGAAAACTGAATGAGGGAGGGAAAGAATTTAACTGCTTATGCTGCCACTTTGTGGTCTGAAAGAGTATTTATTGCTTATTGACTTCACGTGGTTCACAGAGCCTGCAGACTCTCATCACTCAGCCCAAGTCCTGGCATCCTATTCAGAGACAGCAAAAAAGGGAAGAATTGATAAGAAACAAAAATGGGAACACATCCATCACACGTGAAGAGACAGGTCATCAAGTTTCCTGGGAATGTATTGGGAACGTATTCAGCGAGGCAGCACCACTGAACATCAAAGGAGAGTTTTCCTTTTTGGCAAAATCTAGCACAAAAATTATGACTTTTTCAATGTTTTCATCCTTTGCCATGTTTCTTAGCACCAAGCATACTAGGAGCACCTCGGAAGAAAACATTTATTTAACTGTAGCAGCATAAAGACAAAACAAAGCTGTTTAGCAGCAGTAATGAAAGGCTGATGCTGCAGGTCCCAGCAGCAGCTCCTGGTCTGCAGGAGCCCCCCGGTCCCCGCCGGCAGCAGGGGGAGCCCGGCCCCAGCTCTCCAGCCCGCAGGACACGCTTGTTTTCATCCCCACTCGCTGGTGGTTCGGGTGGCTGGTTTTGACAGCAGGAATTGAGAACTGGATTACTCTGACACAGTGGAATGGGTAGGGTTGGGAGGGACCTTAAAGCCCATCCTGTTCCAAGCCCCTTGCCACGGGCAGGGACACCTCCCAGTGGATCAGGTTGCTCAAAGACCCATCCAACCTGCCCTTGAACACCTCCAGGGATGGGGCAGCCACAACTTCTCTGGATAACCTGGGCCAGGGCTTCCCTCTTCCTCCCTCCTTCTTCCTAAGGTGTGACCGAAATCTTCCCCCTTCCAATGTGAAGCCATTCCCCCTCATCCTATCACTCCTTTCCCTTATAAAATGTGTCCCCCCAGCTTTCTTGGAGCCCCTTTCAGTACCAGAAAGTTGCTATAAAGTCTCCCTGGAGCCTTCTCATCTCCACACAGAACAAAGTCAACTCTCGCAGCTTGTCCTCATAGGAGAGAGGCTCCATTCCTCAGATCATCTTTGTGACCTCCTCTGGACCCATTCTCACAGCTCCACATCCTTCTAATGTTGGGGATTCCAGAACTGGACACAGCAGTCCAGGTGGGGTCTCACGAGAGCTGAATCACCTCCCTCAGACTGCTGGGATTAAAATCATACTTACTTCTTCTAAAATTTCTTAGTATGGAGAAACACACATTGCCCCAACTTTAAAGCCTCTACATTTATAATCTTTTAAAACTCTTTAACTCCTTTCCCAGATGATCTGAAGGTGATCAGAGAAGTATGAACCAAGCATGGTTTGCAGAGGTACACGGCTGCCCTCTTTGGTGTAGCCAGCGAAAGACATACCAGAAATCTCACTCCAATGTTCAACACTTCTGCAAGGATTCCAGCCTAACATTTAGACATAAGAGGTTCAGACTGCTTGGATAAGCAATTCCCAGCATCTGGATGTATATTTGGAGTTTACAGGACCAGAATTTCAGTCTCTGGAGGACCTTTCAGGCCTACCATCACTCACGCTGCATTTCTCTCCTGAGATACTTCCTCATCCCTCCCTGAGCTCTACAACAAAAGAGGACAAGGAAGTCAGCATGTAATGTGAGAAAGAGCTTTACCTCTCATGCACAGCTCAGCCTCAGTCTGTCCTTTAAACCTGACAGCCTCCTGTTACTTGAGAGAACCTCTGGGGAGTCCTTCCATGACGAGCACTGTCTGTCCAGGAAGTTTACTGAACAGATGAAGGCAGAGAAGCATGAAGAGCAATACTAAAGAGTCTAGCTCTGTTTCTGCTATTGAATCACAGGGGCTCAACAGGGATGTGATGTAGTTAGCCTCTTTGTTTCCTCCAACACCGCACAGCTGAGTACACAGACTGTTTGGTTTTCCATCAGAGAGAAGATGACTCTTGTTCTGGACCCTCATCCATCACGGTGGATATCAAAATTGTAGTCCAAGGCGGAAATAAAAAGAAAGGAAAAAATGAGCAGCTGAACAAGAGTTCAGTTAGATCAGGCAAGTCTCTTGAGTACAGCTGACAGTATCCATATCTACCCAAGAATACAGGTGTGCCCAGGCTGGGGTCTCTACCAAAGCTGCAGCAATGGATAGCTCTTCCCCAGACAGAGCATGTCGAAGCATGGAACAGCCAACTGACCTTAGCCTACCCTGTCTTGCTCCAGAGGAAGCTGAACGTCAATCTCTAGAGTGGAAAGTCTGTTTTCTTAGGCTATTGACTGCAATTCAACCTGCTGTTTTCTCCCTTTCCAGGGCAAAGAACAAACTTTCTAAAACAAGTCCTCCATACACAGAGACAGAGCAGATGTCTAGGGTGTAAGATGCTCAGAAGGAAAAGGACACCTTCTGGCACATAACACTCAGTCTTTTCTTTATCTTCCACTCCCCAGTTTCCTTTTAGCCTTGCAGCTGCTCTCATCAGTCCATCCCCAAATGCCCCTGTTTTCTTTATCCCTGGCCTGTCTCATACTTGGCCATCACAGGCTTCTTTTCTTCCCTTCTGCAGAGAAATGAATTACTTTGCAGTCTGTATACTGCAAAATACATGCAAAGGTACTTTGCAGTACCTTCTCTAAGAAAAAGCTTCCTTTCCAGGTTCATGTTCTCCCAACTTCCTTTGCACAGAGGACTGTCAGCTATTCATCACGTTTGGAAGTCCTGGAAAGCTCAGACATCAGGGCTCCTGGTCTGCAGGGAAGGTAGGAGTTTGAACTGACTCTGTTCTACTTATTGCTTCATCTATTTAGACTTGACTTCTGTCAGTGTTAGAATATTACTAATCAGCAGTACAAACATATATCCACAGACAGACAGACTCAGAACAAATTAGGGTGAAAGACCTGGCCCTTGCAAGTTGTTTTTGAGAAGCCTACACTGAATTCCAGAGGGCAAAGACACAAGCATAGTTCCCAGTACCTAGGCAGGTAGGATCTTTCTGTATCCATAGAAAGACTCACACTGCAAGTGTGAGTCCAGCCCAGTGGAGAAAGGGAATGATTGTCCCAAATGGTAAAATTCTCTCAATTTGGGTGCCCAAGGAGTCTAGATGGAGCAATCGTAAAATCACAGAATGTTTTGGGTTGGAAGGGATCATTTAAAGATCATTCAGTTCTAACCCCTCTGCCATGGGCAGGGACACCTCCCACTGGATCAGGATGTGCAAAGCCCCATCCAGGAATGGGGCGTCCACAACTTGTCTGGGTAACCTGGGCCAGTGCCTCACCACCCTCACAGGAAAGAAGGAAGTCAGTGACCTCATTACATTTCATGTATCTGCTGACAAATCTACAGGCCTGCAATACTCTCCAGTCCTGCAAAAGAGTCAAAAAAGGTCCCTAATTCCACTCTTCACAGGGAATGTCTGACTCACATGATGTGACATCAGATCAGAAAGCCCTTAGGAGGCAACGGTCTCTGCACTGTAACATGGGGATACTAATTCAGTCACCAAGCAGTGTATTAACTCCAAGCTCTACCACATTAGAGATGCCTCCTAGCAGAGCTGATGAGCTTGTACAACTTCAGAAGCCAGTTTGCCCAGAACAGCTGCTGCACGGCTTTTCTTTCAGGGCAGATGCATATTCTCAGAGTCCCACTGCTCTAAAATCCTGACACATAATTATTACATCTTGGGGAACAGACAGATATCAAAGGAAGGCAAGCAGCCCAGCTTCCACAGTCAAAGCTGGCAAAGGGTAACCGTTTTTCTCTCCAGATACACTAGTTATTTCAGTGAAAGATAATAGCTCTCCCTCTGAACCTTGGGTCATAGCAAAACGATCAGGTTTTCTGACACTTTAGAAGGCACAGGATAGGGGTTGGCAGGAAGAATACAGCTTTGGAAGGGATCTGTGCAAGTCACAAGTGGTTTGGCAGACTTTCACTTGCTCAAACATTCAACTCTGGGTGAAGTGCATTGAGCATGAAGTTGAAATTCAACACAGGGTAGTAATCCTTTAAAGCACAGTGTAAATCAAAATACAGCATGTAAAAACACGCACAGCAATGCAACAGTACTCCAGAAATCACCTCATCCATCTCTCTGATAGATTCATTTCTTTCCTGGGTCTTCCAGGTAAGAGGAGTCCACATAGTCATTAGTTTCCAGACATATATCAGCAGAAGGAATATCCCTCCCTAATATTAGAGAAAACCCCAAACCAAGAATGTGTTCAAGGGCAAATGCAGCCCTGTTCTCTGCTTATGCTAGGTCCATTGTACCAGCTGTTTGGCTCTGAGTGGCAGAAGTCATAATGCAACAGAAACACTTCTTTGGGTATCCTGAGGGAGTTAGGAGCTCCAAGGCAAACCACACGCTCAGTGGCTGAGCTTGCAGGGCTGATCACAACCCAAGGAACACCTCTGCACCCAAAGCCAGCTCCTTACCACTTTTGCCACTCCACGTTTTTGTCAGTCATCATTCTCCTTGCACAGGTGATCAAAAATTCAAACACAACTCTCAGGCCCTTTTCTCAGAAATGTGTTTGGGAGCACTTCTAAATAGACCATTACATATTTCACACGGCAGGCGCTGTAACCGTACCCCTTCCTCTGGATTCAACCCAGAGCAGCTAAAGGTGATACTTCCTGTCCTTCGCTGCTCTCCTGGATCACCTCCAAACTATTTTTTCCCTGTTCACAGCTTGTCTAAGATCCGAGACCAAACATAAAGGTTTAGCTCGTTGCTCAAAAAAAATTTTTAAAATCCTATTTATGTGTTTCAAATCAGCTTCTTGATCACCATTGAGGTGATAATTGGTGAGTTAACCCTATGAGCGCTCCAACTTTCCTGCATACTCCTGTGATGCTGTGTCAGCAGTAGTCTGCTCCTTTTCCATCAGTTTGGAGCTTCTCACTTTGGACAATGGTCTAGATGTAAAACAAATACTGCAATTGCATTTCAAGCAGAATACTTTTAGCATCTCTGCTATGTTTTAAACTACGGGGATTTCATACAGATGAAATGCTTTACTGGCATCTCCTGCAGGGATATGCTTAATAACAAGCAGGATGCAAAAGATGTCTTTGATATAGATCTGTGCTCAGCTGTGCAATGGAAGAGAAGTAAGATCTAAAGCCCAGGCACCAGAAGAGCATGATCTGCTACTGAAATATTGAGTTTATGGAACATCTGCAATCAGTGCCTTGTTCATATTCTCCAGAGACAAGTAAATTCAGCTTGTGCTTGATCAAAACATGAGAGGCTACCTCACATTTGTACTATTTAGAACCATTTGGTAACCATCCAGAGTCAAAACTGGCACAGTGGTTTATGTCCGTGCCTCAAAAAGCTGGGTGAAGTATCAAGGGCCATGGTTCAGAAAGAACAGAGAGGACAGACTCACCCCCAAGGCTTCACCTGTGGGAGGACACACAGAGGTAGAGTAATTGTAAAGGCATTCCCAGCATCTATTCTCCCTTTGGAGTTGCCGAGGAGACAGAGCTGTTCAAAGAGGTTAAATTCATTCAGTTCATGTTTCCAAGCATTAACTGAAAATCCCAAAGGGGCAAAGTACCAACATCACCATTTACTTACTCTGTCAGAGCAGCTTCTGCCTCAGGGAAAGACAGACACCAATAAAACTGATTAGAATGTGGTACAACATACACACATAGCCCAGCACAGGGAAACACAGAGTTCTGTCTCACTTTAATCAGTTAAATGCATTTTTTTCCCTCTCCAGGCTGTGGGGACTTCTTCTCCAAGACCGTGCAAAAAATAGCTCTCCTGGCTTAAATGCACAATGTACACATGTTGTCTAATGTGTAAGCTACACAGTGTTGTGCTTGAGCTAAAGTAGAATCAGTTTGCTAACTTGACCTCAGCCTCATCTAAGTATTGTTGTTTTGTGCAAGGCAACTGCCTGCTTTTCTCTCTAGCAGTGATAACACATGGCCAATGATTATACTTATTCCTATAGAAACCAAAGCCATCCTCAAGCTGGTGGAGCTGTAAGTCCAAAAGGCAAAAAAGATCACATCTGCAGGGAAGGGCAGACAGGACAGGTGACCCCAAACTAACCAACAGAGGATTCCACCCCATATGCATCATACTTGGGGTAAAACTGAGAGACCACAAAGGTCTCACTCTCTTCTGTGATGGTCAATGTCCAGTGAGGACCTTGCCTGTCTGCCCTGATCCCAGATCCACGTGTTCCTGAATCCAGTCCAGTCCAGTATCTCTCCTGCCTCTCCCCTGCCCTGTGCCTGCTCTGCAGCATCTGTGGTGATGTAAAAGCATCAAGAAGTGGGGGCACCATTCCATATGTTTGCATCTGTTTACTGTTATTGTTGTTGTTATTACTACCACTAGTATTATTTTATTCAAGCTGTTTTAGTTTTGTTTCCAAACCTCAAGTAAATTTCCTCTCATTTCCCTTTCCTTGGGGGTGAGGAGGGAATTGGGGATCCAAATGCTCAGTTTTAGCTGCTTAACTTGGCTGTACTGGGGATAAACTGTGACAATAAGCCCTAATCACTTAGGAACAATTTTAAAATAACATTATATCTCTGTATCAAACACCGAGAGTGACTAGGAACAAGGTCTCAAAAGGTTCACTTCTTTCCAAGGCTGAATTCTTGCTTCAGTGGGGTTTTATTATATCCCACTTGCAAGAATACAGCCTTGTGTTCTGTTCCTCTTACTTTTGAGGCAAAAAGGGTCCCTATTGATTCAGAAGTAAAAGTCTTGTTTCTTCTTTCTTGAAAGACTCATTTATGAGAATGACTAGAAGAGGGTGAATACTGTTTTCACAGACCAAAGGTTATTCTACTTCCACAATTAAAAGTTTCTGCCGAAACAGCAGTGAGACAAGAGAAATTTTGTTGCCTGTGAAAGTTTTTGACAGATATTACCTGTCAAAACCTGCAAACATCTTGTCACTTTTAACATAAATACATATTTATTCATCAATAAAAACATCACCTAGATCTTGCAGTGCTGTGCAAGTGTGTATAGTAAGAGAGGACTTACTATAGAGACCTTTTGCCCAATGCTTCTGCTCCAGTTCCCTGTATTCTTTGTTCCCAGGTCTTAGTTGCTCCCATTGCCCAGGAAAACCACCACTCATCACCAAAGGTCTTTGCCTGGCAGCCCTCCCTGTCCTCCCAGGATTCAGGTAACCTGAGGACTTGTTTTCAAGCCAAGCTGTTCTGAAGGGTGAGGTAGTACCTGAGGTACCGGAGATACGCATGCTGATACTGAACATTCAGGGTTTTTTTCTATTTTCTACTGTGTCACAGTTAATACCACAGGTTTTGATCCTTATATAATTTCTAGACTGTTCATAATTCAAGCTTAGACTGAAGTAAGCATGGAAATGAAGCCTATTAGCCCCCCCCACTGCTGAAAATAGTCTCTTTTGAAAATCATATGTAAATTACCTACGTTGGCAGGAGAAACTGTTCTTTCTTAACACACTTTGGGCCAAACGTCATGCCAGCACATTCATCTCTCCAGAAAGTGACTCGTGCCTACAAATGCTTTATTTACTTCAACCTAGCATTAGCCCCCCAAGACAAATCTTTGTCTTGCCTCCTAAGAAACCAATCTGATTGAAAAAAAAGGCCTCTGTAAAAAGCAGCAGGATGCATTTCTTTTCAAGAGGCTAAAAATGCATAGAGGTAGGGAAATTCTCTGTCTCCCATCATGAGAAAGGGCAGAATAAGTTTCCTAACTCATCTACAAAATAAGTCTCTTTTCCAGATCGTCTGACACAGAACTTCTAATCCTGTCAAATTTTCAGTACAAAATATTGGGGATGATCTCTACAATCCAGCAGCAGAAATAATATTGTCAACAAATACATTTTCCGGATGCGCCTCTTACTTGGGAAGTCAGCTGCATTTACATTCATCTCTGCATTTGCACAGAGATCCCAGCTCACACCATTCTTTGTGTGAAGCTGTGGCATCATTTCCGTGGAAACGCTGAACTCCTGGAATTAAAAATATGCGAAAAGCTTGCTCTTAAAACAGCAGAAAACAGAAACAGAAAAATACATGAAGGAACAGGAGGATGAGAGTCACATGCGCTGTGAAGCAAAAGCAGAATTCATATGTTTTCAAGCGACAGCTCACAACGTATCAGTCCAGATCCAGTGCCATAAACCTAGAGCAAATGTGATTCCTTGACCCAAGCCCATGTGCCACTAATTGCAGTGGAGCTCCACAAGCATGGTTTAAGATAAAAGAGGGGTTAAATTCTTTCAAGGATAATTCTATTCTAGCTGCTATCTAACTCTCCGAGCAAGACATGTAAATATTTAGCATGCTAGCTGCAGATTTTAGAGGTATTGCTCAGGCAACAAGAGCACAAGAAGCAGAATAGGCTTTGGGCCACAGCTCATCCAGTTTGCAATTAGGAGGTGAAAGTGCCTTTTTTTGTCATCCTGCCCTGGAGCTGGCACAGGCCTGGGTGTAAATTAACTCTTCTCTCTCACTGATGTAGTCCTGTTCTTCACTCTGTTCTCCCTGCTGGCACAAAGACACCAAGATGATGTCCCACTAAAATAAGTCCCAACTTGGTGGCTGGCATAGGGAGTAAAGGCCAGGGCTTCTAGGAAGAAGGGAGGTTCTCCACTCCTGGTGCTGTAGGGCGCATTCCAGCTGTGCACATCTGCAGAAAGGCAGCTCAAGATATTCCTCAGATGTTCCATGACTGACTCTGAACACTGATGCAAAGATGTAGTGAATAAATTTATCACATTGGAAAACAGATACTGAGAACGCGGCAAGAGTCAGGTCTTTGTGCTACAGTTAATGACATGATCCTCCGCAGATTTCTGACAGATGAATTCCTTATTGCCTTTCAGAGCAGCTTCCACATTGCTGCCATTCTGTCCCAATGCATTGTGCCACGATGCCATAGGCTGCATCAGTTAATCTTCGGCTTGCAAATGCGTGTTTCCTCCTAAATGTGGGTGGTCTTGACTTATATCTCAGCTTTGAAGAGCGTGTTCCTCATTCCCATGGCACCAAAAGCACTTGGCACGGTTCATGCAAATGGGATGCAGCACTGAATGGCTACAGAAAGACCTCATAGAAAATTGTTTTTTCATTCAAGCCTTGTTTATTGCACACAAGCCTGGTGAGAGAAACCTGCTTTGCTAAAGGAAGGATAAAATAAATCTGTTCAAGAGACGTTTTTTTCAGATCTCATTAAGACTAGGTTTTTCCAAGGGGTTTTATAATAGGAAAAAACAGAGCTCAGTCTATTGACAGCACATCCAAAAGCATCTGGTACCTGATGTCTGGTTGGAAGATGTGGCCAAACCAGCATGTCTATATCCGAACGTCAGCAGTAAAGAAGGATCGCACTTGCAAAAATGCTTTGCACACTAAGAAGGTACAAAAGTCAAGGTAAAACAAAACATTCTGCTGCAGTGTAATTATTGAGTAGACACTAGAGCACTACCAGTCTCAAGCAGCACCACACGGTTAGTACTGGGAGTATTTTCTCACAGCTTGAGACTGAGGTAACCTCCAGAACCGCCAAGCAAGACTCCACTGATTCAAAATGGTAAGACATAGGTAGAAAGGAAAATCAAAAACTAAATTTAAGATAGACTACCTTTCTTAGTTTTTTCTTGGTTTTGATCCAGAAAGACAAGAAATACATGAATATAAATCTTATATTCTCAGGTTACAGAAAGCCCCCATCTCTGATTTGATCTAAATCCCTTCTCTTCTAAAACCTTTTGTTTCAGCAGACAAAATGATTTTCAGGTTGGTCAGATATCCAAGTAAAATCAAGTGTAAACCATCAGACTGTCCCTGGCTCGCCTTTACACAAAAAAAACAGGCCCCCATTCAGGCAAATACCATCCAAGCATGTTTTAAACATAGTGCAAGTACAGCAGATCACAAAAGTCCATAAGAATAAGGGAGCTGTGATCCCTGTCTTCCCCTTTCCCATGCATAGACAATAACGGCACTGTTAGCAACTTCACAGCTGAGAAAATGTTAAGTAAGAAATAATCAAATATTCATTTTTTTAGTACAGGAAGTAATTTGGCAGGCAAAATTCAGATTGGTTTGGAAGTTCCAGTGATACCTCTCAATAATGTAAGAGGAATGCTATGTAATACAAATTTATGTTCTATTGTGTTGTGATATCTCTCATGTTATTAGCAATATAGCATCATGCATTCCACCTAAATACCTTTGTTTTAATGCAATTTGGCAGTGACGAGACCTAGATTGTTCTTCAACTCATTTTAAAGTTAGCAAAAGTTAAGGAGTGTGTTTTCCTGTTACATCCCTCCAAGTAAAAGTGGCTAAACAGCTCTCACCTACCAAGGACAGGTAAACAAATGAGCATGTGGATGAATGAAAGAATGAGGAAACTAAGAGCAGAAAACAAAAGCTATTAAAAAGATTTCACCCCTAATGATCTGTCAAGTCTGACTGTAAATCAGAACAGATTGCTTGTGGCTTCTCTTTGACAAGACCCAGTCTCCAAAACCAGATCCAGAGATTATCTGCATCACAAAACAAGATGTACTTGAGTCTTACCCTCCATAAGTAAAGCTAATCTTTATTAATTAGTTGTCATGGAAACTCTCTGCCTTGGGAAAGCTATGAATGGTGCACCAAGATCACATACAAATTGCTTTTAGTAAATGCCTTCATTATGATTTGGATAAACAAAGAGTAAGCAAGGCAAAAATTGTCCTATTTCAGAAGTCTTGCAGAGAAACAAACCCCAGGGGTTCAGAAAGAAAACAAAATAAAAAGGAATTCATTAGGAAAAGTTTAAGATAACACAATAACAACTATTCCCATCAACTATTCCCACTCTTTCAGGCTTTCCGGCAAAGACCTCTCATATTAGCTAGTGGTGCCTGAATGAAGAGGAACTGAAAACATCAAACCAGCAACAGCAAGTATGAAATGACACTCCAGAAACAGGGTGTGAGGGTCCATGCTCTTACCACCTGCTGGATGATGCATTTAACAGAGAGAAGCCAGGTGTGATGGAAGGAGGCCAAGGTTCTTAGCAAGAGTCTCAAATTATCTCTTCACCAAAAATAGGACGTCTGGGAGTACATTATTCAAGCTGACTTTGGCTTCTTTTCCTCTTTTCAGAATTGTCTGCGTAGAGCGTGCTTTTCCAGGAGTTTAAACCTCACACTCGAGAGACAAAAAAAAAGATAGACGGGACTGATTTCCTCTGGCCCCAAGACACAGTACCTCACCAGCAGAACAAAGCTGAACAACCCAGAGCAGAGCGCACTGTATCCTGCTGAACCTGCCGAGCAGGCAGAATGCAATGGGCAGAGCTGAGCCCTCGCCAGCGAGATAGAAAAGAGCTGAGGAAGCAGAACATCTTGTTTCTACATCAGGCTGGCCTGTCTGTTTTCTGTTGCATTTAAGGGGAGACTGAAGGAAAGAGGGAAAGACAGAGAGGCACAAAAAATTGTAGGCCTCTGGTTGGTTTTTCTAACATGTTGATAATCAACTCTGTTCCACTGGGAGTAAATTAGAAGCAGAACAAACCCTGTGGCAGGCCGTAGGACTCTAACTGCACCCCCTGTTCTAAAAACCCTCTGGTCTGCTACTGCAACACCGCATCTTTGGCTTTCCCACTTACAGACATAATTTGCCCTTTGAACTTTCTTTTGAATAGTGGATTAAAGCAAGGCAGGTTGTTATACACCTATTTTTCTGTGTAAATTGTAATAGCAGTGCAGAAGTACTCGCTGTGCTATGAATTTTT
This sequence comes from Coccyzus lansbergi, assembly GCA_033558105.1. NCBI lineage: Eukaryota > Metazoa > Chordata > Aves > Cuculiformes > Coccyzidae > Coccyzus > Coccyzus lansbergi. The sequence continues at coordinate 189,878 of JAUMJK010000559.1, forward strand.
AAAGGCAACTTTACAGACCATTTCCATATGCATTCAGGAAGCACATGACATTAATGATCTTACAGGGAAATGCTTTTTTCTGGAGCAGAAGTCTATTTCATTTTATAAAAAAATGAAGGGTAATCAAATAGTTTGATTCTTCTGAAGAAGGTCAAAATTAGAATAAAGGTAGGATTAACATGTCTCAAATGATTCAGCTGGCTGTTCCAAAATAAACCATTGTTCCAAAATAAACCATTGCTTGTAGTGTTAGGACGAGGGGGAATGGGGATAAACTGGAGAGGGGCAGATTTAGAGTGGACATAAGGAGGAATTTCTTCACTATGAGGGTGGTGAGGCCCTGGCCCAGGTTGCCCAGGGAAGCTGTGGCTGCCCCATCCCTGGAGGGGTTCAGGGCCAGGTTGGATGGGGCTTGGGCACCTGATCCAGTGGGAGGTGTCCCTGGGGGTTGGAACTGGATGGACTTTAAGGTCTCTTCCAACCCAAACTATTCTATGATTCTAAAATAAAATGAACCCCAAAGCCGACTTGGGAGACGTTGATTTAAAAATTCAGACCAGTTTTTGTTGCAGAGTTGCGGACATGAGCCAAAGCAGCAGCGGGTAGCAGGGTGAGGACACAGGAACGGCAGCAGTGGCTCCATGCAAGCTCACAGTCCTCTTGTTTACCCAGACACTGAAACAGATTTTGCTGTGACATCAATCCCCATGTTGTCCCACGTTACTTTGCTGTCAGCAAGCAAGCAAGCTGAGGTGTTAATACATGATCCGCGACTGCTGAGCAGACATTCCCTCTGAAGAAATAATTGTCTTCATTGTAATTAGTGACAAGTCTTTAAAGCCACCTGTTTTGAAACAGTCTCCTGAAGCTGGGATGAATATTTTTACCATGGGATGTTGTTTTATGATTCAATGCCAGGGTGTTATGGCACTGACTTAACTGAAATCTAGAATAAAAATGCATAAGCATTGGGAGGGAGAGTTTATGTGGTTGTGCACAGAGTTGATTGAACCTTCATGCACATGTACAGGAACTGGAATCACCTACCAGCATGCACTACAGCCAAACTCAGTGTGATAAAAAAAAAAAAGTTCTAATTAATCGCACTCTGGAATCTGATACCAGTTGAAATCCTCTGTGGTAACCGTAAATACTCCAGAATAACTTTGTGTCTGATGAAAGAACAGTATGAAAGATACTGATCTTATCAATTTTATTGTGATTATTTCAGTCTGTTGGTGATTTCAGGTGCATTCCAGTTCTTTTCACAGCTTGAAAATTATCTGCACAGTAAATCTGAATTATATCTAACTGCCCAGAGCAATCTAGCAGACAAGCTCTGAGATAAATCTACAGAAGGGAGAGCACCAGTTGAAGATAGAGGGATCACATTTACTAGACAATGTTAAGCCTGACTTTCAAAAGATACTCTTGTTCCTTACACTTGATTCAAACGGTCCCAATCATGAACTGCCTTTCCATTATTTTTCACAATTTCTGTTACTGAGGTTCCAAGATTTTCAATTCATGGAACTTAATTCCCAGGAAAAATATGTAAAGAATATCCCAAATATAATTTAACTCCATATATTTGATGTCAAAGTAAAAAATGGAGTATAACCAAGCTAGAATTTAGGATAATAGACAAGAGTTCACTACTCTTCTAAATAACAGAAACTTATCTCCCTTATTTCTGTTCACAGGGACACAGTGTGAACTGGAAGACTATTTTGCCTTCCTGGAAATAATCATTCTTAACCCAACATCAGTTTGCTAATTTTTGAATGCTCATCTGATAATTCATTAAATTATCATTACTGTTTTTCTAAGGATGTTTATTAAAACCTTTGATTTCTTCATAGAACTGGTTATTTGCTTCTTAGACCATCACACTTGACCTCTTTAATAAGCAAAGGAAATACAGTTGATGCTCACCTTCTATAAACAGATTTATTGAAGTTTTACTTATAAATGGAAAGGTCAGATTGTAAGCTTGATGAGAAAGTTATCTGTTAAGAATGTTAAATCTCAGCCAGTAGAGACAGACCCTGCAGACGAGGCTCATCCGAGGCCCCCCATGACCACGATATGGTTTTAAAAAGGAGACTTTTTGGTACCAGAGAAGCAAAGATGATTGTATGACTTCCTAAAGAGGAAAAGCACTTGTCTTGTTTTTCCAGAAAGGTCACATATATACAATTAGGTAGCGTTTCACTCAAATTCAAACAGCATCCTCAGCTTGCCACACGTGGGCACTGAGGGAATGTCTGTGGCCGGATCTGCCATGGGAGATTTCCAAGAGGAACAGATTGCTCATTAGCTGCCACCTATTTAGCATCATTGTAGAAAATTGGCTCAGCAGCGAGGGTTTGAGAAGGAGAAGTGTTATAATCAGTAGAAGACGGAGTCGTCACCCATTGATGAGGCAAGTATTGCCTGAGTATCCACCTGGAATCTCAGTAAGGCCTGTCCTCTGAAGAGCACAATAGTATTTCACCTTTGTCTTTATTTGTGCAAGCTGAGAGATGTTGTTTCAGCCACAAAGCATTTCAGCTAATTGTTTAATAGGCTCCAGACCCAGTTGGTTGAGGTGCCCGGAATAAGGCTGTCCTATTCCTGTTCATTATTCTAATCTGCTTCTCGGAGTCTGCATAAAACCACAAAAACCTTGTCATTGACAATCTGATGCAAATTCTTGTCTTGTCTCCTGGGATTTTTGTTGAGGCAATAATTCTGTGGGGTCAAAAGTTGAACTTTGGGTTATGTAGAGGTCCTGGCAATTTTTAACTTTGCGGCATGGTTTAATCATACAGATTTTCATTCTTCATTTATAGGTTGTGTACGAGGTGAAATCCTTTTCTTAAGGAACACTGTTTAAGTAATACTAGATTGCAATCATGTTAATTGAAACTCTGCTTATCTAAGTAATTAAATACTCATCTGTATGACCTCAGTAATGTTCCTAGCAGTCTCTCAGCAGCAAGCCCTGTTCTAGCTGTGCAGGATTCCATCTCTGAAGGCAAAAGAAAATTCTGACTCCCAAGTGGCTTGAATTCTTTGGAGCACAGCCAACAATGTCACAATTCTGGTGATTTGGGAAACTGTTAACTCACTACCAGTGGCCACTTTGCAAGAAATCTTGATCTCAATGTAACGTGAGCTTGGATTACACAAAAGCTGGCCAAGACCTTCAGGAATTCACCCATATTTTTGCCTGTAAGGAACCCTCTCTTCAGCCCGGACATCACTTTTCACAGGTATTCTCCTAGTGGGACAACTTTTCTAAAAAATAAGATACTACTTTTATTGGCATGTCTCGAGCCTACAATTTATGTTATCACATATCAAGATGCAATTTGTCGATAATGCTAGCTGGCAAGAATTCAACATCATTCCATCAAAAGTAATCTCAGTTAGCACCTCCTCTCAGGTAAAGTTCTGAGCAAATGGCTCTATCTGTTAATTCCTGTCAATGGATGCATTATAGTTGCACTTATTGCTACTCTCATTTTAGTGAACATCCTTTGCAATGTAAGTCATGGGTCAGTCTGTCTGTCCTGCTGTGGAGGAGACAGGCGTTATTACATACTGAAATAAGTATTAATCACAAATGTTAATGATTTGGAAGCAGAATTTACTTCCACTCTCCTAGAATGATAATATCACTCTTGCATTGAAGATGCAGACAACTTAACTCCCACAGTAGTATTTCAGATGGGGAGTGGATGTGTGCATCACCAGTTTTAATTTACATACATTCAGGCGGGTTAATCAGGAATTACCTGGCTGCCATTAAGTCCAGTTTCCATTACTGTCAAAGACTAATTAACTCTTCAGAGACTCTGTCTTTTGATTATCCAGATGCTTTGCATAGTGGCAGTTCTACCTTGAGAGAGCTGGGGTTGTTTAGCCTGGAGAAGAGGAGGCTGAGGAGAGACCTCATTGCTCTCTACAACTACCTGAAAGGAGGTTGTAGAGATGAGGGAGCTGGCCTCTTCTCCCAAGTGACAGGGAACAGGACGAGAGGGAATGGCCTCAAGCTCCACCAGGGGAGATTTAGGCTAGACATTAGGAAAAAAATTTTCACAGAAAGGGTCATTGGGCATTGGAACAGGCTGCCCAGGGAGGTGGTTGATTCACCTTCCCTGGAGGTGTTTAAGACACAGGTGGACGAGGTGCTTAGGGGCATGGTTTAGTGATTGATGGGAACGATTGGACTCGATGATCCGGTGGGTCTGCAATGGAATAAAATAAAAGAATTTCCATTCTTTCTTAGTATCGAAGCTGTTATTAAAAATTTAACTCTGCCCATCGCACTCCCTTTCTTGGTAGAAAACACACTCCAGTGAGACCATTTTATTTTCTGTGGACAAAATAGTTTGTGGTAACCTCACTTGAAACAATTCACCTACAGCTACTTTACTGCTTCTGAAAGCAAGACCTCCATAGAGGTATTTTATATGTGAATTTATGTTCTTAAGACTACTGCATTTTTAAAGCCATTTAAAAACACAAATAAAGGGGTTTTTATATTTTTGCAAGAACAAGTATTCACAGCATTGACTACAAAGCCCACGGCACATGTATGTACAACCCAGAGGTTCTTACAACTGTATGTGCAATCCTACAAATTAGTTGGTTTCCATATTAAATGAGATATTAACAGCCCTTTTTACATTTTTAATGAAGAGGTGTGTTTTCTGAACTTACTTGCAAAGTCGTTATTCAGGTAGTATGAGTCACTATAGACGTTGCTATAAGATCTAAGCTGACATTTGTTGTCATTTTAGCTCCAACCCTGTGTTGACTTGGTTTAATTTATGCTAGAAGAAGTTTATTAGCTAAATGTTGACAGTATTCTCCAGCCAGTTTTGCAAGAAAACAGTTCCCACCCAACACTGAAATGTTCTGTTCGACTCTTCTTTATACTTTTGTTGCTATTTTAGAAAGTTGCAGCATAACTGCAGAGAAACTCCTCTGTACAGGATGACCTGGATATCTAGAAGATGAAAACCTGAGGTTCCACACACTCCTGGGGAGCCAAAGATCAATATGCTGTTAAGAGACCTGTGTCGTATCTGCTTGCCTGACGGTCGAGCATCCTTAAAAATCAAGTTAGTACACCATATCATCTAGATTAGATGACGAACAACTGATAAAGATATGTTTAGATCAGCTGAGTGTTACAGTCATTCCTTAGTTTCAGGAAAACCTGCACTATCCACAGTCATTATTCAGCTAAACATTCAGGACACAGTCGCATGCAATAGCCTCTCTTCACAAGGAGGTGTTTCAGGCTTTTGATCAGTTTTGTGGCCTCCTCTGGACCTGCTCCAACAGGTCCATGTCCTTCCTGTGCTCAGGTCTCCAGAGCTGGATGAAGTATTCCAGGTGGCGTCTCACCAGAGGGGAGCAGAGGGGCAGAATCCCCTCCCTCACCCTCCTGACCACATTTCTTTTGATGCAGCCCAGGGTACAGTTGGCTTTCTGGGCTGCAAACACACCTTGCTGGCTCATGTCCAGCCTTTCATTGACCAGGACTCATCATATCTACCTGTGCAGAAAGACAGGGAGAAAAGCAGACAGGACAGCTACTGTTGAGTTGGGCACTGTCCTCAGAGCAGGTAAATCTTGAGGTTAAAAGCAAGCCCTGCCCTGCAGTGGGGCACACGCTCCATTAACCTCACACTTTATGGCCTCAAGTCGTGCCAGGGGGAGATTCAAATTGGTCATTAGGAAATAGTTCTTCACCAAAAGTGTTTTGGGGCATTGGCAGAGGCTGCCCAGGGAGGTGGTGGAGTCTCCATCCCTAGAGGCATTTAAAAGATGAGTAGATGAGGTGCTCAGGGATATGATTTAGTAGTGGACAGGTACAGTGGGCCTGATGATCACAAGGATCCTTTTCAATCTAGTGATTCCATGATTCTATGAAGTTGCAGCTGCATACAAGAGAACCCAGGCTCTGCATATGACAAGGTACACTTTTAATACAAGACAACATTCTGCCTTTTCAGGGGAACGTCCACCTAGCATGGTCCCTGCCTCCCTGAAAACATCTGGCACAGGTTCACCTGAAATGAGAGCTTTGTTTAGAGATCTCTGCTATAGTTCCAGTAAAAGGAAGAGAAGGAGCTGACCCGCAGAGCAGCATAGACAGACATTATCTTATTGGTATCTTAGAGGTGCCAAGACAGAGACTAACAAAGATTAGCCCAGATGAAAGGGTGACAGTCTCAAAAAAAGAACTGAAAACATTTAGGGGGGGTATCTAACCTTTCAGGATAACTGAATATCTAGGGAAACTACTACAAATGTAGTGTTTGGTTTCTTAAATCAGAACAAAATCCTTCACAGAAACACATACTGTGAACAAACTCTTCAGGACCACTCACCTAAAAGCAAGCTTGGCAAAGCACCTGAAGTTAGGCTCAGATCTAAAGCCTAAGCTGGATGGGCTGCAAAAAGTTACCAGACAACACAGATTTCTGAGCAGAATTAAATGAAAGTCATGGCCAGCAAGAGAGGGAAATGTATGACAATTTAAACACTGAATCTGTTATGAATTTAGGATGTTGTACAGCCGTGCAGCCCTGGGACAGCAGCAGCTGGGCTCCCACAAGTTCTGCCTGCAACTGGCGACAGCAGCAATCACTGTTCAGGCTACACTGGCCTTTTAAAGTGGCCAGGAATTGTTTAGCAGGTATTAGTGGCCTGGAGCTTTGGTTCAGCGAGAACAATAGATGTACTATTTTAGAGGCTTTAAAGGTATTAGTGGCAAATCTGCATCGCACTCTGTTTACTTCTGTACCAGTGGTATTAGGCTGGAATTGGAAATGACTGCAACAGGCTGCTTGTTTTGAAATGCTCTATGCCATAACCAAAAACATGAGTTGTATCGTGGCCATCGTTACGAAAGACAGCAGCATTAATCAGCGTTTTCTGGTTTTGAAATTAAAGAAAACAATCATCTACTTCCATAAGCTTTGCTGTTGCACTTCTCAAAAAACTGACTCATCTGAGCCATTTATACAATGTCTCATTTAATAAGGAGGTACACCTAGATTTCTGTAAATTTTTCGTGAAAATCAAATATTTTCACACCAAGCGAACAGACACATAGAATAGTTTAGTTAGAGAATTATTTAACTTAGTGAGAAAAACCAGCAGCTTAAGCCCAACCCAGCTGTGCATCTATAACTACCTCAATATCTCTCTCCATTTCTCTCGGCAGAACCAAGGACAGGTATATTAAGCCTTTAAATGGATTCATACAAGAGATAAAAATCTTGATTGGCCAAGATTGAACAGGATATCTCTGCTGACACATCTTCACAAGATCAGATGTGCATATAATTTTGCATCTACTTTGAACACGCAGTGAAAGGAGCTGTGATAGGGTTGCCCAGCAATGCTTTGTAAACTCCTAGTCCTGTGGTTCAAGAGCCTTACACCCAGAAACAAATGAGGGCAGATCCTGGCTCTTCCCTCCCGACACTGCCCCACAGCCCTGTACACAGCTCTAGCTCCCTCCTAGAGTGGCAGGAACACGTTTCAACTATTCCCACTTCTTTCTGACATCACAGGTGACAGCTGAGAGGACAAGTTCCAGAGGAGGACAAGAGGTACCACAGCAACAATCCCAAAGCGTTAGCAACATTTATCCCAAAGCCTGTTTGGCCCAGGCTACTTTTTCTTTCCAGTCAGGTGAGGGTGATACTTTTAAAGTTCCCAGAGATGGATATGGGGATCTTGGGAGCTAAAATCCTATTGAGAAACGTGGCTAAAACCTCAGATTGTGTTTCAAGTTACTTGGGTCATTCCAACGTGACCCAAATCATAGCAATATTAGTGCAGCACAAGGCACAGGACCTGTGAAATATAACCTACTTGTCATGTGTTTTAGCCAGCTTTCTGTTTCAAGAAAACAATGAGGAAATTGTAATTAAATAAATTAAATAGAATAATCTTCATTTTACCTCCATTTTGGACAAGGTCAACAAATACAAAATGAAACTCATAGACATAATCAGAACCACGCCAGTCCCTCAGAAACCAACAGAAATGGCATAAAGTTGTTACGAACTGAAACGATCATCTGTGGAATTTACCCAGTAATCACCATAACACAGCTGACAGCTACCAGCTTCACTCAGTCCTGTTTTTCTCAAATACTACTGCTTAAAGCTGTCGTAGATCTCTGACCCTTATGGAAAAAAAAACTCAACTCTTTTAAGTACTGATAGGTATAGACTCTCCTACCTTGAATTAATATATTTACATGCACTTTAGCAACATGTTTTGTGCTAAAATGTCTCAAAGTCAAGGCTTGCCAGGTGCTATAAAAGCAATGCAAGTATGGTGAGTCAATAGCCTTATCCCAGTGTAGGAGAAATAGCTCCCTGATAGATTTTTCCTGTCCCTCCATTTTAACCTCCCTAAGAATGCAGTGTTTAGAGCGACAAAGTAATTCAGAAAAAGCTAAGTAGATATTGTCAACCTAAATGCAGGCAATTTTTAATACCAGCTCCACACAATCTCCTTAAGGAAGTTTGCCAAAAGTGAGGCCCACCCTCTACTTAGAAGTGCTACTTTTTTGCTATTAATTACTTGGAGGCTGCATGTCCTAATTGTAGCTACATGGTTTAGGACCAAAATTAATCCTTTCTCACATTTATTTCAAGCAGCAGTTCACCCCATAAGCAGCTCTGGGTTGAAATGTACTGCTGACTTCATGTTACAGCTGCAATCCTGCAACGTACTTTACCAAGAAGGAGTTTGGCATGAAAATGTGTCATTGGCAACATAATGGGAAGCTGGAATTCAGCTGATTACAGTTATTCTAGTCCATAAGCATTTTTCTTCTAAGCTAACACAATTATCTTTCGCGCTTCAAATTCTAACATTTCAGACCACGGAATAATCCAATATTCACTAATCCGATTAAACTTTCATTTCCTTTGACCCACGCTTCTCCAAATCATCCCCACACCTCGCAGTGCACACTGCTAACGAGAGCTGCGACGAGGGCTCCAGCTGCAGCATCGCCATGTCCTGACAGTGAGCGGAGAAACACCACAGCTGGGACTCGGGTCTTAACCAGCTATTTCAGTCCAAGAGCAAACAGCGGCAGGGCTGCCGTCACGAAACCGGAGAGCTGCTTAGATTCACAGAAAATGAAACTGTCCCCAGAGAGTTACATCCCCACCACTGGAGATCAAGTATTTTGCCTGCCTGGTTTACTATTCTGAAACATAAACTTATACTTACTGGCAACGTGTTATAATTTATTTTGTCTTTAAAACCTTTTCAGTGAGGGCTATGTTCAATCTCTCAGTTTGGCAGGCTTAGAGTACAACAAACACTTCAGGAAAACATCATAACAACCAGTTACAATTTGGTTTTGCCTCATAAAATACATTTTTCACTGCTAACAACTTCCTGTTGATGGATGAGGCTTACACTATAAACTTTATGGTTTTCATTTTACAAGGATCTCTCAGTGTAAATCCACAACAAGTGTTTCCCCTTTATTGTAGCAGAAGATAACCACTTTCTACAAATCAAATGTTAACCTAGCAACGCAAATTGCAAACCTGCTGAATGCACTTACATACTGGGCATCAGTTCTCAAGAAAACTACTTTCTACATTCCCATACAAAGACTGCAAAGCCAAGTTTCTCTCGTGTTAAAACAAAACTAAACCAAACCAACTCCCACACTCAGGAAAAGTTTGAAATTGCTTACCTTGAAGAAGCTCCGAAGGAAATACATTATGCTTAGCATTTTGGAAGGTTTAAAATGAGGAATTGTTCAGTCTTTAGGACATCCAAGGCCTGAGTGAATTCCTACAGTCCTGCTGTGTCTTTAGTTACATGCTTTCTTGTTGCTATTTTGGACGGTCTTAGTACAAGGGAAGCATATGAGCCATGCCAGGAGCTTATGCTAAGGAGTTGCATAACAATTAGGGCTTATCTGTGCTGTGCTGTACAGTACAGCAATGCAAACAGGTTTGTTCACAGTTTACTAGCCCCAGAACACTTCTACTAGGCATGCCCAGAATGATGCCATTGTATTTGCTAAAGAAACTAAAGCTATTTGTGAGTGCTTCTAAAAGAACTGGAACTACAAAGGGCAGCACATGTTCCCTTACATCCCCCCCCAGCTTTTGCTTTTGCCAACTGCAAGTTCAGTCAGGGAGTATTACGCTCGTTGCAGTATTTAAAAGCAAAGGCTCCCACACTACGTGCTTTCTAGCTACTATCTTTAAAGGTAAGAAAAAATTGCAGAACGAGTCCTTTGAAATGCAGAAGAGTAATGCAATTTCAGTTTCTTCTTTTTTTCTCACTTAACATTAAAGTTGCTTAAAGATTATCTGTGTTTCAGCAACATTCAGCAGCACAGAGCCGCAACTCATGCCACGTAGTAAAGAATCTAGCAAAGTTTAGGGGCTGGGACTGCCACTTATAGGTAGCCTGCATTTAGAATTAAAGACAGCAACTACAGAGTGCCAGCATGTTCTCAGAGAGGGATCACTCAGCATTACAGGAACTGCCAGGCACAGTCTGATACTGCATGCTTTCAATTCTTTTTAAATCAAACTACAGTTTATATTTGAGCTATTCAAACCGTGCACTGTTATAATGAAATCTTTACACCGGTAAAGGGTGTTTCGGGGAGGTGCTCCAGAGGAGATTCTGATGCTCCACACTGCTGGCCACAGGGGAGAAAAGCAGACAGATGTGCGGTGGGACCCAGCACAGCGAAGTGGGAGGAGGAACACGATCCCACACCATGTCTGATGCCCCAGCACTTAGAATCATAGAATCATAGAATCACTAGGTTGGAAGAGACCCACCAGATCATCGAGTCCAACCATTTCTATCATTCCTTGCCCAGAACTAACCCAGTTCTAACACAAAACATCCTCTTTGTCCTCCTCTGTGCAGTTGGGAATCTCTGTGTCATCACTGCCAGTAAGCACATCCCCTACTTTCCTTGGATTTGCAATACAGCAAACCCCTCTGTATCATCCATCTTCTTGCCAACCTACATCAATCAGAAATACTGGTTTGGTAGTACATGTAAATAAGACATTTCTGCATAAATCAAATACTCTAGAGCAGGAAGCCTTATTTTACCAGGTACATGATTTTTCTGCCATTGTGGGAACTGCAGAAGTTATGTATATGCAGTGACAAGGAAGGGCACACCTGCCTCATTGGAAACCAGACCAATAATTTCTAAACTGTCACATAAGGTGCAAACGCAGTATAGTCTGTGGTTGTATTGGCCAAATGACAGTGTTGTTTCGGCTAAGATTGGTCCTGCCATCTCTTGTGAATTCGTGAATTGCTTTCCCTTATATTTTAGTTCTAACAGACATACAGAGGTCAATATTATACACACCCAGTAATCTTTTTACAGTGAACTTTTGGCTCAAAACTTTTCAGGAAAACTGCACATAAAAATTCTAAAATGTGTCAAAACAGCTGAGAGAGCTGGAGGTGTTTAGCATGGAGAAGAGGAGGCTGAGGGGAGACCTCATTGCTCTCTACAACTACCTGAGAGGAGGTTGTGGAGAGCAGGGAGCTGGGCTCTTCTCCCAAGTGACAGGGGACAGGATGAGAGGGAATGGCCTCAAGCTCCACCAGGGCAGGTTCAGGCTTGACATAAGGAAAAAATTCTTCACAGAAAGGGTCGTTAGGCACTGGCAGACACTGCCCAGGGAGGTGGTTGACTCGCCCTCCCTGGAGGGGTTTAAGGTGCAGGTGGATGAAGTGCTGAGGGACATGGTTTAGAGATTGGTGGGAATGGTTGGACTCCATGATCCTGTGGGTCTCTTCCAACCTGGTGATTCTATGATACTATGATTTTATGAAATCCCTTGTTAGTTTTAAACACATATCCTTGGAGGAAAATGGATCCAGCTCGTGAGATTCCAATGCTTTTACTTGTTAATTCTGATGTTTCAATTATTTTGAAAGATTAGTTTTCATTATTTGTTCTGAAGTTGCTGTCATTCCTTTACACCCTGCTTATTAAAGCAATTGCAGGCAGGCTGATGCTTCCTGCCTGTCTCCCCTGGTATTGACTCAACAGGCTGCACTTGCAGGGCTCAGCTAGAGCATTCTTTGCCCAAGCCCTGACGTCAGATCTTTGAGCAGAAGGAAATGCTCACTAAGACAATCCAGCTTTGTGGTGCCTTGGCATTTGTTCTTCACATATGAGAAAGAAAATGAAGCTTTATTCACCTGTGAAGTAAGGGATTTTTAATAAGAATCAACCTATGCACGTGAAATGCCACATTTTTCCTGCCTGGTTTTTATCTGCAAGTATTTCTAATTCCTGCAGAATTGCAAACCACATGCCCAAAGCAGGTCACTGCCACTGGGCAGGCAGGGTGCCCCAAGACTTTGATTCCACTTTCGGTTAGTTATCTTTTCTGAAATGAAGGCTAAAGTTCAGCTGCCCATCTCTCACTCTGTTCATGGGCTGGAAATAAGGACATTCCCTTTCTGTATATCAGCTGATAGCTTTCCCTCAGAATGGTACATTCCTTGAACAGGTTTACTTCATACAATCAGATAATTTTTGGTTAGAAAAGACCTTTGAGATCATCAAGTCCAACTGTGCCTGTCTACTACTACACCATATCCCTGAGCACCTCATCTGCCTGGCTTTTAAATCCCTCCAGGAATGGTGACTCTACCACTTCCCCAGGCAGCCTCTGCCAGTGCCTGAGAACCCCTTCCGTGAAGAAATTTTACCTGATGTCTAGTCTAAACCTCCCCTGGTGCCACTTGAGGCCATAGTGTTTGATAGGAATGGTTGGACTCGATGATCTGATGGGTCTCTTCCAACCTGGTTGTTCTATGATTCTATGATTCCATCTTTTCTTATTTCTTGTTACCTGGGAGAAGAGACCAACAGCCACCATGCTACAACCTCCTGCCAGGCAGTTGCAGACAGTGATAAGGTCTCCCCTCTCCTTTTCTGTAGGCTAAGCAATCCCACACACGATGTTCAAATTGCCCAGTATTCTCTTAAACCTGCAGTGCCTTAAGGACAACATTAATGTTACTTGGACTCTGCTATTCAAAACTTCAGAAAAATGGCAAGAGACTTTCTAGAAACTTCCTAGAAATTGCAGCCCCCAGAAAGGAGATCTATCCTGAAGGAACCACAGCCCACAGGAAGGATCCATACTGAAACAGGGAGGAGGAGTTTGAGGAGGAAGGAACAGCAGAGAGGGACTGTTGTAGGCTGACAACAATCCCCTTTTCCAGTCTCCTTCCATCAGTCAGGGGAGTAATCAGGAATGAAGGATGGAAATGCAACTTGGAGGGAAAAGAGGAAGGATTGGGGAAAGGCCTTTCAGCTTTTGTCCCTGTACCTCACCTTCGAACTCTGCTTTAATTGGCAATAGCTTAAATTAGTTTTCCGCAAGTCGAGTCTGTTTTGCTCATGAAAGTAATAGGTCAGTGTCTTTATCTCAAGCCATGAGCATTTCCATCTACTTTTCTCCCCTATCCTGCTGAGGATGGGAGTCTGGCAGGCAGCTGCCAACCCACCACACAGTGCACTATGTCTGCAAACAGACCTAACAGCGTTAAGGAGAATCTGCAACCTGGAGGGATTTGTGTTATGATGCAAACATCTAAAAGTTCTCCTTTCCCCTTTTATGCTATGTCTAATGAAGAAGTCTCTGGCAGTAACTTCAATTTGTAAATCTACAAAAAAGTTTTCTGATGCCCAAAATTTTGCATTTTCTGGAACATCAGCCAATTGCCTGGGGTTTTTATAGCTAACCTTTCACAGTTTTCCCCCTTCCCCTTAAAAGTAAACAATGATTTTCCAGGAGCCTGCTACTACCAAGGTCAGAATGAGGAGTTATCACTTAACATAAGCTTCACTTGCTAAGCTGTGTTGATCTTTTTCACAGTGTATGATTCTGAGGTTTCACTTGGTCAACAAGCTTTTTTTCTCTTTGGTACAGGCACAGAGCTGTTAATCCTCAAGTGCCCAAGGCCAGTCACTGTTGACATTTTTCTTACTGATATGCTATCTAAATCTACACTCCTTTTCTGCTTTTTAAAGAACAGCAACCAAAGCCTGTCACTAATTCAGAGGATAAAATATCCATTTTGCCTTTTGCCAGTCAAAAAATACTATTTAAACTGGCACTGCCTTCAGCAGATCAGACTAGAAAGCCAGATACCAAAAGCTTGCTAAGCACTGAGATTAGGATTCCCTACAGGCATCAAGTGGCACTGAAACTCCACTGCTGTACTCACTTTTCTTACCATGAATTCCACTATTTGACTACTTTGTATACCATTCACTAGGGTTAGTTTATCGTCTGGATATTGTGTAGATTTTATCATATTGGCTTCCAAACTACATAAACGGTAAAATAGATGCTGATGTCATTCCAACTGTATGGCTGCAAAGGTTACACTAGAGAAGTCTTGCATGCATACTGCATAGATTAAAGCGAGGATGGGGACTAGACCTGCCTTCTTGCCTCTTCTGAGGGCATCATGTGCTTCTGCAAGATTCCTCCAAGGAACAATTTTTGCCCTGTGTTGCCTTCCCCTTTGACTACAAAGCCTAGAGATTTCATTGTTCCCATGTCAGTAAAGACTTAACCATCCTCTACTACAAAAGACGATGAATATGGCTCAGTGGAACCTAAATTTATCAGACTGTCATACTTTCAAATACTGCAGTCTGAAACAAGAACTCCAGCAAGATTTCAAGCTGCCGTCCTGACCTGGACAGTCACTAACTGCCTGAGTGAGATAATTTAAGTGACCAAACAGGTCTAATTTCTGAATAATCATGTCAGACACTTTAATCTATGGTATAATTGCTGATTTGCCTTTAGGCAGTTCATTTGATTCCCATTATCATAAAAACATACCTCTTGATGCAGCTTAACATGTTGGTTCAAGTACTCTTCAAATACTTCTGAACTTCCCTCCTGTAATCAAAGCATTGGAGTTTTCTGTCTTCACAGATAGTAAGAGATTCTGGGCTAATAATGGGAAAGAGCTAAAATAGGTATTTCTGAGCTTGGCTCTCAGCTGGGTAGGCATTTGTTCTGGTAAGTTAGAAACCTCCTTCACCAAAACCAGCCAGCACTGCCCAACAAACACCATTGCTTCCAGACATCGTCAAACAGCAACTAAGTCAGAACTTCTCAGGCTATGCTTTGCATGACAGGACAGCTTAAGAGTTGGTTTTAACTATGAGCTCCTAAAGAAAAATAATAAAGAAAACCTGAGGAGCAAAAGCCATGGATTGAACCCTGAGAGGGATTTGGTCAGTAATGGAACCAGTCTTGATTTCTGTCAGAGCAGGCATGGGGAGTTGCTAGTGCTACTGATGTTTCTTCTGATGGAAGACCAGAAATGTAAAAAGCCAGTACCAAGACTGTGAAAAGTTTGCTTTCAAGTCAGAGGCTTTGTCCCACTTTGAGGGCCTGGCTCTACTGGAACAGAACAAAGCAGGCTTCTGGGGAGATCTGATGAGACTGGGAATAAGAAAATACTCTTTAATTAGGAGACAGATTCTGGTTAGGACAATGATACTATTTCAAGGGCTCATGGCACTCAGGTTTATAATCCAGAAACTTGTAGGAGTGGCAGAGTACTTCATGGAGAGGATTTTCTGTAGGAAAAGCTCTTTGGAAGCCATGGATACTGCGCACACAGCACAGAAATTCCCAAAGACTGCTGCCTCCCTCTCTGATGAGATGCCTGTTTGATCACTGTGGAGCAAGAAAGTCCAGAGATCTCTTCCCAAGCAGGTGACACCACGAGGTTGGTTATTTGAGATGGGCCAGTTCTTCAGCCAAGAACTACTTCAAAACTGACAATAAAAAAAAGTACTTGCACCCCTAGTACAACTATTCCCTCAATTAACATATAAATGCTGTTCTTGCTAATCAACATGTTTTAAACTAAGGTATTGTTAGTAACAGTGTATGCTTTCACTTGTCACACAAATAATTAGATCACACATATGTAGACAATAGCTACACAATACACAATGGATGGTAAAATCCTAGGCAAAGTATGTCATTATTTTTATAGATTGATGTAAAGTGTATGTATACACTGTAAAGTATACCATGGGAAATATTCAGTGCAGATCAAGACTTTGAGCCTGTAAGCGCACAGTCCAAAGTGCTGTGTTCACAGGCACAAGAAACAATATTCCTCTGCATTTTTAATACAAACTGATAACCAACTTGCTTTCCTGCTTCATGCCTTGTCGATCCGGCAGCACTTCTTCCAGGAAATGATAACATACACATCGTGTATTATCTTCAACATTCATTCACTGTATCTGCCATCTTGTATGTGTTTGTCCTGCAGATTTGTATCACCTATAGGATTTCAAGGGTTTTACAATTTTTTCTTAGAACCACAGAATGGTTTGGGTTGCAAGGGACCTCAAAGCCCATCCAGTTCCAACCCCCCTGCCATAGTCTGGGACATATACGGCAAAACAGGTCTTATGAGGAATGGCTGAGAGAGCTGCGGTTGTTTAGGCTGGAGAAGAGGAGGCTGAGGGGAGACCTCATTGCTCTCTACAACTACCTGAAAGGAGATTGTGGAGAGGAGGGAACTGGGCTCTTCTCCCAGGTGACAGGGGACAGGACGAGAGGGAATGGCCTCAAACTCTGCCAGGGGAGGTTTAGGCTGGACATTAGGTAAAGTTTTTTCACAGAAAAGGTTATCAGGCACTGAAACAGGCTGCCCAGGGAGGTGGTTGATTCACCTTCCCTGGAGGTGTTTAAGAGATGGGTGGATGAGGTGCTGAGGGACATGGTTTACTGATTGATGGGAATGGTTGCACTAGGTGATCTGGTGAGTCTTTTCCAACCTGGTGATTCTATGATAGCACAGCATTTGGCAAGATTTAAAGAAACTTAGTTACTGGCATTATTTCCTCTTGGCAACTTATTACCAGTTGTTATGCAAGCCATGACCTGGTATTTGAGTCATGCTAGAGATGGTAAATAGCAAAACCTCCGTGGGTAGGTGTCAAAAGCCCCCCAAATCACATTAACTCAAGTATTTTGGAATCCTGAACTCAACTGGCAGGAGACCAGTTTAAAATCCTAATTCCTGTCACATCACTGTAGCACACTTCATTCAGTGCAAATGACTGATACAGGAGAAAGAAAACCATTACTGCAACAAGAGAAGGTGTTGCAGGTTTGAACTGTAATGTGCGGCAAGAAGGGAGGGTGAAGTTCACAGACTATCGGCTTAGCTTGCTCCTGTAGCGATAATTTCATCAGTTGTGTTCAAGATCAGATTAACGAATTTGTGAAACAAAAATAAAGCTCTGTTAGTGAGTGGATTAAACTGGAAAATGCAGTTACAGCTGCAGAACTGATACTGAAGTAGACCATCTGTTGGGATCTCTGGCTCAGGCACCAAAACCTCATGCTATTTATCTTTGAGCTATTCCAAGTCACTCTCATGTATTTAATATGTGTTCCAAGGATTAAATGTGTGTGTATTAAGTCTGCAGCTGGTATCTGTTAAATTAATATCTAAGAATTCAGCCTTAGCTGATCAGTATCATGAGACTTGCAATGTATTCATTAATGGGGGACATAACTGGTAATGGAGGTGCATCTCACCTGCTGATTTTTGACTTTCAGTGCCCCAAAGTCTTTGTGTGTCCACTGGTTTGATGTGTTTGGGACTGCAGAAGTCCATGTTTCACTTGCAATACTAACAAACAATGCATGTGTGGAATGGAACGAGACTAACTGTAATCATGAAAGTGCTGTGACACTTTCAACCCACCAGCAATTTTACTCTTCATCTCTTTCCTCTCTGGGACACATTCACATCAGAAGTATGTTAAAAAACTGAGCACATCTCTTAGAAGAAATCAAATCAATTACTCAGACCTCTACTCAGCATATATATTACTGGCCTGTTTACATGCCAGTAGGGTCGCAGTATCCATGAGGCTATACTGATGCAGCAACAATAAAAAAGATGAGACTACATGCGCTTCAGCACAACCTGTACAAGTCCACCAAGAAAATCAGGATGATACCAGACAGCTGCGCTTTCAGGATTGTTATTTATTCCAGTTAGATAAAGCTACCATATACAGCAAATCTCTGGGATATTGATCTGGTTCTACACAGCTCTAGATTTCAAGGTGGCTAAGAAAAGCAGGGATGGGTACAAATCAAAGCAAGCCAAGAGTTCAAATAACTAAGGCTTTAAGAACTAATGTAAGTCCTGCAAAGTCTTGCAGTACTTCACAGTTCTCCATACCTAGAAGGTTCATCAAGTGCTACTCCCAGGCATGCTTCCAGGTACATTAAGATCATGCTAACAGAAGCATCTCTGCATGTTTATGGATAAAACTTGGGCAAGCAGAGTCACCTGAAAACCGATACATCCTCACCTCCAAAACTTGAAAGCTTCTGAGACTTTCCTCACCACCTTGAATGGAGGCAATTATTACACGCAGAGAGCTAGAAACATTGGTTCTTTCTTTCAGATACTACAGGGCTCCATCTATTTGCTCAATCTTTAATAGCAAGACAGAGTAAGATAGGATTCATGTTCACTGTTTTGTTCTGCCATTAGCACATTGAACAACCTGTCCAAAAGAGCCCAAACAGCAGGATGGCCCAACAGAAAACCAGGGAGAATTGAAAAGGGATATCATAACCGAGTAACTACCATTTCTGTCCTTTGAGGTAAGCAGGGGAGAAAAATACAGCACAGAAACTTGCCAAGTTTACCAACTGATTATTCTCACTGCACACATACCACAGAAGTTCATTGACAGTGGTATCATTTTTCCAAGAACAGAATCCTTGTGCTTGAAGAGCTCAGGAGTAACTCAGGGCAGAGGTTTGGAACAATAAAACCAAAAAAATCTAATTTCATTTTCCAACCTGCAAAATCCTTCATTTTTTTTGGCTTCCCAGAAGAGCTACAATAATTGCATCTGAGACTTTCTCATAGTAACTTTCCATGTCAAGATATGGAAAATCTGAGAAAAGCAGATAGTGAGACAAAGGCAAAATAATTGCGATGTCTGCAAAGAAGAATACTGGATCTGGATGATGTAAACCATGGAGAAAGTCAGAGATGCAGAGCATCACACACTCAAATGACCTCACATTCACTAGGCTGCTTTGTCTGCACAGCCCAAGGAACCCAGTGCTATGTGCCGGCAAGTTCATGCTCACACACACCCATCTGTCTGTACTAAGCCTGCTTTGATCATTTACTTCTGCTCCTGTCCACTCCACTGGGCTGCCTATTCAGCAGAAGTAACCTGCAGAAATTGTTTCCCAGTCAGCAGTAAAAGCAGGAAAGAATGAGATGAGGGAGAACATTACTCCAAAATGCGCAGTTCAGGCAAGAAATGGAAATGTTTCAAACTGATGTTACCAAAACAGAAAAGCTTTCTCAGGAAGCCAGCTATTTACCAAACCATGCTGGAAACAGTGCTGTATGTAGCGTTTACAGGGGGTGTCATTCCTCATGCCCTTCCAGTCCATGCTGTTTAATCACTGTGCTTCGAATCACATGTGCTAAAGCTCAGGTGAGTCACCAACATCAAGAAAAGCAAGATTAAGCCTGTCATACCTCATCTGCTCCATGCAGACAAAACCAGTCGCACAGCTCCAGGACAGTGAAAGCTGTAGAGTGTCATGGAAAGAAGCCAACTTCTGGTTTGCCACATTCTCCATTTGCCACCTTTCTTTCAGTGAAAACTAATGTTCTCAGTATTTTCTTGCTGTTTTCTCACCTGAGATATGTGCTGGGTTTTGGGAAAGTCTCACCCCAACAATCTTTTCTACAAATTGAAGTTCACTTTAGTTTACTCTTCCCAGAACATGGATGTTATATCAGCATGCTGCTTCATGTCTCGACAACACTCTGCCAGCTATTAAAATAGTAATGCTTAAAACTCTTCTATCAACATTTGTGCTGGAGTACTGTACAGCAGGAAAGTAAAGGCTTTCATATTTTTGAATTAAGTAATTCAAGATGAAATGACCACATTCATGCATCTACCTAGATAAACTTCTGTGTCCTCTAAGCATCTCATTAAACTTAACGCCTTCCAGTCATCTCATGCTAGGACCTCCTCCTCAAGCAAACAAATCCACTCTAGTTGTGGACAACTCTTTACTTCTTTAATGGAAAAAAACCCCTAAGTTTTAGGACTATTTATAAGTCGGCAACTTACTTTCAGCTGGAAGCTTTCTAGAACTAGTTTCACAGATACACGAGCTTGTTTTACTACTTAATTTCCCAAGCAGCAAGAAGAAATATTTAATATCCAAGATGTTTGAAGAATGGCATTCTCTCAGACAGGAGATCTATGAAACCAGTTTTACTATTCCGTCTTTTCAAAGTTGAGTCTGTGTGGGGTGTTGTCTAATGTTCTTGCTCTATTTAGGAGAACAAAGGGCACAGGATAAACTTATGCACCTCCAGCATGCAATTCCAGTGTTTGGCAGAATATTTTACGTGTATTAAACTGACAGAGAAAATTGCATGCTGTTTAAATTTCATTCAAATGAAAAGACTGCATATTAATCCCTTTAAATTGATGCTTGCTGGAAAAGAGCACAAACTCCAAACAGGCCACTGACAGCAATGGCTGGCAAACTTTCCTCTTAACCTTACTTGGAACTAAGTGAAGAGGGTTTATTTTTTTCAATTTTAGTTGTGTTCTAAATTTAGCTTCTCCTCAATTTAAGGCTCCCCTTGAGACTCAGAGACAGAACCCCACACAAGTACAGATACAGCCTTTGACTTGCTCCACCTTAAACAAAGCTTATGTGATGAGTCAGTTTTAGCTACACAGGAGGTATTTGCAAGAAGAAACGCGTGAACTCCTCCTTGGACTGGTCTGGGAAGAAAGGGGACCTGATAGAAAGGAGCTTCACTGGTCAGGCTCTTTTATGCTCCCACTTGCATTGCTACTTTCATTGCCATTTTGTTTGTTGTAAGATTATTTTTAATTAGAAGAATACATAGGATTTTCTAGTAAGTCTCTTTGGTAGGTAGGAAGCTTGCCTCTTGCTTATACCACACTTTTGGCAGACAGATAGACAAAAGACAGATTAGAGGAAGGAGGAAAGATGTACATATGGAAACGAAGGCACGTTATGACTTTGGGAAGAATGGAGATGTAATAAAGAAACAGAGAAGGAGCAAAATTTGGAGACCAAGTACGTAAGAAGAGCAATTTTGTGAAAAGGCAGAACAGAGTCAAGCCATGTTGTAGATGTTGCACCTCCCTCCCACCTCCACAGTCCTAACAACTACAGAGAATGTTCTCAGTTTGACAAGAGTGACATCTCTGGAGGGAAACCTGGTTATAAGTGAGGTTTTGTTATCTTTGTGGGAGATGAATATGGCGGGTGAAATTTCTTTGTTGTCTGGACAAAGAATAAAGTCTCATGGAAAACAAATTCTGCGAACATCTGACAAGGGTGAGGGTTATGTCTCTGTGTTCCCATCCTCCAGGCTTGTACTGTGGAGGTGTCTTGCCTGTTTTGTTTAGGCAATATGATTGTTTACAACATCCAACATGAAAATCTTAGGTAAGCATCATCAAGCTCAAATTTCTCTGAAGTACCATTTATTTCCACAGGAGGAATTACTGCTAGTGCAGTAAAGAACTCATTGAATTCAGCCTCAGCATCAAAAAGAGGAGCAATTCTCTCTGCCAGAGTAAGTAACAGTATACATAAAAGGGAAAGTAAGTGAAAGAAACTGTAACTGAGAAAATATTAAAATATTATCGTGGTGGGGTGATCAGAGCTGTTAATTGTTTCTGTTTCACTGAAACTCTCTCCCCTCTGCCTTATCTGACACTTGTAACAATAAAAGCACACATAACGGTCACAGGGAGAGTGTGATATGCTGGTACAGATGCATCCCAGTCTGGTAGCTGATTTACCACTGCACTCTTTTTTTATCACAAGGATAGACAAAACAAGGACCTAACACAAGCAGTTTTTCTTCATTCCCTATATTCTTCATGTACAATGAGACCAGGAAGCAGTTGTCAGTTATTTTCATTTGTGAAAATAAGCCTATGTTGAAAAGCTATTGTGAAAATAAGCTACAAGAGCTTTTCAACATAGGCTTTTCATGTCTAGACACCAAAGTGGCTCCGTGCCATTCATAAAGGCAGGAGATTCAGTGCTGAACTTTCCTTAAAAGCTGCAGGCTCCCCTGAACTTCCCACCTTCGACTGCAGAAAGAATGCCACATCTGCAATGAATGCAGATGCAAAGAAAGAAGCGCAGGAGGAGCGACAGGACCTGAGATGGAGTGGGAGGAGGGGATGGGGTCCCACCTCATCCTTGGAGGGAGGGAGGCTGCCCAGGGAGGGGTTTGAGTCACCTTCCCTGGAGGGGTTTAAGGGACGGGTGGACAAGGTGCTGAGGGACATGGGTTAGTGATTGATGGGAATGGTTGGACTCAATGATCTGGTGGGTTTTTTCCAACCTGGTGATTCTATGATTCTATGAATGGAGCTCAGGGATAAACTGATTGCAAATACATCTTTCTGAGGCCTCATTCTTCTGCTCCTTCAGGAACATATACAACTAATTGTACTGCGTCAACTCAGATTAAAGCTGAGGATGGATCTTGTAGGCAATTTGGAAAGAACACTGCCTTGTTTTTATTGTGGGAAGCATTCCCTAGGCATAACACCATTGGAGATGGCTGAAGGGGATTGCATCTGTTTAAGGAGGAAATTACAACCGTAATAATTAGCATCAAATTAGCTCTCGTCTCATCTTGAGCCAGACAAGTCCACGACACTGCTTTTACCAGCTGTCCTCTGGTGGAAAGAAGGTTCTGTTGAACAACCTCAGGCACGAAACCCCTGGTGATCTGCATAGGCCAGGAGGATGCCACAGGTGCCTTCCACACTCCTGCTTCGTTTCACTGGAGAGTCAGAAGAGCAAAATCCAAACCATGTGCTTGGGACCTCCTCTGAATTTAATATAAGCAGCGTCACACTGACCTGCTGGCCCCTCCACCCGAAAACATTGGTTCTAAACAGTCTCTGGAGGCTTCAGCGGTTCTCTGGATCCTTCCACAGCTCCTCCCCAAACACAGGAAGCCTGATGTGGGTTGTGAGTAGGGCTTTGTTTTCTTTCACGATGGTTTAATATGACTGCCTTTCTTCACATTTGTGGGCATTTGGCATTGGAGTTGTGAGTGGCTTGGGAATTTCAGTGAGAGAGATTTATCAAAGATAAGATAGTCCTGTTCGACATCACGGACTCTGATGATTTTCAGTAGTATTTCATCATGATTTAAGTTGTACTGGAATACTTTTCACAGAGAGTGGATTTCTAGTCCTACACTTTCATGAAGGATTTTGGTAAATGCCTCTTGAGATTTAAAATACATATGGAAATTCATCAATGAAGAAGGAAATCCTGTACTTGTCTGCCACACCTTCTACCTGACTTAGAGGTGGGATGAAGATGTTCAGGTTTCATTCTTTCAAGAGTTTTACAACTATGCTATGAAGTGATAAAGTCAATTAATGGTTTGTTAATACATTAAGTGACTTTATCACTTCATAGTATAGTTGTAAAACTCTTGAAAGAATGAAACTTTCAGGTTTTCATATTATATGGAAATGTTTCAAGTAATCCGTCCCCAGGTACTGACATAACACTTATAAAATCTAGACTCCTAATTCTATAACTTTAACAAAATTCTTACTGCATAAAGCCTTCAGTCCACAAATCCAGCAAGGCTACAGAGAAAGGAAAGCATGTTTTCACCACACGTTTTCAGCATAACCAGAGGGCATGACTCAGTTTCCCTTCTGTCCTGCGGAGCACAAAGAAGCCTGGCTTGCAGTCTGGGCAATAAAATGAACTCGAGTCCCACACTCCGGTCACTGCCACAATGAGCCCTTCATTAGCTGGCACTTCCCGTCACACTGTTAAAGGGGACACAGGTTTACCAAACAGCTAATCCTTGATAATGAAAGGTTTCCCACAAAGCTGTCTTTCCAGGGAGTCTGAGCACTTTCACATTAGCAAGAAGTGAGTAGACAAAGTGCTTCAGGAAGCCTGCCAAACAGTAGCTCATGCACTGAAACACAAAGACCTGCAGTTTTCAGGGAGCTAAAGAAAAATGTACGGTATTGTTCTGAGCTGTTTCTTGTCATCACAGTTACTTTCTGCTTCAATTTCTTTCATGTTGTTTCATTGATAGTCTTCAAACTATCAACTATAGACACATCTGGCTCTTAAATTTCTCTGAAAACTAGAAATCAGCTTCTGTATCGCCTTGTCCTATTCTCCCTGTGAGACAGAGGTTTCCTCTCTTTGCTGTGGGCCTCTTCTGGACATAAGCCACTTTTCTTACTATCAGTCCCTAAGCAACTGTATCAGCATTGGCTGCCACCCATTCATTTCCCCAGGGTTTTGTTTTATTTTGGTATTTAAGAGGTCAACAATTGGATCTTTTCCTTTTAGGATCTATTTTAAGAAGGCTTTGTTTAATCAGATGCAAGCAAGCATTTAGGATCCAAGATAAGTATTGTTCCTTTAGAACTGTAAAGATAATGCATTTTGTTTGGATTTGGGTAAAGAATGTCAGGATTAACATCAAAATATGAAATATAAAGGTTATGGAAACAGCTTTTCTTTTTGACAGAAGAACATGGTAAAAAAATTCAGGGTCGCTGAAGAATCAGTTCACAAGGACAGATAAGCTATAAAGTGGAGAGGTTTGAATATGGAAGCACAAGGTGTATGTAACCCTCACTGGGGCTCTGGGGGAGAATATGCCACACTTGTTCACCTTCCCTGTCATTGAAGAGAACAGAGCTTATAGGAGGAAGTATATTGGTACAACCCAGCGATGAAAACCCTTGAGACAGCACAAGGCTGACACCTGATGGTTCATGTTCAAACCTGAGGATGATTATGTCACTGCTCGTGCTGGTTTGCAGACAAACTCTTTTTCCTATGGCTGTCACTTTAAAGGTGGCATTTTGTATCAACAGTCATTCAAGTTGAATTCCAGCAGAATTAGCCAGATGATGAATTCAGCTCAGGGAGTCACTGGCCACGCTGGTGAAGTGGTTCACTCTGCAACAGGCAGCCTTGGAGCGGTAGCCATGAGAGGACAAGCTGCCCCTGCACCAGTCCCAGCACCAGCCAGCCCTCTTGTGACCACCACTTCAGCTTCTTGTTTTCTTCAGACACAGCTCGGTAAATACATTCTTGAACTGAGCTGGGGCTAGGGTTAAGGCAGCAATCCACCTCCATTGTCTAGGGCAGGGGAGAAAAAGATGAATCAAACATCTCTGCCTGGCAGAGGAGGGTCTGAGTGAGCTGGCTGACAGTGGCTGAACATGAACCAGCAGTGGCCCACATGACCAAGAAGGCCAACATCATCCTGGCTTGTATCAGAAACTGCATGACCAGAAGGACTAGGGAAGGGATTCTGCTCCAGTGCTCAGGCAGGTTGAGAACAATTCACAGGTCAACCAAGATGTGTGTCCTTGCCTCAGAAGTCTAAGACAAGTAAGTGAGTCTTGGGTCTTATTCTTCTACAAGACTCTCTACTTAGAGGGGGAAAAGGAGTATAAACCACTTTGAAGAGCTTGGCACTATGTCTGGGCAGAGAATGTAAAACAAGGCCTATCATCAGAGCAGTATGATTTCTGCAGCCTTTGAAGCTATGTGAAGTTGAACTTTTGCTATGTTGGGGTCCTCTCCTTCCTGTTTATTTGTCACAATAAACTAACTGAACCAAAGAAATCATATAATTTTCTCTTTTGGACTAAATGAATGGATAATCCTCATTTGCATTTGGCAGGCTAGCATAGACTGTTCCCTGACTTTGACAGATACTGCATATAATGGTCTCTTTTTTTATTCAGCTCCACTGTTCAAACACTGAAAGAGTCTTTACACATTACACTCTGTTACTAGAAGACAAAAGCTAAACTGTATCTGAGGTTTTTCATCTCTACAGCATCTCTGTGCTCTGCTAAACAACAGCTTATTCCCCAAGAGGTGGAGAATTCCTTTACATACTGTCCTGTCAATAAACAGATGCTTACTGGCCAGATGGGGTTTGTCAATAAAAATACACATTCTAAGACTTTCCTTGGCAAGAGCACTAATTGGAGTGTTCCTTTTTTACTCAACTGCCAGTGCCCATGAAACTTGCAGGTAGCTTTGATACATCTACCTCTCTTTTAAATTTGGTTTAAAACTACCAGTAGTTTCATAAGTTACGTACAGTGAGACAGACAGACATCGGTCTCTCAGTAGCCTCATTCTCTCAGGTTTTATGCTAAAAACTTACTAAAACCTGATTGTTCATGTTTTTTTGGACTCTAAGAGATGGTCCTTTGTTTCTCCAAGAAAATCTGGTGAAAATAACAATAGAATAGCTCATAGAAGAGCTCCATGTGTTTGACTTAAGAGCAATACATGCTGCAGGATACAGACTGATGTCAATCATCTTGAGTCATGCGAGGAACAGGTAGAAATTGTAGGATCTGCGTACAGGGCAGCTATACTCCTCAGCAGCCTGACTTGCCATGGACCCTGCCACCTAAATTCAAAATCACACTGCATCAGCTAAAGTACCTGATGGGAGCACAGCTTCACTGGGCACCTGTTCACTTTGCCACCTGAAGACAGGAACTGAGTTCAGGCAACAGGAAATAAAAGACTTCAGACTCCCAAGTTAAAACAGCATTGAGGGGATAAAGGATGTCTTTAAGCCCTGAACTACCCCCTTGCTTAGGGACACTGAGGTGGAAAGATGAATAAGCTGGGCCTCCATACTGTTGAACAACTGAGTCTTGCTACAAACTCTAGAGAAAAACACCACCAGAAGAAGCAGGCATCTACCATGAAGGAATTATCTACAAGCATCCCAGTGTTCTAGCACAGCCCCAAATGGAGATGTCAGCACCGATGTAAAATGGAGATACTGAAATGCACTTCACCCCTGTGCTCAGCAAGGAGGAGCTAGGCCAGAGTCACCCTCAACAGAATCGAGACATAACCTGCAACATTTCTCAAATGATGGGAAAAGCCAGAGCAGTGATATGTAAAGACAGTAGCTCTGTGCTCCTCAGGTCAATTCCCTGTCCTTACTGACTGTCAGCCAAAGGGTTTACAAGCCAGTTTCTATAGCAGGAGATGCTCTGCAACAGGGAGGCAAAGAAGACACTGCACAGAGACCATTGTAACAAAAAAAATAGAGGTTACAGTGGTGCAAGCACAAATGTCAGGCTGTAAACAGGGGTTTACTGTCAAATACATCTGCCTTCTATCTACTGCTTTGAGTGGATGCTAAGGAAAAGCCTGGGTTTGAGACAATCTATCCTGAAAACAGTCACAGGAATCAGTGTTGTGGCTTGCTTTCAGTCTTTAGGATTTACTCATTCCTGAAATAAAGAAGGGTAGACATTGTATGAGTGTTAGGTTATTTGCATTCTGTTCCTTGCTGTCTCCCAGACTTTCTCAATGACCTTGAGCAAATAATTCACTGCATCCACCCTTCAGTCTCCTTTTGCTACACCACAAAAGATACTGGAAGACTGAATTCACAGAGCAGGCACTCAAAACACCATAGTGATAAGTTCTATAAAAGAAAGAACAGGCCTGTTTAGAAGAAAAGATAACACTGTTTTGACTCTCTGTAAACTATGTGTTCTCTTGAAAGGTCTGCTCCTTTGGGTTTTGGCTTTTACTGTAAAAAAATCATTAGTATTTGCAAAGTAACTAATTTATCATTCTGTTTTCCTTCTTTGCAAAGGGCATAATCATCTTCTAGGTTAAAGTCAGTGCATGTTAGTAGGAAGCTAATGGTGAATTTGTTATATATGGATTCCATGTCCAAACAAAATTTGGTCAATGATACAAAAACATTCTCTAGGCTGCAGAACACATACATGAGAAGCGTAATTGTTGCATGCAACACTCTCAGCTGTATGTACCAACATACAGAACCAGTGCCCTCTTTCTACAGCAGCCTTTGAAGTACCAGAGTGAAAGCAAGTTCTCACTGCAGACAAATGAATCTAGATTCAATTTCAGCTTTCAGATCTTGTACTGGCAGCAAACAGAGAATAAGCAACAATACGCTTGATCAGTTCAGGAAAACATCCTTGGCACAACTCCAATATGGAGGGAAATAGAGACCTGTAGCACCTTTGTAATCATAATTCAGGTAACAGAGACACAAGACAGAGTATTTAGTGGACCTTTTTGGTGGCATTTAATAAAAGGCAAGGCCCTCAGAAAAGAGTATTTGATGATGCAGAGAAAGAGCCCAGCTCTATCTAGTAGAAATGTGTTTTCTTTATAATATGAAATGCTGACTTCTGCAGAAATAGCTCACATTGGTTGCTCCCTGGGGAAACGATTACTGAAAATAATTTCTGGCCAGTCATTTTACAGATAAGTACACAGCAGCGTCTGAACTGACCTGGCTGCTACTAAACTATGCTTGGCCTCCCAAACAACTCTGGATGCTGGAGTCCTATTACTTCCAGATGGTAGGATATTGAGTTTTTTATGGAGTCCCCTAATAATATTAGGTCCATATGGCCTCAGTGACCATAACTATCTCCAATGTGAACAGACTCACTGATTTAGACCCACACCAAAGTAGCCTGAAAAGTCTGTAGACTGTTAGACACAAGAGCTACATTTGCTCTGAGAATCTGCGTAGGCTGAAATACTAGGCATTATTTCACATCTATGTTCCTTAAAGGAAGGATTTTGATAAATGCAAGAACAACATTCTCACCAAAAGTCTTCTTGAGCTTTCCAAAGAGAGTTGGGTTTGTTTGGTCGGGAGAAGAGAAGGCTCTGGAGATAGCTTTTAGCAGCCTTCCAGTACTGAAAGGGGGCCTACAAGAACACTGGAGACAGACTTTTTGCAAGGTTGTGTAGTTATAGAACTCTATATAGTTATAGAGAGGACAGATGTTTGTGCTGCAGCAGAGAGATTTGCTGGTGACTAGTGTGAGCTGTTTGACCCCAACATACTAACTTACTTTGCTCCATCTCCTATAATAGCTAGAAACACATTCATTTCAGTACAACAGGGTGTCACGTGGAGTCACTCTTCTCCCATGCCAGGGACAGCTCCCTCTGTCAGCTCCTTCTCCCCTAGCTGAGGAAGTCTCTGCATTGTCAACTTTTACTTTAACCCCTGATCTACGCTTACACCAAAATTTTTCTGGCAGTCAGACAGATTCACTGTGTCATGTGCCTTGATCAGGAAAACAGGGAGCTGACAGGAAAACCCCTTGGCTAAACAAACCCCGGTTAATGCCAGCTTGTTGTTTTTCAGATCCCTGTCATCATCTCTCTGGTATGTGCTACCGACTGGACAGGATCAAAGTCCTGGCAACGGTCACAGAGCTGACTTCTGAACTTGGGAACATGGGCTAAATCATCAGCTTCTGGCAAACCACACACCAGTCTGTGAGAAGGGTTGCCAAGAGGCACCAGTGCAAGGTGCTAACCATGTATGATTTATGCTCTGTTCCGTTCACAGTGAATACTGCCTTCCATTACAGGAGTCCCACAGCATTAATGTGTTCCTGGGCTCTCCATTCCCTAGCAATACAGCACTTAGCATAGAATTAGAAGCAGACAACGGGTTTGCTCTCCATGCAGCAGCAGCAGCTACTCTTCCAGTGCTCAGGGCAGGAGAAGAAAAGGCACTCACCTCCACCAAGTTAATAACTTCCACTATGCTTTGACTTGCACTGTTGACTCTATTCCCATTCAAACAAAAGCACCTAGCTTGAATTTAATGATGCCTTAAATACAAGCTGAGAAGAGACAAGCAAGACAAAGCTTGAGAGCCATTGGCTTCCAATATTCTTATTACAAACAGAAAGCTGGACATTAAATTACTACCCATCAACTGCAAGTTCAGTGTTTCTGCGAACAGAGTGCCTGCATAAGCAGATGGTCATAGCACAGTGCAGTTTCTTCTCTTTGGAGGAGGTAATAATTTGAATGGAGTAGTTTAATGGAGATAAGTACTATATTCTCTGCCAGCTGCCTTTCTTTTATCCATCTGTCAACTCCTCCCTGCTGCTGCCTGCTCCCTTCCTTTGAGACCTCAGACCTTGCCTTTTTGACCTGTAATCTCCACTGTGACTGTTAATGCCATATTTGCAATCAAAATAACCAAATTAAACTAACCAAAACTGTTGCTTTACAATTTATATCAATCAATGTATCTGGCATCTACTGTGTAATCTAATCATCACATCTAATGAATGTGTTTAGGCTTGTATATTTATCTCAGTTGCTGTGTTGGTACCTTAAAATACCTTTAAGAGGGCAATTTACATTTAAAAGAAGAGACTTTGTTATGATTTTTGCCAGATTGATTTCAAAGCAATGGGTATTGTATAACCCTCTTGTACTAGAGAGGAGGAATTGTCTGTGTACTGCACACGGGTATCCTCTGAGCAGAGCACACCAGCAGACAAGGTCTTACATAATGTTTTATTTCTCCATGAGCTTCTCTGTCCATTTGTTTGTGAATAGCATGGAATATGAAACCATGGTTCTCCCCTCGGTGCAAGAGGCCACGTAGGTCAGCTATAGCTGTGTGAAAGATGTGGGGTTTTCACAGGAGACAGAGGCTCAGTATAACTTATGCAACCTGGCTAAGTCAAACACAACACACAGTTCAAGTGCCACAGTTTGCAATCATCAGAAACATCTCAGAAATTAAATGTACAAACCTGGTATAAACAGAAATCTGGCAGTGAGGAAATCACCTTCTTCCCAACGACTGTTTTGACATCTGATGACAAACCATTCAGATCCTGAAAGGGAACCTAATTTCCATCCCAGCAACCCTGTCCTCTGGAGAGCCTTGGATGGGGGGGTTTGGAGGGGTGGTGAAGCGAAGAGACTGAAAAATGACACACACCCAAGGGGAGTAACCTTCCTGAGATAATCAATGGCTTCCTAATGAGCAGCCGGCTCCACTGAATATTGATTAGCCAGCACTGGCAAGGCTCTGCTCTGAGGAGGTCTGCACTTCTGCCAGCTGCCTTGTGTAAACACAAAGGAGGCCTCAGCAAAAGGCAAATTGTAAATGGCAGGTTTTATATAAGAAGCACCATTCAGACCCTCAGTAGAGGGGGGAAAAAAACCCAGAAAATATGGGCACAGCGCTAGCAAGCACAAAGCATCAACAGTCCTACTAACTCTTGTTGTTATACTTCACTGTGAAGTGCAATCCCAGGTTTGCCCTAATAATCTCATTTTAAGGAGTATCGCTTGCAAATATTCATGATACTATGAGTTGTCACAGGTTTCTCTTCCCTAAAGATTTCAAAGATACATGAAAAGGGATGCTTTCACAGACAACCACCTCAGAGCCTTCATCCAGCATTACCCCTCAGTATGTGCAGGGTATGTTTAGACATTTAAAAGGTGATGCTGTGTGCTGATACCTAGCCGGTTGTGGGCATATGTCATGCGCTTGAAGCAGCACAGCTCTATGTTAGTCCTCCATCCATCTCACAACTTTCTGCTCTTTCTGCTCCATTCAATAAATATGATTCTAGGATTTTAGTATATTTTTTTTTTTATGAACAGTTAGATGTTAATTTCATGATTACAGACATTGGTAGATATACACAGAACAAGCTCCCAAGGAAATTAGCTAGTAGTCACTAAAAGGTTATCCTACCTTTTTAGAAGCAGAGAGTCTTTTCTCGTAGACTTCCTGCGAAAAGAGAAATTGTGACAGTCAGGGGAAAGAGATCTGGAAACTGTGCTCTTAAAAAAAAAACAGTAAGAAGAAAAGTTCCAGTTCCTGCCTAGTGTAACTCATCTGACTTCAGTGGGGCTGTCCCAGGGTAGATTTGTCCCTCTGTCTTTGCCAATAAGAGAACCACAGGAGCCAGCCAAATGCATCTGCTTTTGCATTTCCTCAGTGAATCCGTTCATTATACTCTCATGATAGAGAAGCTGTAAACAAAGACACTTCATGATGTTGCATTGTGCTGTCCATTATTACAGTGTATGTGCTTCATCAGTACACATGCTTCAGGGCGCATTGCAAAAGCTTTTTATGCATTCAGGACTCTCCAAGAGGGTGGGTTAAATGAAGAGAGAGAAAAGCTAACAGTTAAAACAGAAGAGGAAAATAACAGTTACTTAGTTCAGCCATAAGAGTGGGGAGAGGAGGCTTTATATACACAAACTGCAAAAAAAAAAAAAAAGACGCAAGTAAAATTCCTGCCTATCAGTGTCCCTGTGACACTGGTTTAATTCTTCTACTTATGCTTTTCCTTTAAGATCACGAACACTTTAAAAATGTTTTCATGTTTATATGGTGCTACCACATTAAAACCTCAGTCTAGATGGGGACTCAGAAGAAATTCTGTAAAACAAAAACTTTTGTTGGAAGGGAAAAACTTTATGTAAATGGCCCAACTGTGCTCTGATTTCTGAGTGATACATCAGGTGTAACTCCCTTACTTGCGAGCATTAGAAAATTCTAGTGGCAGGTCATAAGACCCAAATTCTTTATTGCTTAGCATATTAGATTAGAATAATTGCCAGTGTATGGTGAAAGTCATTTTGCCCTGAGAAGATATTCTGTTTATATTGCAAACATTTACTGCTCCCACCAGCACTTTCTCAAATGTAATAAGATCCAGCAGTAATTTTACAATTCTTCCAGAGTCTTGCTTTCAGAGACCCAGAAATTGCCGCCAGTTTGTGTATAGTTCACGTTCTGTTTAGGAGTATTTGTGTTCAAAAAAACTTTTAAAAAATCCCTAAATAACCAACGCCCAGATGGGCAGGGGAGGCATTCAAGGACTGGGAAATGAGACTGATCTGGAAGGAGGAGCCCAGAGAGAGGTAGCAAGTAAGGGTGATCATGGGGATTAGAGGAGAGACAGAGTATAAATTTGTGGCAAATTCTACCTGATTTTACCAGTATGTTTACATAACTTATTCTGATGCAAAATCACAAGCTTGGGTTTGTTTGACTTTTAACAGGACTAATTCTTTGGAAAAGGAAAAAAAAAACCCAGAATGTGACCTGTATCAAATACACTAAAAAAGGCTCTGAACAATGTCAGATGGTTTAAAATGCCAGATTTCACTGTGGACTACGGAAAAAAACCCAACTTCAAAGTGTATACATCAAGGTAGTATTCTAATAGTTTAACAGCAAACTGAAAGATTTCTAAATGGTGCAATGTCACTTTTTAAAGAAATTACTCCCTATCCCCAGTTTTCCCCAGTTACTCCTCTGCTAGAGACCACAAAAGGCAAAGTTCAGACAGTTCTTTTCTGAACACTTGCTGCATAAAGGTAAAAGCTGTTAGGCTTCTGTTACTTGAACAGTGTTTACAGATAAGTAGTTGCAGCTAAACAGTAGCTCCTTCCTCTAGAAAGAACACACGCATGTTGCTTTGGTCACTGCTCAAGTAACAATGGACAGAACGTATTGAGGAGCAACCAGTGATGACTGCGACAGGGAAAGTAAACAACCCATTTCCCACTAGAAAACCAGAGCCAAAACCCTAGCTGCACCTGGGCCCCAGGGTTTATCATCTTAGATACAGAACATATACCAGGAAATATCTAACAGGAGCTGGCTCTGAAGGAAGTGATTACATGGCAACCCTTTCAGATCTTGCCATTATAGCTTTGGATTTACTCCTAATATTATTTACAAGGTGCTTGCATTTATTTCCCAGTGATCTTATACATGAGCCTTCGCAGAAAGGAAAGCAAGGCAGTGAAGGACAGGAACAGTCATCAGCAAGTCAGAAAGCTCTCAACCATGGCACAGTCACACCACGCAAATGTAGAAAGGTTGGAGACCTGCTCAGCTGGAATTTCAATGTGGTGCAATTCAGTTTAACAAAGAGGAAAGGATACATGATGTAGTAAATATTAATATACTATTTTGTGCTAAGGGTGCTAAGGGACAAGGTTTAGTGTTTGACAGGAATGGTTGGACTTGATGATCCAGTGGGTCATTTCCAACCTGGTTATTCTATGATTCTAAAATAGTTACTCATGACAGCTTTTCTAAAAGTTCTCCCAGCATTTATAATGATAAACTATGACATTAATGATTTTAAAAAATGTCTTACCTAGCTTTTCAACTCCAAAGATGTTGAAGTCTTTTACAAAGAAAGCACTATCATTTACACATATTGCATTATCAAAGTTTTGACCCTGGGTTGCATCAAAAGAAGCAGCATGAGGGAGGAATTCTGTCTCTCTGTTCCACTCTCATGAGACCCTACCTGGACTCTTGTGTCCAGAGTATCTCCAACATGAGAAGGATATGGAACGGTTGGACCAGGTCCAGAGGAGACCATCAAATAGCAGAGATGCTCCATTCCTCTGATCATGAGGACAGGCTGAGGGAGTTTGGGTTCTTCAGCCTGGAGAAGAAAAGGCTCCAGTGAGATCTTATAGCGACCATCCGGTACTTGAAGAGGGCTACAGGAAAGCCAAGGAGGGCTTGTTATGAGGACATGTAGCAGTAGGATGAGGGGGGATGGCTTTAAATTGGAAGGGGAAATATTTAAATTATACATTAGGAAGAAGTTCTTCATGATGAGGGTGGTGAGGCACTGGTCCAGTTTTCCCAGAGAAGCTGTGGCTGCCCCATCCCTGGAGGTGTTCAAGGTCAGGTTGGATGGGGCTTTGAGCAGACTGGTCCAGTGGGAGGTGTCCCTGCCCATGGCAAGGGGGTGGAACTAGATGATCTTTAAGGTCCCTTCCAATCCAAACCATTCCATGATTCTATATGTACCTTTGGATTTTTTTCAGCTTTCTCCAGAGCCTTAGCATAGCCTCAGGAGTGTGAACAAAACTGTCTGTGGAAAGCTGGATGGAACATACAAGTTGCCTCATCAGCTTTGAAGTTCATCCATATGGATGTGTCTATAATGACCATCTAGCTGAACTGGAACCTAAGTCATCCATCCAAGACAAACATACAATGCCCATTATTGCTGTGCACTACCAAGACATACTCTGCAACCACTATATCAGTGAAAAAATGCAGCAGATGCCATTCACAAGGCTTTCAGAAGAAGCTTCACTCTCAGACTGCAATGAAGGCTGAAATACAAAACTACATGCAGCCCAAAACGCTGTGTTTCAAGTGGCTTAGGATCAAACCAATCCTGGTTTGTACCCAAACTGTATTCCATTTCAGGCTGACTTGAAACTTATCCAACTATTGCCTAGTGAACTTGCCTTGAACTTTGCATTGGAAACAGAAAGGTAAAATAAAACCTGCAAGTTGAAAGTTTTGCTTTAAGCAATTTTGCCCATCTCTGACACTGATGACTTATAAAATATAATCACTGTACTTTCCTGAACAGTGATCCCAAATTCCTTTCATCAGTCACAATTTCCCAGATTTCCTTTTCTGCATGTCTAAGGGCTTCTTCCACTTCATGAGCTTCACAGACTCTGTGAACTTTAAGATGAAGAAGATCCCCAGCTACAGAATCTGTAATTCTTTCACTCACAGAAGAAAAATCCTTCTATCTCAAAAATGTAAAAGCTAAGTAATGACAGCGACACATTCTTAGAGGTTTCCCAAGGCCAGATAAAGATTTGCCTGCTATTATATTTTTTAGGAAAGGCATAAAATAATGCAGAAAATCTTTGCAAACTGATCATGGTCCTGTCCGTGGCAGCAATTCCAAGTTTAGATTCACAGATTCCATTATGTGCCTTTATTTACTAGTCTGCTATTTATATAGCCCTTCGCCATTCACCATAATTTACAGTAGGTTTGAATCATCCCAGCAGCAAGTACCCCACTGTTCTTCTAGATGAGTTATTTTCCTTCCGATAAGGCACTTCCCCTCAGGTTTAGCATCTATTTATAATACACTGACTTAAACCCTTCCTCTAAGAACAAACACTGCAGGCCTGGGGAGCTTTAAGTTAAACTGTGAAGCAGTTTGTAAAGAGGAGTGGAAGGGAGAGTGAACCGTCTGTTACCGCATGCAGTCTTTAAGCTCTAACTGTGTGAATAAACAGGATACAATTTAAAGCAAAATCAGTTTATCCCTGAACAATGATGCTTACTAAAACTTGTCCTTGCCTTCAACACTATCATTTTTCTCCTTGCTCGTTTTTAGCCTGTTCTAACTGACAGCTCCTGTATTTGTGTTACTATCTACTGGTTTTTACAAAGAAATACCATATTTGCAGTGGCGATATTAAGCCATTTCAAAAGTTAGCTTACACAAACCTCACACTGATATTTGGAAAATTAAGCCCCTTACACTATCTTCTTCTAAACCATTTCACATCACCAAAGAACTGCACAAATGAAGTTATTAGATTCCTGGAAAATGCATTTTTAGATTCTGCACACTTCTATTTTTGTAGGTTATTGCAAAGTACTTTCTTGAGTTTTGCTCTAAACCTGAAGAACCAGCAAGTAAAATAGTTACTGTCTCTAACCTTTTCTTTTTCATCTGATAACACACTTTACTCTTGCTCAGGAGAAGAACAGAATCACAGAATCACAGAATCACAGAACAACCAGGTTGGAAGGGACCCATAGGATCTTCTAGTCCAACCATTCCTATCTAACACTAAACCAAGTCCCTCAATACCTCATCCACCCGTGTCTTAAACACCTCCAGGGAAGGTGACTCAAACACCTCCCTGGGCAGCCTATTCCAATGCCCAATGACCCTCTGTGTGAAAAACCTCCTCCTAATCTCCAGCCTAAACCTACCCTGGTGGAGCTTGAGGCCATTCCCTCTCGTCCTGTCCCCTGTCCCTGAACAAAGCAGGATCACACACAATGTGTAAATAACGGTGTGTCACTGAGGCTTCTCTTTGATCTAGTGAAACAATGATTTCTCTCTGATAATTTAACAGAATCTTCCCTGAATCTTCTAATATTTGGTGTGTACTTTACAACACAGGTCCTGACCTTGTCTAGTTGAGTTCAATTTTCTTGGAAAGACTTTGTGATAGCTGGAGAGAATGCAGTAGAGAACTCCCCCATGCTCTTGTGACAATGACTAAATTCCAGCTGACCAGCAGCCATGCCTCTTTCTGCACTGCTTGTGGAACTGTGCTCTGAAACACGGCACTTCTGTGGAAGTGAGAATCAACTGGGGCAAGTGGGAGAGAGACATGTTCTCAGACATGACTACTCATGGACTTGTTTCGTTGTGCATTGCACTAAGAATTGTGTCACTATGAGAGTGTATGGAGGGTGAAAAAATGGATTCATAAGCAAGCAGTGAGGTGTGGGAACTGCTCAATGCACTTAAAAGGCAAAAACAGTTGTGAAAGCTTCTCAGCAACATCCTACAATTTTTTATTACACAGCTCCATTCCCTTAAGGTCCCTTCCAATCCAAACCATTCTATGATTCTATGATTCTACGACAGCACTGAGTTCATGTGGGTTTTTTATACTGTTTCTACCAAGTGTGAGTTGTGTTGTCTTGTCATCTGCATCTCTTTAACAACTGGAACTCCAGCTAAGACACTTTCTAAAGTGCTGCAAGAAATGATGGCAATTAAATAGGCAGTTGTCTTCTTCTCAGATGTGTGTCCCAAGTTTTCTGGACAATATAAAACAATTCACCATTTATGACCACTGAAGATTTATGACCACAGGACAACTTATGTTCAGCTTTGCTTTGGGATTCTATGCCTGTTTCTACCACCTTAAATGAAATTTTTGTCTTTTTTTTTTCCTTTTTATTTTCTTTTAACATTTTTTTTTCTTTTAGGAGGCTTTCCCCTGCTCCCAGTGCATTTTGCTGACATCACTCTCTCTCTCTGCTGGGCACCCTTCCTGGTGGGTTATTTTATGTGGGATGTGAAATGAAAGCCTGCATTTTTCAGATGGACATTGCTCTACTCATGCCATTTAGAACTTTCATTCAGACTAAGCAAAGAGCAAAAGTCAACCCAGCAGCTGTTATAATCAGCATTTTTTACAAGCTGATCCAAGATCTAAACCACTCTCAAGATGAACAACGATTCCAAGGACAAAAGAGTCATTGTTTGAGAACTTTCCATTGCAAACTGATATTGCAGTTTTCCTCCAGTTACAACACTCACAAACTTGTTTTCTTTAACCTAGACCCTCATGCAGTCACTCACCTCCAGGACATAGATCTTTAAGGGGAAAAAAAATTGGAATTGAAAGCTTAACTGCCAACATTATGAAAGCTATTTTCTCCTGAGCCTTGACATTAATATTTCTTCCATATTCTAGTTTATCGCCCACGCGCTTCTCACCACACCTTAAGGACCTGGTCTCTTTCAGTAGGGAGTGACTGGCTACCAAACTGGACTAGAGTTGTCCATTTTATTAATAGGATTAGAGCAAATAATAACAAACACCTCCCTTATCCCCACT
Organism: Coccyzus lansbergi; assembly: GCA_033558105.1. Lineage (NCBI taxonomy): Eukaryota > Metazoa > Chordata > Aves > Cuculiformes > Coccyzidae > Coccyzus > Coccyzus lansbergi. Next base: position 228,358 of record JAUMJK010000559.1, read on the forward strand.
TATTCATATGGAAACAGCATTAATGCCTTCTGCCCACCTCACTCTGTAGGTTTCTGTCTGAGCATAAAAACTATCCATCTGCTTTGGCAACTGAGAAATATCTAAAAAAATGTTTCCACGTACTGGGGTTCCCCCCTCGCCCCATTCATTAGCTCTGTGGTAACACACACAAAACGTATAACGAAGACTATGATATTCTCTCTCATGTAATTAATACACGGCATTTATATTGCTTTCTGGGGAATAGCACCAGATATAATTACCAAGAAGAGGTGAAGAAAACACAGAAGGAGTTATAAAGTGATACCTTTCATGCTGTTAATCTTATGTCTCATACAAATCCACCATAATGTGTTACTAATGTAAGATTTCAGTAACTCTGCAACAATGGCTTAGTAGCCCTATCTTCCAAGGGATAGAATCACATCAACTATATAATATAAGTGCATGTAAATACTGACCTTAACGGACCTAGGGGTCTCACTTAAATTTACACGATGTTTCAGCTGAAATAGCTAAACAAAATAGCAAAGTTGGCTTCAGTTTATGTTAACACATATGGACATTAAAAACAGTAGTTGGGAGTTGCAGATGCGCATCTTGTACCGTCATTCTGGCTGAACCAGTATCTGCTGGCAAAGCATGGACAGGAGAACTTGGAATGGTAAACCTGGACAGATGTTTCTTGAAAATCTATCTGTGGAGCTGTGTCTGAGCTTGAACCGAGCTATGGTAAACAACTGTCTTGATTCCTCTATTACCTGTGAGTTCCTTAAACCCCAATACCATAGAATCACCAGGTTGGAAGAGACCCACCGGATCATCGAGTCCAACCATTCCTACCAATCTCTAAATCATGTCCCTCAGTATCTCATCCAACCACACCTTAAACTTCTCCAGGGAAGGCGAGTCAACCACCTCCCTGGGTAGCCCATTCCAGTGCCTAATGACCCTTTCTGTGAAGAATTTTTTCCTTATGTTGAGCCTGAACTTCCCCTGGTGGAGCTTGAGGCCATTCCCTCTTGTCCTGTCTCCTGTCACTTGGGAGAAGAGCCCAGCTCCCTCCTCTCCACAACCTCCTCTCAGGGAGTTGGAGAGAGCAATGAGGTCTCCCCTCAGCCTCCTCTTCTCCAGGATAAACACCCTTAGCTCTCTCAGTCACTCCTCGTAAGACTTGTTCTCCAGCCCCTTCACCAGCTTCACCATGATCTCATCTACTGCAGCAGGACACAAAACATGAGTGACTAAGGTTTTCTTTTACTTAGAATCAAAATGACAGTCCACTTATAATGACCAGGATCAAAATCATACTATTTTCTCTAATCTACAAATTAATTCACTGATTCCATCCAATAGCAAAGCTGAGATTTAAAGAATAAAACCTGCTTTTGACAACAGAATAAAATGTAGCATATCTATTAAACCACAAAGCATGCTTTTTCTCTTTTTTAGGATTTGTTTTGTTTGTAATTGCCCACATTATTCTACATAACTTTTACAGGAATTGGGGTAGTATTATTGAAGGTTAATAGCCCTCCAAAGACTAGATTTTCCACATTGAGACATACTCTTCTTTAGCACAAATGCAGCTTTCCAAATAAATCAGAGTCAAGTGTGTGGAAAGAATATATTTATTGATATTTGGAAGTTCAAATTTTATTTCACTCCTTGTTCCTGAAAGGCAGAGTGATCTAGCTAACTTATAAAACTGCCTTGCCCAAGAATGTTTGTGGTTATTTACACATTCTGCTATCTAGCAACATCTTATACAAGGCTTGCTTTTATTATGCAGCTGTAACCACATATTCTTCAACATTTGCCAATTTTCATCCATTTTTTTTAATTAAACACACTTGGACCACCAGACTTGAAGTATCAAGTGAGAGGTTTTACTTCTGTCCAGCCCCAGCTCTACCTTTCTTCCAAAAGAAAATACCAGGAGGAGAAAAAAAAATACAGCACCTTCTAATGCCACTAATAATGGGAAACTTTCTAAGAAATGCATCAAATATTCTAGCATTAAGAAGATGTAACTTATTCTTAGTTATCTATCTTCAGATTCTTTAACCACCCCATAAACTTTACGAGTCAAGGCCAAGTGCAAGGTCCTAAAACCTGGGTCAGGACAATCTGTGGTTTCCAGGCTGGGGGACGATGTGACTGAGAGCAGGCCTGTAGAGAAGGACCTGGGGATACTGGTGGATAAGGAGCTTCACGTGAGCTGGCAATGTGTGCCTGCAGCCCAGAAGGCCACCCGTGTCCTGGGCTGCATCAGAAGAAGCATGGCCAGCAGGCTGAGGGAGATAATTCTAATGTAAAACCCCATCTGGAAGCCTGTGTCCAGTTCTGGAATCCCAAACATAGGAAGGATATGCAACTGCTGGAATGGGTCTATTGGAGGCCCCAAAAATGATCCGAGGGCTGGAGCACCTCTGCTATGAGGACAGGCTGAGAGAGTTGGGGTTCTTCAGCCTGGAGAAGGGAAAGCTCCAAGCAGACTTTATAGCTGGGGACACACACGCACACACAGACAGACACATTTTACAATGGCATGTAGTGACAGGACAAGGGGGAATTTTAATTGAAAGGAGGAAGATTTAGATTGGACCTTAGGAAGAAATTCTTCACAGTGAAAGTGGTGAGGTCCTGGTCCAGCTTGCCCAGGGAAGCTGTGGCTGCCCCATCCCTGGAGAGGTTCAAGGCCAGCTTGGATGGGCCTTGGGCAGCCTGATCCAGTGAGAGGTGTCCCTGCCCATGGCAGGGGTGGGACTGGATAATCTTTAAGGTCCCTTGCAACCAAACCATTCTATGATTCTAGGACTTCAGTGAATTTTTATTATCCTAATCTCAACATCATGATTCAGTAAGCAGTTTCTGCCCTGATTCACAAGCTCCAGGACTGCAGAAGTCTAGAGGTTCATATCAGGAACTGGGCTCAAATTGATTACAAGTAAAACAATACAGCTTTGATTGATAGCGTTTTTTTGAGATCTGTGATAACTGAGAAAGACAGTTTCACAGAAATGTAGCTGCTGCACACACACATACATTCTCCCTACAAATGAAGTTGTGGTAATTTTAACAGAATTGGATTGTAAAACAGGAAGGTGGCTGAGTTTTTTTGCAGCAGTCATGGCCAAAGCTTTATAAAGGATGTTTCAGAATTGCTCTGCAGATCAGTCTTTCAGTGGCTGCACCCTCTGAACACTCTGACTAAAGCTCAGAGCCGGATCCAGGAGATGGCTTGATGAATACTAAAGACACTGGAAAAAATCAATTCTTGGCTTTTTGGAGTGAAGAAACGAGGAAGTCAACCCCCTCACCAGCACATTCTGAATGATTTACACTGCCCATGAAGAACTGAATCTCTGCTCAGAATGTGAAATCAATCTGAACAAGCTGACTATCTGGTCCAATACATTCCAATTTTCTCTCTGGTGTTTCCATTTCCATTGCTTTGTCTCTCTACAGCACCTGGTCCTACCCAGCACTGCGAGTGCTATTCCAACATAAAACAGGCTGCTTTATTTCTGGCCCAAGTGAATTCACAAAATCAGGGTATAAATTAAAGGTAAACCGAATTAAAAATAATTCTCCCAAAGAAAATAAGCTGCATAGAAGAGACTGTGCTATTTTAGGAGCTAAGAGTGTATCTAATCGCACTGCTCACCCTAGCAGCTTGACCCTGAATAAAACAGTAGCAGTTTTGACCAAATAATTGAAAGGGGATTGAGTATTCTGGCTGACACATCTGAGACAGCTTAAAAAGTCAGTGTTCCAATGGGAGGGAAGGTTTAGGGCTTCCTGAAAAACATCTCTCTCAACTTGTCTCAAATTGTACTTCTTAAGAGTCTTGGCTTTTACTCTGAGGACAGAAGGCTAACGATAAGCTTCAGTGGAGTTCCATTAACAGCCAAATGAAAACCACTTTACTGAGAAAATATATATTTCTGCAAACAGCTGAACCAGCATGGTCCTGTTTCCTGCAGATCCACAGTTCTACAGTGTGGAAATAGAAACATTTTACAGTGTTTCTGATGTCCAGTAAGGGATAAAATTATGCAGCAGCCTTTCCCTCAGGAGGGACATTAGCTAAGTCTGTTTCCACTCCCTGAATACCTACTTCTGCCTCCCTGATGTGAACTCTGTAACTTCTACCTCACTCAAATTTTGCTGAGGTTGGCTTGAATGTTCAAAAGGTATTATGGAGGAGATAGAGACAGCAAGTTCCTGTAAGCATATCAAATAATTAAAAAAGATTTTGTATTTTCCAACACATGCTTATCTTAAGGTAGCTGGAAAATAACTTTGAAGGAATTAGGCAGTTCCTGTTGCAGTATTTTCATGGTTTGATCCAACTGCCACTCACCAGGACAGGACAGGAAGGATGGGCCACTGCTTAAGTCTCAGTCTCACACTCTGTTTGTTGAGGTTCAACTCTCTCCTCTACCAAAATTTTTCTGTGAATATATTAATTTATGTTGGGAACAAACTAAAAAAAAGAACCTGAAATTGGGTTGTCTGGAGTCACCTTTCTGGTGTTTAAAACATAGTGAGTGTTCTCAGCAAGTACATGAAGAGTGTTAAAAACAGCAACAACATCTTTGGTAGGCAACAGTCATACCTAATCACTATAGAACAGTGACAACAAGATGTATCTGAAACCCTTTCCCCGTCATGGTACAGCTTTCTTAGGGGTTGTCATCTAGAATCTAAACAGAGGTTTCTCTCTCCTGAAGAAGAGGTCTCTCTCTCCTTCTTGACTGGAAGGACTTGTATGCACTGTGCAAAGATAATGCTACATGGAAACAGGTAGAGCCACAGACAGAAGCACCTCTCTTAGCTTACACACTCTAACAATATTTCCTGTCATTTAAGAAATAATACTCATGCAGAAATGGAGTAACCATAGCATACTTCAGACATATGCATCTAAACAAAGAAATGAGTGACACTGTGTAATTTATCGTTTAGTCCACATGGAGAATTTTGTATATTTCGCTTACTTGGACAAGATGCTGAGAGCATTAGGCCTCCTGTTGCACACTGGCAATTCCTGCTTCACTGCACGGTAGTGACATTTCATCTTTCTCCTTGCATCAGGCCATAGCTTCTTTGTAACAGGCCAACCCCAAACATTTTATTTGCCACTTGTCAGGTTTAGAACCAACCATTTAACCCTGTGCCTTGGCAGTGAGTCCACGGGTATGGAAGTTATTGCACACACCCAGACCAACTATGAGATGTACACCCACGAGCTCTGGCTCATTCGGCAACACAAGCACAGTTCACAAACCCTACAGATTCAATGGTTGCAAATAGGTCAAACCACAACAAAGCGAATCAAACCAAATAGAAACCAGGTGAGGTGTAACTTTCCCCACCCCAGATCAGCAATCCACAAAACCACCAGGAAGCCTGTGATGGCTCTGACCTGTTGCTCTGGCACCTGCCCTAGGGCTAGTTACTCCCCCCAGATAGCTGTGTGGATTCCTACCCCCAACCTCACGAGAGATCCCTGCAGTAAGCAGGCAGAAAGATTACAAGGAAAAGTCATCTGAAACAACGTGTCTGTATCTGCCCCCAGTGCAAGGAATTGGCACCACACGATAAACCCTACCCAGAGACAAAAGGAAAGGCACTACAAATATGGAATATGCATGGAAATAAAGCTATCTAGCAATCTAGCAGATAAAACTGTCAGTACTGTTCAGTTTTCGGTTTTTTGTTACAGTTTTGCATAGCTATGCTGGCAAAGCCAACATGTAGCTACTGCCACACACAGAGAGGTGCCTGGAAGAGAAGGTTTGCTGCTGCTGAGGCACCACCTGGCAAAGCTCACACCTGGGCTCTCCACCCCACCAGCATCCTGCATTCCCTCACACATACTTCAGAAGGAAAAGCAGCCAGCAAATGATATTTTGGAGTTTGTTTTGTTCTGTCTGTAGATCTGCCCATTAACTAAATGCCTACAAGACTATGACTTTAATTGTAATAAAACAGGGGCAGAGGAAGACATATTACACATTATGAATTTACTAATTTAGCATTGCTTTGCATTAAAATGCCAGCATTTTAAGCTGAAGCATCTCAGTGCTGCTCCACTTAAATCTAAAACTTTAAACCTATTACTTCTGTAGGACTGAATGTTTCTGTACTTGGATCTGAGTATTTGAGCAGCTTTCTACAGGGTGAAGTGGAATGAACTATAGCATTTATACCTGGTCCACTTACTTGTTTCTTCTCTATCTAGTAACACGTTAAGCAAAAGTATTTTAATTAGATGTGCCCAGATAATTTTTACAATAAGTCCCACCACAGCCTCAAAACTGATTCCCCTTTAGATTTGACAAAATGTTCCAAATCCCCAACTCTCCTTTTATAATGTTCACATTTTCAGCATTAAAATAATACTTTCTGTCGCTCCTTCAACACAAGAGATGATTGTAAACCAATAAAGAGCATAACAAGAAGTTTCACCTAGGAATTAACCTAAAGTAATCTCATATCCCTTGCACCTACGTAATAGTATAAAGAGATAAACTGGGTGGAAATTACTAGTGTATTGCTTTCTATAGGACTCCATTAGTAGCCCCTACAAGTTTTCCCTTGTTGGATCACCTGTTCCTGAGTACAGTGTGAGTATTTACAATGCTCTTTTTTAGTAATAAACTATAAAGATAACTGTATGGTACATACTAATGAATTATCAAATGCTTCAGCAGAGACTTTGATCAATTTTGCTTTAAGGTTCTTTAAGAAATTTAACAAAAACTCACATATTTGTACTAAAATATCTTACCTTGCAGAGCTTCAGCAGCAGCCAGCACATCAGGTACACTAGCAAAGTGAATTTCTCTTTCGTACATCTTTCAGGCAAACAGCTAAGGTACATTTGTACCAATTCCAGATCTTCACAGACAACATTGCTGCCAGCATTATTAATATCTTCCCCGCCCTCTTTTCTTCCTTCTTCTTCTGCTGATGCACCTAAACATCTATTGAACTCCATTTTTAAAAAGTTTTTCCCCTCTTCTCCACAAAGCCCTGATTTTCCAGAGACAGCTCAGGGAAGTCTTTATTTCATATCAGTAATGATATTTCCCTGATCACTCAGAATTATGCAGCCTTGTCATTAAGACAGTCCAAAAAGTCACGACTATGGTAGAACAAACTTTCTTTAAACTACATTGGCCGTTTGCCTTCCTTTTATTGAACAACCTCTTGCAAATGTGTGTACAGCTACAAGATAAATATAGCACCAGCCAGGCTTGTCATACAGCACAAGAATACTCCTGCTGTTGCCAAGAGAGAAGAGAAAGATTCTATTTATCTAAAGACCAAGTCTCCAGTGTCAGTAAACCCTTGTTCATTCAGAGTGGGGGGAAAGATGAAAAATGTGTTATCTTTTTTTTCCCCCAACTGTGCTTCCTCTGAACAAATCTCAATTCTGTAAAAAAAATAAATAAATTATGTTCTTATGGAGGAGGGTTTGTTTAATTCCAAAGGCTTCTAGCCACAGTAGTTCATTGTCTGTGATACTGCAGACGCCGAGCTTGTGAAGGCTACAAATATCATAAGAATAAATGAGGTCTTGCAGATGGACTAGAGTCAAGACATTTTGAAATAACAAATAGCCCCACCAAAGGCCAAAATATGAAGAAAATATGCACAAATAATTTTTAGCTAAACATTAAGCAATTCATCTGTGTCTCGTGACAAATTTGTACATTACGAACAATTTTAAAGACCTCTAGCCTACTTTTAGTGACAGAAATGACTTCAAGGCTTAGGTTTAATTGTATCATTTATGAGAATTCAACAGCATCAACAACTAAATCAATAGGATTAACTCTACTGATAACTTCATGCATAAAGATTTCCTTTCTTCAAACAATTCTCCCTCCCTCCTGAAGGAGACATTTGAGTAAATGGAAAGATCACTGTTGTTTGTTGAAAAACTAATCAAGATCTCCGATATCGTGAAACATTGCCCTTTTTAACATATGGAGGATTTCCTACTCAAAGATTCCATCATCTTAAACCACTTTTAAGCATCATGGCTCTTATTCATTAAATGCTTAAAATTCAATTTTATGTTCTTTAATCATATTAAATACCAGTTTGACCTAATCTCATAGGACTATCCTATGAGTTATATATTGCATTGCTAGAACAGGTGTTTCAGAATATAATAGATAAAAGCCAAGTTGCCATATACCCATATACAGTTTATCTATAAGAAACAGCAAATGAAATACAGAAAACCTGACACATTTCTTTTGTTCAAAATATTTTGCAAGGTGGTTGGCTCACCTGGTTCCTCTGATGGATACAGTTGCTACTAGTTCCCTCTCATTTTCAAGTTCACACAAATTTGAGAAAGAGAAAATACGATGAATTACAGAGGCAAACCTTCCTGTGATAGCTTGATGGAATAACATGGAATGTAATTTCTATTCCTGCAGGCAATCCTGAGTCCAGATGTTGAAGGAAAGCTGGCTCTAGCAATTGCAAAGAAGCTGGATAACTTCCCAGTGTTCACTCCTCCTAGTCATATCCCTCTGCTGCCAACAACGTGTACCTGCAATTCCCACATGGTGCTACCTCTAACATAACACAACTTCTGAGGAATCCTCAGCAGCAGTCCCTACCTTTTCCCACACACAGCTGGTTAGGATACCACTCATGAAGTTTCAAATGTCAGCAGGTGGCTACCACAGCCTCTGAGTGCTAGTTTCCTCTGCCCAGGGGCCAGCCAGCACTCCTCAGTCCTGAGCATGAACACAAAGCATTCACATGGAGGAAATTTCACAGCTCTCACCTGCTCTCTTCTCCCTAGAGGAAGGTAACCTACTAACTTTATTTGAATGCACTTGTGGCCGTGACAAAGGTCTGTTTCACCATTGCTGCCAATTTTAAACACAGTTAAACAATACTTTTCCTAGAAAATTACAGGGAAGGAGAAGTCAAACCAAATAAATTACAAGAAGCAAATAGTTGAGCCAGCTTATAAACTTGTAGGACAGTCAGCTAAGCTTAAAATTACAAGTGTGCAGATGAAAACTGCATACATTACTAAGGTACTTTCTCTTACTCTTTTCCCGGGACAAGACATTGTAACATACTAGCAAAGTCACATTATTTTCATCTTTCTGTTGTCTCCTGATTCCTTGACTCTGACCACAAAGAAGTAAGATATTTTAGGCGTGATATTTCTTCTCTAATATCTTCCATATACGATCTGAATAAAGACAAACAAATCAACAAAGAGACATCTGCCTAAGCTATTTTCTGCCCTAGTGAGTGCAAATTAAATTGTAGTTAAAAAAAGACCCACGCACCCCCTTCAGACTGCCAACATTCTCAGCATTTCTACCCTGAGCAGGAGACATGACAGTGGGTCTCAGCAGTTTTAGGAAAATAAGTCATATAGTCTTATATGATTTATATGAAGGAGCCCTAAAGCTCCTTCATCTGGAGTTCTTACCCTTTGCTGTAGTTAATATTTTCAGCTCATCCAGATAAGTGCCAAGTAGATGTCTGGGGATATACATCAAAAGAATCTAGCCCTGCACTATCAAACTGTTCACATTATATTTTCAGCTTTGAAATCTTTGTGCAAGTAAAGGTGTGTTTCTGCGTTCCCTCATATCTGATTAGATGTCTTCTCTCACTTTTCTAGGGAGAGAGCTTTTATGACTAAGTTGTAGGACTGCCTGTTTTGGAATTTAAAAAGCAACCTCAGAGACCTAGAGTTCTCTTGAATATGCACACTGTGAACTGAAAGCTACCTGAAGTCTCCAAATAGTTGTAAATCCTGAATCCTTTCCAAATTTTCATGCCTTTTAAAAGTATAAAAGCCCTTTATTCCTCATAGCTATTTCCTGTTGCCCCAAACAGTCTGATAATATCACTCCTCTCATCTCGTTTTTTTTTCCCTTTGGTTTGCAATTTTAAATTAAAAATTACTCCTAATAGAGAAATAATGTTATGCTCCAGAGGAGAGGGTGTGAGCTCATACCAAGTCCGCAATTCCACTTCATTTTTCCCTGTGTTTCTAAGCATATTGTAAGAAGGCTTTCTGCAAACTGGTCTCAGAAACTAATTTAATATCTTCAAGTCAGTGTCTTTGCTGCCAAGCCTGGGCAATCTACTCCTGACCTGTCGGTGCATTCGGTATTGTTGCAGTATTTGGCCTCTACAGTCTGAGGTATTTAAGAGGTTCAACATGCTTGGCATCAAAATTGTCACAGATTTGTATAAAAAAAAAAAAAACCAAACAAACCAGAGGCTGCAGAGAAGAAGCTGAGACATTTCAGTGGAATGGGATTTTTGAAGGGAAGTTGCCAAGAGATAATGAATTGAAACAAGTGGCAACAAGCAGAATTTGCAGACACAAAGTAACATGAAGAAATGCAGTTGAAAAGTTCTTCCAGTTACGAAGGACAAATTTGTAATAGTACTGGGATGACTTAAGTTAGGTGATGAGATAAACCAATATCACCCACAGAGTGAATTTAGTTGTTTAAATCTTAGACTTTGCTTGCCAGATCCTGCAACAATAACTTTATGCAACAGGGAAGAGAACACTGAGCATTAACATTGCACATCCCACCTTCAAAGTCTCCAGCAATTTTACATTTACATTTTAGAGCTCTGGGAATGCAGTTAACCTTGACTTTACCCAGAAGACTTCTCAACCCTGAGATAATTTTGACAGATATCTTCTGGTTGTGTATCATATTAAATATCCAGTTCAGACTGGTTTGTAGTAAATATCTAGTTGCCTATAGAGCACAAATTGAGTTTATATGTGTATTCTCTACGTATATTTACAGTACTTACCATATGTATGTAGCTGATACAGGCAGGCTTGAGATAAATAATTGATGGTCACAGGCTCTGCTAATGTGCAGTCAAAACTCCATCTGAAATGGCAATAAAGAGCATTTTAAACTCCTATATACTGTGTAGGATTTATATATATAAAATCTCCAAATTGAGTACAGCCCATTTCAGTCCTATCATGACTGATCACTCCTTTTATCAGGCTTCTCTCTAGGAACAATAGACACTTTTAAGCTGGAACTAGTATTAACGGTACCTACAATGTTTGGAAAAAACAACTCTTTAAATCATGCCAACTCTCATCTCATTAGCACAATGGGGATTTTTTAATTGGATTTTTTTTTTTTTTTTTTACTAGAAGAACATTTTACTTTCATTGTCATTGTATAGGTGCAAGGGGAAGACTGGAATAAGTCCTTACAGGATGACACAGCTTAGGACGTGAAATAGTATTCGAACATGTCTCTCCCTAATGGACACTTCACTTCTTCACCAACCATCACAGTCGGTGACCAGCTCCAACCACAAGTCAGCTTCAGAATTGTGAGAGTGATGTTTCCCTTCCCACTACCAGAATGGAATTTCATTAATTGCATTTCAGAATATTTTATGCTTGCTCCCAAGGCTTATCATGAGTGAAGAGCACTCATCCTTCACACTCATTCCAGTATTTCTGCAGCCAGAGAGTACTATCTCATGACTCATTTGAGATTCCAGGACCAGCCATCCTCCAGTCTTGCCCTAGTCCCCTCTCCCCTTTCATTAAGGAAACTTAACATGCCTTGAAGAAATAGGATGGAGCTAACCTACTTGAAAGCTGCTGTCTTCCCTTCCCACTGTCTTTTGCTAAGAGATGACAGTTTTGCTTTGTTGCAAACCTCTGGTGATTCTAGACCTACAAATAGCATCTTGCCTACCAGAAATCCTAAAAGTAGCTACATAGCCCTGAGTAGAATTTTTCAACTGTCTGAGCAATCCCCCCAAAATAAACCAGGAGATATGATACTCCTGATAGTTTTGAACCTGCTGGCAGTCCTGCATTAGTGCTTAGGGATTTATTCAGCTTCTAGCAAGACAGAAAAGCCTTCCTAAACTGCACAGCGATTAAGGGATGGACTGTAAGCAACTGGATTTCTTGTGGTGTTTGATGGACTCTTTCCATTTGGCCGGACATACTGCTCTGAGCTTTGCAACAATTGTCTGCTTATTCGCAAATGCACTGAAGTATTTAGAGCCATTTCCTGCATGAGTTAGTCACTGCTGGATGGGCATCCACTGAAACCTCCACTGGGATATAAACAGCAAACAGATGTCTGTACTGGAACCAAAGGTGTGAGTACAGCACATACAAAGGCACCCAAGCTACTGCTAGTTAACTAGCTTGTGTGCCAATAGCAGTAAAGCTATGGACTTTAGCTTAAGCTATCCAAAAAAACCACTGAAGAGGTTTTAAATTAATGTGGTAACCACTATGCAGCAGATACATCACCTGTAAGAGATAAGCCAGGATGCGCAGATCTCTGTGCACTACATTCTGGGGAACATGAAGCCTTTATGCACTTTTGAAACAGTGTTTTACATCATATTAAGAGAAAAAAGGGATCACATGAAAAGTGCAAAGCCTTCTCACATTCAGGCCTATATGGGAAAGGATTCAGAACTTTGTATTAGTTAAATGTAGATGGTCAGAAATGTAGCATTTTTGTGAACCACACAAGCCTCAAAAAAACCCACAGCAGGAAATCTTTCAAAAGAAAGCAGCCTTTTTAAGGCTAATATCTCCTCCTAACTCCTTGGGATTGTGTCAGCAGCATCCCAAGAATAGGAGTTCGCTGTTTTCTTGTACATCTGGTTCTTGTTGCAGCAAGTTTGGAGAGGTGTGAAAATGAAAACTGCCTGTGCTGAAAGTTAATCAGGCTCCTCTGGTCATCAAGGAAATGCAGCTCAGGTTTCAACCAGCAGCTTATGGTTTGGCATGAAAGAGGCTGCTCTGGTTCGCAGCAGGATGTAAACACCCTGCGTGAGGATTCCTCCTTTTGGGAAGAGCACTGGAAACCTGCTCAAGCATTCATAGAATCATAGTATAGTTTGAGTTGGAAGGGACCTTAAAGATCATCCAGTTCCACCCCCCTGACATGGGTAGGGACACCTCCCACTGGATCAGGTGCCCAAGGCTCATCCAACCTGGCCTTGAACCCCTCCAGGGATGGGGCAGCCACAGCTTCCCTGGGCAACCTGGGGAAGAAATGAAGAAATTCCTCCTTATGTCTAGTCTAACTTTGTCCCTCGACATTTTACGGTCTTTCATGTGTGCTCCCAGCATATTAGACACATCCGGGGATTTGGTGAGGGGAAGTGGCAGTAAATACATGTTTTGTCTTCTGGTTTAGAGCAATTTGGCCATACACTCCAGGAGAGAGGGGGAAAAGTGGTGTGTGAAAGGTTTCACACTCATTGCTGAGACTGCCCAAGAATCTCACCCAGTTCTCCCTCCGGGTCTCCCAGCTGCACAGCACAGCCTGCATACTCCAACCCTGAGTGCACCAGAGTTGGGCTTGAAGCATGAAGGCAGCTCCCCAGGGTACAAACATGCCCCTCACAATGCCGCCTGCACCCCAAGAGCACCGCCCCAGCCCAGGGTCGTGCCCTACGCCAAGCCTCTCTGGACAATCACCTTCTACTCTCCTGGTGGGACCTCTGCAGCCTCCAGAGCGACCTGCAGAGGGAACTGTGCATCCTGCTGATGCCCGGGAGGAGCCCATTCCTCTCCCTCCATTGCCACCCACTCCAGTTGTACTACCCTGGAGCTAACCTTCCACAGCGAGGCAGGAGGCTGGGCTGCCCGAGCTGCAACCACCTCCATCTCAGGGCTGCAGCCTCCGCCATCTTAGGGCTGCAGCCTCCGCCATCTTAGGGCTGCAGCCTCCGCCATCTCAGGGCTGCAGCCTCCGCCATCTCAGGGCTGCAGCCTCCGCCATCTCAGGGCTGCAGCCTCCGCCATCTCAGGGCTGCAGCCTCCGCCATCTCAGGGCTGCAGCCTCCGCCATCTCAGGGCTGCAACCGCTGCCATCCCAGGGCTGCAACTATTTCCATCTCAGGGCTACAACCGCTGATATCTTGGGGCTGCAAATTCTGCCCTCTCAGGGCTGCATCCTCCCTTAAGGCTGGGTGGGTGGGTAAGGCAGGTCAGTGCCCTCAGTCTTTCTCACAGTTCTCACCAGCCAAGAGGACGCAGTCCGTGTTTCAGCCAAGGTACCAAGCCATGGTGGAACTCACCAGCTTTCCTCTCCAAGCAGCCCTGCAGCAGCAGGACCCTTGAGCCATGCTGCTCCCACTCCATCAAGTGCTGAGGACACATCAGCAACCGTGGGAGCTGCGTCCTGCCAGCACCAGTGTCAGGGACAGGTGGTTACAGGTGCAGCACAAATCCCAGGGAGCAGGAAAGATGTGGGTTATTTGGTGCAAGTCTGATGCAGGGTCACGCTGGGGTTTGGTTGGTTGCTGTAGAGGAACAGCCCACGGCACAGCTGTGCACAGCAGGCAGCAAACCCTCAGGCGCTGATGAGATTCTACACAGTTGAGCACAGCCCTTTGCCTCAAGGCCACACAAGGACAAGGAATCTGCTTGCTGCGTGCCAGCACTAGTTACTCGGTGCAGTGATAAAGGTTGAAATCTAAGGCATAACCACCTGCTCATCTAAAAATAATCGAGCCACGCAGCCCCTCTGCGTACCCTGCCTGCAACCTGCTGCTGTTCATGCCCATCACCAGGCAGGAGAACCTAAGAGCATCGTGGGTCATTATCTGGCACATCCCTGGCTCATCACCGTATGTTTCCTGATGCTTTCTTATTTCTATAATCACTGCAATATACCTTTCCTTATTCCCTATGGTATTAGGAAAGATGCTCCTTCTTTATCATATAATCACCAGGTTGGAAGAGATCCACTGGATCATTGAGTCCAACCATTCCTATCAAACACTAAACCATGTCCCTCGGCACCTTGTCCACCCGTCCCTTAAACACCTCCAGGGAAGGTGAATCAACCACCTCCCTGGGCAGCCTCTGCCACTGCCCAATGACCCTTTCTGTGAAAAATTTTTTCCTATTGTCCAGCCTAAACCTTCCCTGGTGGAGCTTGAGGCCATTCCCTCTTGTACTGTCCCCTGTCACTTGGGAGAAGAGCCCAGCTCCCTCCTCTCCACAACCTCCTTTCAGGTAGTTGTAGAGAGTAATGAGGTCTCTTCTATGATTCTATGATCATGCCTGCCATTACCTTCATCACTTTCCAGGCGGATGAGAGCTCTAATCTCCTGCTAAAGGTCCAATGACAGGAATGTGCGGTTTAGCGCTTTCTTGCATTTGACTGATTATTATTGCATTTCAGGTTGCATCAACTTTCAGCATATTGGTGTTGCACCGTGAAATACTGGTGTTCTTCCTTCCCTTTCTGCCATTTTCCTCTTCAGAGCATTAATGCATTGATACAATTATATTAACATTAAGCAAATCATGGTTTCAAAAGCCCTTGTAATTGAGTGCCAGGTGCTTGTGACTAAATCCATTCAAATACTCAATATAAGACCAAAGTTTCTATTCAGGGACCTGCTTTGCATCCTGAATAGTCATTGACTTTCAAGTGGAAATGCTGTGGGAATCATCACCACACAGAGCCAGTTTGGAGATCTCAGGATAGAAAATATACTACAATGCTATAGGAGTTCAGGTGACCCTAGCACCATACGTCTAAAGATAAATGAATCTGAAACTATGGTACAATATGGATTAACAATAGTTTTGCAGTAGTGTGAAATGTTTCTTTTAAATAGTTTCTTTGTGATAACATTTGAACTTCCCACAGTTACAACTACAAGGCAAATATAATGTGCATATAAACTTTCCTCTGCTCTGTTGTGAAAGATTCAACTCTTCATTTATTTTCTTTATTTCTTCAAACAGCAAAGAATTATGAAGATGGGACATTTTAAGAAGTGCAAGGAAATTAGTGCTTCCTTTAAGGACTTGACCAGCTGATTTATTAAAGCATATTGTAAAAGGTAAGGGTGAGCTTTTGATAAATACTTAGAACAAGACTAATTCCTCAGAGAGACTAGAACTTCCTTTCTTCTTAAACATGACACTTCTCATAGTATCAAGTTCTTACATTTAGAAACTAATCCACTTTCCAAATGACATACACTCGATAATCTACTAACTTCCTCAGGATAAGATTGCAGTAGGTAGCATTTTGATCTCATTATTCCAACTCTCTCAGTGCTGATTGACTGATAAGCCACAGAGAAGAACAACTAGATAATTAGTGACTTTTACCTCTCTAAGCCTCAGATACAGGCTGAGAATTTTAAAAAATCTTGATACACAATAGGGATTTCTTTGCTGAATAATGAGTTTGCTAGAAAACAGTGATTCACTAGTGTAATATAAAACAATAAAGTGATGTTGATAAGAGACCGAACATAACATAGAATCCAAGTGACTTTAATATGTAATGCAGAATATGGTAACTAAAATATAATACATAAAGCGTATGTACATCAGATACAGCATATGAAAAATAGTTAACAAATTATGTTAAACAGCATATAAATGCATGTATCTTAGTTACATAGTAAATCATGTATGTACTGAAAATTTTATTGATCTGCTACTTGGATTTTTAAGCGGTACCTGCTTCAGATTTTTTTCCTACTCTTGAATTTAAGCTCACAGAAATCCTCTTTTTAGGTGTACGTATACACACTTGCTATGCATATACCACGCACATACATTGTCCATCCAAGAGTATGAC
This sequence comes from Coccyzus lansbergi, assembly GCA_033558105.1. NCBI lineage: Eukaryota > Metazoa > Chordata > Aves > Cuculiformes > Coccyzidae > Coccyzus > Coccyzus lansbergi. Next base: position 245,019 of record JAUMJK010000559.1, read on the forward strand.
TGGTCTTTATACTTTTCATTAGGTAGAAGCCAGAGTAGGTAACATGGTTCACTGAAATACCCCTCAGTTTACCTGCAGCTTTATTGTGTATCCCATGCATTTGCTGGAAAGCAGAAAATTCTACAATATCTTGCCACCAAATACAACTTACTTAGAACAGTGAAATATTGTAAGTGAAAAAACATATCACCCTGGGATTCTTTGCTAAGTTCATATCATTTACATTTAACCGGAATACTGGAGCACCATTTTAAAACTTTACTTTTAGAGACAGTTCGCATGGGTCTGATATTTCTTCCTACATTCTTTCCAGACATTTTTACTAGTATGAGATTATTTATGCTTCAGTTCTGTAAAGTGATGAGTGTTCTCTCCATTGAAAGCTGTAAAACAGGTTTTATTAAGTGTACTCAGGTACCTATTTTATATGCTGAGAGTTTCCAAAACACCTCTGAAACTCTGGTGATCTTTATATCAAAAGAAGTACTGACAAGGACTGAAATCTTTAACAGAACGTAGAGTCTTTACACCAATTTTTCCAGAATGTTTTTCTACATTTTAGTGATCCCTGAGAGGGGAAAAACACCTTTGAAGTCAGTATTTAGCACAAAGGTATTGTTCTTCCTTTAATTATTACTTTGAAATTAGGTGTAGACACAACTGGTCACTGCTTCCATTCATGCAGAAGCAGGGCAGGAAATAGGTGAGCAGCTTCATAGAAATTTTATAGCCATAAAGGTCTGTGGAAAGCTTTTCACAATTTATCTTAATTTTATGTATTATCCATTCTAAAATTAAAAATCGATCTAACACCAGAGAGGAAGCACAGTATGTTAGGCTGAAAGCAGGGAGAAGGAATTTGTTCTCACAGCTACAGACTACATGAGAAACTGAACATTCATGTTTATGGATTTATTGCACCAGCATGTCTTCATTTCCTAAGGACTCATTGCTCATGTAATGGAACAAGTTTAATCTAAAGATTTTCCTCTAGACTAACATACAGACAACTTCTACAAACACCTTATTCGATATGATCTTGAGAAAACAGATTTTATTTTAGTCCTTTAGTTGGAGAATGATTAAGCCCAGAAGATGGTTTAGCTTCTCCCAACATCACACCAACAGTCATGAAACCCTGTGGGGAGAACTGGAATAGTTTTTTTCCATAGCAGGTAATGCTGATCCATAGCTGTTCTTTTGGCAGCATGGATTGAACTCAGGATCTTTGAAACTCGGAGTGCAATACACTTATTGCCAGAACTGGATGTGTCCATAAGCTCAATGGCCACAGGTGGCTCAGGAATCTATGTGCCACCCTGCTGCTTGCCTGTGAAACTGTGGGTGGTTTGTGTCACTGCTGGGCCTGCATAAGAGGAGTAAAAACCCACCTTCCTTTCCTGCACTTGTTCCCTGTGGTTTGTATCACAAGGGAACCACTGTCAGGCACTGACAGTGCTACAGAGATCGGCTTTAAAGTCAGTGAGGAGAGCAGAAGTCCTAGAGAGGGAAGGGAAGGTGTTTGCTTCTCTCTGCGGGAAGAGAAGAGATCATAAGAGAGGAGATCTAGGGACTATGTAAGCAGCAGCAGGGACTGGGTAGCTCTGACAGATGAGAAGAACTTAGAAGGAGAAGTGCAGCAGCAGGAGATAGAAGACACCAATTAGGGAGATAAATACTGTTAGACAAATCATTTGTTGCTCTGTGCCTGTAAGGCAGGAGAAATAATAGTCTCCTTTGAAATGCTGTCTCCTTTGCTGTGTGGAAGCAAAATGACTCCTCTTCTGTTGCCTGCCTTTTCCTCTACCATGCTGGTTACTCAACCTGAAATTAAAGGAAGAGATGTGCAGTGTGCTATAGGGGAGAGAAATTCTGCATCTCTGCTCCCCAGAGGCTCTGTTACAAGACAGTGTTAGTGAGTGAAGGCAGTCAAGGCAGCTAGTGTAGTAATTACAAAATGAAAGGGATCACTTGTGTCAGGAACAACTAGTTTTTTGTACAGACTCTGTTGCTGGAAGCCCTATGTTGGTTTTGATTATCAATTAGCCCAAATCTAATGTGTCATTTAGTATTTCAGAAAAGAATGCCTGTATGATGAACTACTCAGCATTTTAGGCTTTTATAGATTAAATGGCAAATTCTTAGCAGTCTTCAGGACATAGTTTTATACCATGGGAGAGCGCCTTGGGCACCTATGATCCATAGTTTAAGGAGAAGCGTTATAAATCGATTGCATTTTGTAAGTTGACTTGTACTCGCAGTCTTGGCGTGTTGGAGAGAGAACCTCTCTCTTCTTGGTAATCTTAGAGTGAAACTGAGAAAGTCCATAGGGGACCTGATTTCCTATTACAGCATCATAGTCTTGATGTATTATGCTCTTTTAGAATTCAGATTCTGCAAAATGGAGTCATCATTTAAATACTGTTGTTTTATATGCTTGCCAGTATAAATGATTTAAGGTAGAAATCATCAACTTTAGACATCAAAATTCAGACATCTAATCTAACGTATTTGTCTAGGAGCCTTATATTGTCAATAGAGCAGAACATTTCCAGAGAGTCTTTCATCAACCTCTGTAGTTACTTGTCTTCTTCTGTTTACAACAGAAAAAAAATTGAATAAATGAGATTAATTCTTCCCCACCTCAGTGAATTTTAGGAACAAAGTTACCTTCTTCTGTACCATGAAGTGAGCTCATTGTTGAGTCAGGAGGGGATTATTTTTCCTTTGCTTCAGTGCTCAGCCTCATAGGTTCTTCCACTTTTCCCTGCAATAGCAAATCTTAGGGCAAAGATACCGTCTCTAAGTCCTTTGGGAGGCAGGGTACTAGATGAGGAGGTTGTTACGATCTCTTCAAATATGCCATGGCCAGATGGGGCCATTTGATTATCTGGTTCTATCTGCAAAGCACAGCCATTTTGTTCAATTTATTCTCAGCGTATAGGACAGTAAAGCCCAGATCTGAACCGGGGTATGAAAATAATGACTGTGCTCTTAAACCAATTCCAAGGATGACACAGAAAAATGAAAGTTGTATTACAGTGTATCCTGCCTAGGATTTTTAAGACTGTTTTTACATTGGAAAAAGAAGATTTTGTATAAGAGCCATTGTCATGGATATAAACAGCATATTTTCTTCCGTTTAAAACAGAATCTAACAAATGATCTTTTTTAATGGCAGTTTTAAGTAAATCTCTCTATCCCAGTCACCATTTCTGCTACATGATAAATACACATCTTTGGACAACATAGGGCAGACTATGTTATGCTTCCTAATATTTTTATTTGTATGTTTACAAAATACCTTTGCTCAGGCAGTAAATCTTGCTGCACTAATGTAATCTGCAGTCTACAAGCTTGTTGCTTTAAGATCATTAAACAATTTCCATAAAATATATAAAGCACTTCTGTAAAATTCAAGAAAAATTGGTACAATGGAAAACAATTTTACTTCTGCATAACAGCTGCCCAAGTGAATGCTCATTCTGCACATGCTTAAAAATGTAGTAATATTTTCAGTTGTTGTGTGGCGAAACGCGACAGAAGTATGCTATCTTTTTTTCTTAAACTTGCTTGTCACTGCATGACTGTTTCAAAATCTGAATGAAGGGGTTTTTCTGGGAAAAAAAAAAGCAACTAATTACCACTCATCTGCAAACGCAGCTCCAGAGTGTGTGGTTGTCAGAAACTCCTAACTATATCAGTCAGTTAGACAGACCAGCAAGATTTTCTGCTGCAACGTGTCTGGTAGGATGTCTAGAGAGAAATCCTCGTTGATTCTGATATCCATAGAGCATCACTGAATTGTGTCATGCTATGTTACATGGGGAGGGGAGTGGAAGGGAAGGCAGCATCCGTATCTACAAGTAGATTCTTCAGTGTTGCACCTGCAATACAAACAAAAACATCTTAAGTGTTCATATACTTATTTCAGGTTTTTATTTAACAATATATTGTTGAAAGAATGAACAAAGGAAAATAACTGAAACCAGAAACAGAAACTGGCTGCCATCAATATGCAAGGTTTAGCCCTCCTGATTTTAACTCTTCATGATCTCTCTTCCTCCCTGTAGTCCACCCAAGACACCTGCCCCTTCTTCCAAAGTTCATAGACATTCCTATCCTTTTTGATGTCCATCCATATCTCCCTGCTCAACCAAGCTGCTTATCTCCCCCAACAGTTCATTTTCCAGCACATGGGGACAGTTTTCTCCTGCACTGCCAGGATTTCCTTCTTGAAGAGTACTAAAGTCCTCTCTGGAAGTTTAAGGTAGTCGTTCTACTGATCCCCCCTCCTCACTTCACCTAGAACTGAGAATTCTACCATCTCATGATCACTTTTCCCTAGTCATCCTCCAACAGTCACAGCCCCCACAAGGCTCAGTTCAAAAGCAGCAGGTCCAGGAAAGCACCTTCCCTCCCTTGTCAACTCATTCACCAGTTGTGTGAGGAAGTTGTCTTCCACACACTCCAGGAACTTCCTAGACTGCTTTCTCTCTGCTGTATTGTACTTCCAGTAGACATCTGGTAGATTAAAGTCTCCCACAAGGACAAGAGCCAGTGATCTTGAGACTACTCCCAGTTGTTTGTACAAGAGCTCATCAGCTGCTTCTTCTTGGCTAGGTGTTCTATAACAAACTCCCATCACAACGTCTGCCTTCTTGTGATGGGGTTCAAGGCCAGGCTGGATGGGCCCTGGGCAGCCTGACCCAGTGGGAGATGTCCCTGCCCATGGCAGAGGGGTTAGAACTAGGTGATCTTTAAGGTCCTTTCCAACCTAAACTAGTCTGTGATTCTATTCTATGAATCCCAGGCACACATACTGCACTGGTATTTGGCAGGCCAGCACAGGAATTTGTGATATTCATAGGCTTACTGCAGTTTATTTTCCTTGATCTGGAGGCTGTTTTTCCATGAGATAAAAGTGACTGATGAACTAATTTGCCCCCTCGAGCACTGTGCAGCACATCAGTACAGTGAAAGGTGCCTGAGCACATCTTGTTCCCAGCACAGCAATGCAGAATTCCCCACTGGAGGCAAAGTGGCAGGACTGATGGTGGAGCTCTGACATCTCGTGGCTGATCTTTGCCTTCCAGAGCTGGCTACGTTACCTCTCTGTGTCTCTGCCACAGCAGGCTTGGGCAATATTCTGGCTGCAATATTTTTTCATAAAAGAAATATTTCTGTGGTTGTAATTCCAGGATTGATCAGGCCAGGTCAACTGCAGTGAGGATTTTATCAGGCAAGCACAAAAGTTGTGCGGTTCCTGAGACTTTTTTGTTAACAAACAAAGTGTCTTTGCTGTGCCCCAAGTAATCCAGGATGCTCAGAGAAAAAAAAAAAAGAGAGAGAGAGAGAGTTTTAGCACCTGAAAATCCCCATGTAACCTGAATGCTAGCAGCCCCTGAAAAAACCTGAAATGTCTGGAAACACGTGCCTGGAAAAAACTAAGTGCAAAGGTCTTGTTCAGGAGTCTGGATTGCTGCAGTTTCTTTCTGTTTAGTGCACTCTCCAAACCTCCTGGTGTGTGCCATGTCTTCAGAGAGGTGTTTCTGTCAGCTTGTAATGTATTTTGTAGATCTCTAAAGCCCCATCTGATGTGAAAAATCCACCAAAGCCGTGTCTCCCTGGTGAAATAAATATCATAGACATTTTGCAATCTGTCAGTCCCTGAAAAAGTCTGAAAACATCAGTGAGCACTTTGGCCTTCACAAGAACACAGAAAGGATTTTGATAGTACAGGATTCCGGTTTTTATGTGTCCTGTTTGTGGCTGTGTCACTTGGCATAGGCTGCCATGCGCATTATTCTGATGTTGGAAAGTTTAATCCAGGATTTAAATGATGATGTGGCTTGAGCAGTTATTTTATTATTTCAATTGTCAGCTGGCGAGCACAAGGTGGCACAGCAGAGCCAGCACAGGCTGATTGAACAGCAAGGGCTGCAGCAGGATGATGAGGCTGTTGTCTGGAGGTTTGGGTCCTGACACCGTTCCAGGGGGCACTAGAGCCTGTAATTCCCGGGTTCATCACCTGTACTGCTAAATCCCATTCTCTAATGGAATGTTGGAGTTTTTAATATTTCCTAGGCATCTCAGTCATTTCATCTGCAGATTCCCTAGAATTTCAGCTCAGCCTTTACTGCATTATTTAATGAATCAGTTCCTTCTAGCAACTTCCCTTTTATGATGCAGTTTTCATGACATCTCAACTGTACCTGCAAATTAAAACTGTGGAATAGTCTCAGTGATGCCCTGACTCTCCGTTCCTTCCTCCTACAAGCACATTTTTCCTGTTTCTAGTGTGACTTTTTCTTTTACCGGTTGACTCTCTAAACCTCATTGTATATGCCTTGAATATTTGGGTTATTTTTCTTTTGTATCATATAGTTTTCTAAACGTTACTTAAGGAACATATTCTCATCTTTCGTTCACTGCAGCAGAACGCTCACTCTTTAAGGCCAGAAGGGATCACTGTGCCTAAGGAAATCTGTTTGAAAATATTTGGTGTAGCTTTTGCTAGATAGAAGAGCATCTTGGGAGCTATTAATGTCAGGGCAAGCTAAAATGTAGGGCCACTGGTGCCTTAAGGGCCTGGGATCTTGTAGTAGGGCATTATCATCTTGTAGTATGGACTTGATGATCCTGGAGGTCTTTTCCAGCCTACTGATTCTGTGATTCTGTGATTATAAGGTTTCTCCTTCTCTCATCTGGTGCAAAGACATATCTGCATTATCAGCCTCAGAACTGACAGTGATTAGAGTGAAGATAAGCACATGTCTGAAGGAAGATTGGGCTAATATGGACTCACCAAGCTAGGAGAAAAGCCTGCCAGATGCAGTTGAAGGGGAATAGGAGGGAGTGACTCTAAATCATGGAAATCCACACTGGAATTCTAGTAGCAGCACCAGCTAGGAGATTGAAATCCCAACTGAGATGGGAGGAGGTTGTGTCCGTGTTTCCCCACAAAAGAAACCAAACTGATGAACTTAAATTAGGTAGGCTCTGAGAAATCAAAACTGAGGAAGGATCTTTGCAGGAGCAATTTCTACCATGAGGGAATGCCTGACACATTCTTTGTCTAGCCTGGCCCTTGAATTGCTGTAACCTTCATGACAAAGTTATTTAATAGCTCTCTTTTAGCATTATCATGCAGAGTTAATTGCTGCCACTGGTTGTGTAGATTAGAAGCTAGCTGGGGATTTCCTGACAGAATGATTTTCAAATGGGAAGTATGCTAGTTTTCAACAGTTTAAATATTCTTTGTAGAAATTCATGTTCACTGGAATGAAAAAAATATATATCCTTCCAGGAAAATCAGAAAAATGCCTCATTGCATGGAAGATTTGCCAGTTGGTAGAACAGAATCAGTCATAAGCAGCAGGCACAAAACAGACGTGGATATATTCAGAAACTCATGGTTTTGAAATACTGTAATCACAAACTTCATTTCCCAGTCACCTCAGGGGCTGTACCATTTCTGAATACCGCCTTGAGCATACTATTGCACACTAACAAAAATAAGTACTCTGATTTCTATTGAGAAGCACATTTTGCAGGAACATTCCTCTACTTTCGGCAATACTAGGTTGGATTTCAGTCCTGCTGAATACTGCTTACCCAACAGAACAAGTGCCGCCGAGAGTTAAGAGGAAGTCTGCACAAGGGCGAGAGGATCTTGATGTTGTAAACCAGTCCTTTATATAATATTATAACTCTGAACACTCTGCATTTCTGCTCACTTGTAGACCTCAAATTCGCACCCTGAGTCAGAACTAGCTTTAAACAGAGAACAAATCCAGTGCATTCTCCCTCTCCTTCTCCAGCCTTCATATGCCACTCCAGAGGTGTTAAGAAGACAAAGCAGTATTTTCTAGGTAAAGCAGAAGTTCCTTCATGACTCAAAGGCCAGGACTGTCCTACCAACTTTGCATTATGCACAGATCAGCATGCCAGGGTGGGACCTGACAAACAGTCATGTTGCCAGAAGCTACCTGTGTAAAAAAAGAGACTCGTCACTCCTGGGGAATCAAGAAGCTATACTGTAAAAACTTTTTTTGCTGTTATAAGCTGCATCTGCCATAAAATGCTGTGCCAGCAGAATATACTGCATAATATTATAATACTTGATACAAAGCACTCTGAGTGTGGACCTAGCCTAACCTGCCAGCCCCTCCTTTCTTGACAATGCACAACAGAAAAGGCACATGAAAAAAAGAAAAAAAAAGAATGGCCCCTGGTTGTTATGCGGTTCTGAACAAGCTGTTCAGAGCAGTTTGCATCTGTCCCCAGAGTTCAGTGACACACCGCAGATGTTAGGCAGCCACTCTTCCCTGCCTTCCTGTACTGCATCACATGCAGTTTACCACAGACCAGTGTTTTTCTCTGTCTTCATGACTACATTCTTTCTTTGAACATTTTCATGTCACTGATGGAAGTATTTCATTAGCATGTGAACAACTGGAATTATCACAATATGACAAATAGATGATATATCTATAAAAAATTCTTTTCCTTTTTTTCCTCTTTTCATGCAAGTGACTTGATTAATGTCTTTCTAAAATGTTATCTCTGAGAGAAATATTGTCTAGGCTCTGTTGTGCTGTTGTAAGTACCCAACTGTCCCTGTGAGTTAAAATACCATCACACGCTTAGTGCACTTGATTATGTGGACAGGGTCAGGCTGTCAGAATTTGTCTATAATCTCAGATTCCCAATAAAGTTTACAGTTTGCTGTCTGGAGCTTGTTCCCATCCTCATTGTCTGCTTCACAGCTCACATTCAGCATCTGAGTCAAGGTCACAGACAGTCTGAAAATCAATTTTCCATGCCTCCATTATGCCTTCCTCAACCTTATTTATTTTCTTATCTCTCTTCATGAAAGAACTACATGCACAGACCTATGTCTGATGCATGGGACAAGTTCACGTGCAAAATCTTTGCAAAATAGGAAGCCTATAATAAAATAGTCTGTAAATAATGTCTTCACCTAGCTATCATAGGCCTTTCAGATTATTTATACTGGATAGTAATTTGAATCTTGTCAGTACTGCATTGTGCCGATGTTGATTGAAATGGTAATGAATGCAATACATTCTCTCAAATTCTTCACTTTTAATAGAAGATATCATTCACAAGCAGTTAGCAGTGTCAGAACTGCAGCTGGCTCATTGATTGCTAAGTACATGCTGACTGTGCCTACAGAGCAGTCTGGATTGCAGTGAATCCTATGTCATCTGTGTGTCACACGTCTGCATTGTATTTGCTGACTTGCTAAAGTTAGGGCCAGCAAACAAGACCCTGGCAATCATTAATAAGCACAAAACTAGTCTAAATATGTTTGCAATTAATTTTCCTAAGCCAACACCTTTTCTTTTGCTGGATACAGCCCACTATCCCTCAGGTCACTGCAGTGCTTTGCCACAAAATCCTCTCTGTTCTCACATCCAGGCTGTGCCTGCTCCTGGTCCAGCATGTACATGAAATCCTTTTATTCATATGACTAAGGCTTTAATTCATATTCTGTTCATTTTGCTTCTGAGATATCAAAATTTCCCTTTCTTCTGGACTTGGTAAACACTGTCTTATCTGTTCATATCCACTCAGAATGTTGACACAAAGATGTTATTTTTCTGTCTGGTTATACTACCCCAAATACCTATTGTTTTGAGTATTTTCCCTCATTTCTTTTACTCTCTGAAAATCCATCATTTGGTGGTTGACCTCCCTTCCAAGAATACCTATCGTGGCAGCTGTACCCTAGACTATCTAAATATCGATTCTTGTTTACAACAGCAACACCAGTCTTCATTGTCTCCTTGTTACGTTTGTGACGAAGAAATGGAATGCTTTGTCCAGTGGGGCTTCTTGTGTTTGGAAGTCCATCCATAAAGGTACAATAACACTGGATGACACTTTCTGACTGCCAGTTGGTACTCTCTCATTGTTTCCATGTACTTTTCCACCTGTCTGTATCCACCTGTAGGTGTTTGCTCTGTATTGTCGTTTCTAGACATCATTTCCAGCCCTTTGTAGTACAGACCCAAAACCTGATGTTTGTTTACGCTGCACTTAACACAAGGGGAGAAGAAGGGGGCAGGGGAAGGAATCCAGACATCTGGGTCTGGAATGACAGAAATGATTACTTGATCTTTATTCTTTGATTTTGCAAAAATGAAATGTGAATTTACACTTGCCTGAATATTCTTTATGGTCAACTAACCTTGATGCTATAGCTTACAAAGGCCTGCTTATTTTTACCACTCTAGAGTAAATACTTTAGAGTACTATCACCTCTTTAGTTTATTTTTAAGGCCAATAGCTGTGATACCATTCTGGTAGGAAGCAATCATTTTAAAAATTGTAGGTTTTTGCCAAGTTTCACTGGAATGGAAAACTAAATGAAGCAGTGATATGTCCAGCAGAGGAAAAAGCCTAACTTTCCAGGTGGAACAATTCCAGATGTAAAATGAATGCATACATTGTTGGTAACAAATGGATTAAACTTCCTATTATTGAAGAAGGCCAGACAGCAAGAAATAGAGCTAGAGAGAAATTGCCAAGTGTTACATACAATTTTATTGGCTTCATTTCGAGCCTTGATGAAATAAGGCAAATCATTCACTTTTTATGTCATGAAAAGTCTGGGGTCATGTAGAGTTTTCAAAGAGGTGAAAATAAGCAGAACTCATTTCCAGTTCTGAAGTTCAGCTAACTTGTCAGCCCTCAGCACAGGTATGAGACTGACTAGGGCAGCCTCTTCTAGTGGAGGAGGAATGTTTTATTCCAGGGACACATGGGAAGCAGATCCTTGACCTTTGTCTGCAGTGTTTTGGAGAAAGCGCCTGTTCCAGCATCTGGATTTGGATCCAGATGGACTAACAAACAGTAACTGCCGGAGAAGCTGAATTAGGACACATATTGTGTCACCATCAAACAAAGCTGGCTGAAGTGTGCACGGCACTTCCACTGCAAGAGCTCCAGGCTCTTTACCAGCCAGGGCTGTCAGGGCAGCATTGGCCACTGGAGTTATATTTCTGGTCTTCAGTAAAATCAGGCATGGAGGACCCTACCATACAGTTTTCCTTTACAGTCCTGCCAGTCCAATTTGTTTTGTTGGAAAAGGAATGTTTTCTTTAGCTGACTCTCCCACACTTGCTAACTATATTTCTAACCACAATTCACACATTTGACCTCCTAACAAACAGCACAAGCATTAAAAATGTATGAGACCCCATTGAGTGTGGCCAACTGAATGGTTGCATTAGCACTGAAGCTAAATTATTGATAGAAAGGGCGATTTTTACTTTCCTTATAGTTATTGAATAATAGATTAAAAGCTGCACAGTACGATTATTTTCATTACCCCCATAAATGACGTGTTCAGTTAAAACAGTGAGGACAACAAATGAAAAATGCTCTGTGGTGGCAAATATATTGGACTTAAAAATTTTATATTCTATTTATTCATTTTGGACATATTTTTCAATAAATGTTTTGATTTAACAGAAGTTATGGAAGTATTTTTTATAACATAGGAGATAGGAATAGACTTTGTTTCCTCATAATGTAAATATGATACCATCAGTGTAAGTGATCAATTGAGAACAACTGATGTGTTCTATAATAACTGCTGCTCACACTAACCCAATTAAAATGTTATTTAACAGCTGAAATTACCAAGCTGACTAATATCTGGTCATTATTATTGCTACATTATTGAACCTGTCAGTCGTCCTGTGTGTGGTATGCCACACTGAGATGTCCCCATCTGCGCAGCCCTAGAGAAATAATGTTAATTTTATTTTGCTTTTCCTATTTAGTTTGGTTGCGGTAAAAATAATAACTATTAAACTTTTTCGGCGATTAATAATTTGTTCGGCTTTCGACACTGCCTTTGGCTACCAGATCTCCTGGCTGGTTATTAATGTACCCAGCAAGATTCCCATTGCAGATTTCTGTTAATCAATTGACAGCATTCTTACTGCAGGTATTAGATATCATGGTTGCCTGAATTTTGAGCAGTTGCTTCTGCATCTCCACTTGTGCTGCTCTCCTGCAGGGCTGGATGATGTTGGCTTTGAACTGGACAGTTCCTTTTTTATCAGCTTTGAAATTTTTCAGCACAGGCTTAGCAAGCCTCTGGTAGGCTGACCGGACAGCTTTCTACTTTTATCCCTTTGGCAACAATTTGGAAAAGAGGAAGAAAAAAGTAAGTTGGCTTTAACTGAAATTACTCAACTTCATTTGTTACAGCCTCTAAGGAAAAGTGGGGCATCCAAAATAGTGCATTTACATTCTTCAGTTGGCATTTTCTTAGTCAATGAATCAGAAGTACCACTGATATAAATATTGCTTCATATAAGTATCTCAAAATGTTATGTTTCAGTCATGTTAGATATTGATTTAGAACCCACTCAAATCTCTGGAGAAATCTCCCTGGATTTGCAAGTCTCTGCAGTGCCTGTTGGTGGGAGGCATGTCATTTAGTAGAGCAAATGAGGCTTAGATGTATGCAGAATTGTCCCTTTTAGCAGCCACACAGGCTGGTTTCCTCACACACCCCCTGCTGATACAGAATAAGCAATACCAATGCCCTTGTCAACACAACCTCCCTGGATGACAGGCTTCAGCGATCTGGTTTCAATCCCCATGCATTTTCAGATCACCAGCTGCAGACAGAGATGGGAGGATTTGGTAAATTTGGTGATGCTGAAGGCTGGTAAGAAGGAAAAGGAGCCAGTCTGAGTTCACTGAGAGTAGGCTGCTGAGTGACTGTCTAAGGATAAAACAGAAATATGTACCACTGACCTACTTAGTGCTGGAAGTCTCCATGCTCCATTATGGATGAGCTGATCTACTTAACGCCCTCCTTGTTGCCTGCCATTAGTTCAATGGCAGGATGATTTCAACTACTCCTTCATTTCTGGACTAATGTAATTAGAATTTCCCTCTTTTATAGCCTGATATACTGACCCAATGAAATATTTGCAGCTGAAATATACAGGCTGAGTCAGAATTTTGGATATGCTTTTAAAATCTAAATTTAGGCACACAAGACTTTAAATCTTAGTCTGCATAGTCTGATCAGATCTGTAAAGAAAAGGACTGATGGTGCTAAAGTGTTGTGCTTTGAGCTTGCAGTTTAGAACCAATCCATTTTGATAGGGTTTTTTTTAAAAGACAGTTTCTGCAGCATTCTGAAGTATTTTCATTGTATTTTGGGGGTTTCTTTTCTATTGGTAGACAAACTCCAGCAATAGATCATGCTTTTCTTTGTTAAAGAAACCCAATGCCTCTGACAAGCTAAAAAAGCAAATCCCACATCTTGATTCTAAGAATTTATCTTTTTTTATATATTCTTAAAAGACCTATTTTCAAAACTTCCTTTTAGGTTCAGTCCATGTCAAGCAGGTAACTAGAGACAGAAACACAGAAGTACATCTTAACTAGTATAAATGACTGTTCACATTGCTGAAGGAGGTGATTTTACTTTTTGAAGCTAACTTCTTTTTTTAATTGTCAAGGCTGGGAATCTGATAAATGTAGCTGTCAGCCATGCGTGGGGTGAGGAGGAGGGGAGAAGGAACTCTTCCTGTGCTATGTTTAGCAGTGCTCATAATGTAAAAACAGCAGCTGGTCTGGACTGCAGTTAGTTCTTTAAGTTCTATGACCCTGTTATTTAGAACTGACTGTATGGCTCTATGGGTTGAACTTAATAGCAGCATCTTAGCCAAACAGGAAGGAAAAACAGTGAGTCAGTCTAGGACATGCCTTGGTAAGCACCTCAGGGTAGGCAAAGGGCAAATACCCAAATTATTTCCTTTGGGCTCTCTGACTTCTCAGTTCCTGCCAGATTGTATGGCTTGTATTACCAGTGATGGGGTAGAAGACATCAAAAGAGCTATGAACTGTGGAGCAGATTCATGCTGAGAGATGAGCTCATTCTCCTTCCTGTTGAAGAGAAATGAGTGTCTCCTAGAGAATCCTGCAGAGTGCTCAAGAAGTTTAGCCATTTGGGGCTTTCTGACTAGGTGAAAAACTCATGCTAAGTTAGATATTCTGCAAATGTTTCTGAATGGAGAAGACGGTATTTCTTTCCATTCCTCTCTTTCAGTCATTGACATAGGCTGGTCTAATACTATCTTTTTTTAGATCCTGTAGAGTTGCTCTGCCAACTGGAAATTAGTCGGTATGAATGGGTCACCCAGGAACGCTGATGATTTCTAATAGTACTGTTGAATGTTTTTTCTCATAATCACTGCACAGACTGTTTTGTTGCCCTTCCCCCCATAAAAAAATTAAGACACAGTCTACTATAAGCTTGCACGTTCACTACATGATGTGAATGTAGAATGGACTGGAATATCTGGGAAATTAAGGCCAAGGGTGCCCAACTGTAATACAATCAGCTGAACATAAATGGCCTCAAGCTCTGCCAGGGGAGGTTTATACTGGACATTAGGAAAAAAAAAATCACAGAAAGGGTCATTGGGCACTGGAACAGGCTGCTCAGGTTGGTGGTTGATCCACCTTCCCTGGAGGTGTTTAAGGGACGTGTGGACGAGGTGCTGAGGGACATGGTTTAGTGTTTGATGGGAATGGTTAGACGCAAGGAACCGGTGGGTCTTTCCCAACCTGGTGATTCTATGATTCTATATCATTCATCTTCCTCTTTACCTTGTGGAGAAGGGAAACTACACTTGATAAAGGCAGATAACTAACACAGTTATAATTTATGTTTAGCAAGCATTTGTATTCTTGCAGATGGATCAGTTAAAAGGCTGCTGCATTGTAACAGCAGGTCTACACAGTATGTGCACACCCTGTTTTACCTAAAAGATGAGAAGTGATTACTCAGACATCATGACTGAATAATTTGTTGTGTTTTCAAGTTACCATTTGCATCCCCATTGAAAAGTCCCTTAGAAGATTAGGACACCATGAGAAGACTTATGTTTTCTATATCTTATGGCTAAAATTTCTAATTAATATTTGGGGAAAAGTAACGATTCCTTATTTCACAGAATACAGGGAGTTAAAGAGTCTTGAATATTGATAATGCAAATGATTTAAAGTACATCATTTTTTTACCATGCAAGGCAAAATTTAATTATAGAATTCATTAGTACAGAATGTCATAAAGGCCAAAAGTACATGTTGGTTCAAAATGGGATTAAGTAACTAATGGAATATAGGTCTGTTTATTAAATACAATGGCATGAATAGTTTGCCCTTAGCTTAAGTAGATTGATGTGATTGATTGCCTTGGTTTTATTCTCCTTCCTAAGTATTCATTCTTGGTCACTACTGGGGAGAAGATAAATGGGGCTTTTACCTGCTCCAATATTGATGTTTTGAGTAGTCTCATGAATGCAGCTGTTTAGTGACAAATCCATTCATTAATAAAAGCATCCATCCTAAAAATCTGTCTCTTTCTGTCTGTCATGACTGTCCATGTGTCATAACTGTCTCTCTTCCTCTCTCATTTATAAGGACAGAATTCCTCAGAAAGCCTCTTGAACTATGGAAGGTGTAAGTTCGGCCTTGTGAAATAATGTGAAGAAATTCCAGAATCTTGTTAAATGTTTTTGTTGCAAATGGTGTTTAAGCCTTCATGCCTTCCTATTCTGTAAAACCCTTTGAAGTGACTGTGTTTGTAGACAGGCCCTTTAAGTAAAATCAGTTCTGCTGTTAGCCGGCATTGATTGGTTTATGTTTTTTTCCTAATGCTGGATTGATCTGTAGCATTGTTCACCTGATCCTGTTGAAGGTGTCCCCACTCACTGCAGGGGATTAGACTGGGTGGCCTTCACGGTCCCTTCCAACCCAAACCACTCTCTGATTCTATGAGAGATCAGCAGTGGTCACAGGAAAATGGAACTGAGTTTTCCTGATGTAAAACACTGCCCATTAAATAACCCACTTGAGAAATCTCTAATTTTTGGTTAAAGTTGAGGAAACTCACTGAAATGGACTTCTCAGGCATGCCCCAAAATCATGAAGAAAATGCCATCTGTCAATTAATAACCTAGTAGACACTTCTTCAACTGATTATGCTGCTTCAGGTATTTATGTTACTGTAGATTTATGTCTAAGGAACTAAGTAACTAGTTCCTATAAAATGTCAGGAGTCCCCTGTCTGAAAACAGAGTAAAGCAAGGTTTCAAAAGTTCACATCACTCAGCATGAAAATAGTTACACCCTTAATCAACTTAAGCATTTTTTCCTGGGTGCCAGAGAAAGCTCTCTTTAGGGCAGGGTTTTTTTCCACTGTGAAATGGTTTGTATTCATCCTTGTACTGTGCTCACTTTATATTTTTGTGCCTTTAATTAAAACACTAAGTAGATTGCTGTGTTATATGATGAGTGATAAATTGCCGTTGGGGGAAGTTCATTGATTTATATTCTGCGGATGATTGCAATATGATGTTCTTTTTAGATGACAGAATTCTTTCTATAGATTTCCTGAGCTGATTAAATAAAATTAGGTCTGATTGCATGTCTGCAGGTCGTGTTAACAATGAGATGCTCTCTCTGCTTCGAAGCAGAAAGACCTGTAGTTAAAAGGAGTGCAGTTGCACTGGCAGCAACTGAAGAGGGTCTTGAAGATCCTTCCTGGAAGACAGTCCTGGAAAGTCTTGTGGTTTTGCATCCAAAAAAACACAAGAAAAGACAGGGGGAGATGGATAAGAAACCATTCTCTCTGCAATCTCCTTCCTGGAGGCAGTACACGTAGTTCATGCTGCTTCTAGCAATGTTATCTTCAGACCTGCATCTCTTCCCCTCCTGCAGAAAGGAATCAGCACTAAGAAAGGTGAAAGAGACAGCATAAGGAGGGCAGTAGCAATGAATTGTGAAGAGGTTGAGTGTGATGATTAGAAGTAAGAAAATCTGGCACCACATCCTAATGGAGAGTGGTCAGGGTCTATAACTGCCAAGAAGCACATTTTTAAAAAACAACCAGTTTTGCTGAACTCATTTGTTACAGATCAGTGGGGAAGCTGGTCTATAACAGATTTAGGAATCCTGTCTTTTTTTTTTTGAACAATATTTTGGTGCCATAGAGTTGCAAAGAAACTCATCTATTCTAAATACATACTGTCCCAATTTCTGATAATTAAAAATAGCCTTTTATAGCATTTTTTCAAAATCTTCATGAAAAAATAATAAGAGAAGGTCAGTTGCAGTTTACTAACCCACTAATCCTTGTAACTCAACATTAGGAGGTGGCAGTTCATTGCTAACAATGCTACCGTTGTCTAAGTCCTTCTAGGCAAAGAACCAGAGAACATTTCCAAGCTAATTGGAAGCTACATGAAGCATTAATTCTTTTAACACATGTAGCATCCCAGCAGAAATCACAGTGGCTAACAATGTGTTTATTAATAGAACTCGCCCAAAAGACTACGCAATTCAGTCACTTTGAGCGAAGCGATTCTTGAGCCAGTGAGTGCCCACTCTATCCCACAGACAAACTAGCATAGAGAAATTATGGGATGGCTGGGCAGAGAAGCAGACTGAAAAGGGGATGTGAAAGGACATTGTGTGGCTTGTGCACTGTAGGGAACAGCGCTTTTCAGCAAATCACTGCATGGAGTCAGCGTTGACCAGTGGATTTGCGATCGCAGTCGATGCTCCGTGATCTGTGGGCAGTTACTCAGTTTGCGGATGAAGCAGACTGCGCACATGGGGCTGTCTAAGGTGCCTCACAATGTAAATATGTGAGAACATACTGTGTCCGATGTGCTCTCTCAGAACCCAGGTTTGCCTGGGTTCTTTAGCTGCTATAGCAGACCAGGCCAGATGGAAGCTGGACACAATACTCCAGATGAGGTCTCACAAAAGACGAACAGAGGGGCAGACTCCGCTCCCTCACCCTGCTGGCCACACTGCTTTTGATACAGCCCATGGCACGATTGGCTTTTAGGGCTGCGAGCACACACTGCCAGCATCTGAATACCTGCTTGCATCTTTTTGTTATCTCGGTTGCAAATGAATTCCAAATCATTCTTGCAAACAAACTTAACCAACGTTGCCCTAACCAGATAGGCTCACTGCAAAGACGTTCACATGTTACTTATGAAGGTGTAAGCTTGAGGATTTTGCAAGATGTGTTTTGTATTTAATTATAAATGGGTTTTGGAGAGTTGGTTGCTATAGCAGCAGTCTACGTGGTGCTTTTTGTCAGAGCAAAACCCAACTTGTCTGTATGTTCAAGGGAAGACAGAATGGATAAGGAAGGGAGATAAAGCTTGTGTTCCTCCAAGAGCCACAAATCGCAGCATCCTCTGTTTAAAGTATGCAGATGGCAGAGCTGCTCCTTTTCCTCAATGATTTTCCTCCACTGTCAAATTCCATTTGATGTTTGTGTAAAATAGAACCCTCCATTATTTCAGAAATGCAACTGCACCAGGGTTAATCAAGGCTAACACTCAATCAAATATTTCCTTAAAGCGCAGCTGAAAACAGAAGGCACAATCTTGCTTGAAAAGGTGGAGCTGTGAAAATTTGTGATGCCGTGTTTTGTCTGCTGTCTCCTGCTGTAAGTAAGGCTTATTCTCCACCCTTACTGAAGTCAGACAGAATTTGTTTTGCCAATGGTTTCTCTGCAAACACCTCCCTGATTGTGTATCACAGCCCAGAAGCCACCTTGGCTTGATTTTTTTTCCCTTCTAATGACGGTGAGATGGAAAAATTTAACAAACAGGTTGGGGTGTGTGGGAGAACAGAAAAATCTTTAATCCTGCTTAATCTTCAGTTGTGATTCTCCCATCTCTGTATTTTAGTCACTGTTGGCACGTCTATTAATGTGACCAAATCAGAGAACACAAGACTCGATTCTGTGACTGCTGTTGGAGTGAAACAGAGCTTGACTGGCTTTTGCGGACATGACACTGTGGGTGCTGTGCAAGCCTGCCTGTTCCCAGGGTGTGCTGAGCACTCCGTTTTCATTTTGTGCATAATCATTTACATCGTGCTGCAGGCTGGGATTCTGTGGAGTCAGCACATTTCCTTTGCACAATGAACCAGGGAGGAGGAGAGGAACCCATGAGAGCAAAGAGCCAGTTCTAAATTATGGCTTTGCTTCCTTTGTGTGAAATTCCTTTCCCAGCTGTTCCCCACTGCTCCAGGCTCAGTGAGGCGGGGATGCAGGAATCTTATGAGCCTGGGGAGGAGGCTGCCTACCTGAAGAGGGGCTTCCAGGCTCTAGAAGATGGGGAGAACAGCCTGGGAGAGGTACTGAGCTACAAGAGTTGTCAGCTTGGCAGGCATGTGGAAAAGAGCAGCTTTCGGAGTGGGTTAGATTGCCAAGAGCAGAAGGAAAGTACAGCATGTGAGAGGAAAGAGTGGACCTTGTTTGGAGCAAGTTAGAGGGAAGGTTGCCATGAAGGGGAAAAGAGGTAGATTTGGAAAGGAATAGTTGGAGAAGACTAGTAAAGAGGATATGTGTCAACACAATTCACATTTTCCTACCTTGCTCTCTTGTGCAAGGACAACTATTCAATGAGAAATAAGGACAAAGAGGACTTTCCTTTCTCTTGGATCTCCACTAATCTTCCCTGTATCTTGACCTGCAGACTGAGAGCTTCCCCTTGGATGATACAGTTGTCTCAAAAGAGAGAATAGTTGATGGTGGGAAGAGAGAAGGTTGCTGGCTGCAGTATAGTGGTATAATTTGTGTAGTTGTCATCACTGGCTGCTGCTGTTATGAAGTGTCACAAGACCTTTTAAGATTTACTAGAAGAACCCTCCCTACAATGCATATAGACAGACACTTAGATTTAATGCCTTACTCCATAAGAAAAATCTTTTTTGCTTCCTTATTCTGAACTGTATTACTGTCAAGGAACTGTAAACATTGTTCTCTTCTCACCTTCAAATATTGCAAATGAGATGCAGTCCCCATGATTTGAATGGCATAAAAAACTTGCCACACCAGATGTTTACAGTCTAGCCTCACCTGAAGAACTGGCAAGAAAAGTTCACTCAAAACAGAACAGCTTTCCACAAGACCAGAAGGAGAATTACGTTCATTTTGGACACTTCCTTACTCCCCCTATGCTACCGTTCATGAGCACAGGCTCATGACGATAGTGCTTTAGGCCTTTCACTGTGGTGGTCTAATTTTCTATTCTTACTTTAGTTAGATTTAAATTGTTTTGGTTTGGGTTTGGCTTAGTTTATTTTTGAGAAAAATACTGAAAATCCATCAGTGCTGAGGATTTCTATGCTTTCTGTCTCTATGGACTGTCAGTCTTTACCCTCGACTCAGACACCAACGCATGTAACCTCCCAAGAGAGGACAAGGCACAAAAGGGATAATGCCTGGTTTGGTGTCTTGTTTCCCCTTTCTTCCCACCCCTACGCTTTCCTGGACATCACTGCAAAACAGAAGTGAAGCGGGCATTCTTCAGAATGTTAACAACTGGTTCAACCCTTCATTTAAACAAATGAGGTGATATTTGACCCAGTCCCATGCACATAGTTATAAGGTCTTCTGTAGCCAAAACATGGTTTATAGTTTTGCAGTTCTGCAAGACACTAAGCTTCTAGCTAAGCAACTAAGTTGTTTTGCATTCTGCCTTGATTTCTCCCCATTTCTCACACAAAAGCTCTGTTTGTTTCTTAGGTCCTGTCCCTCAGCCTGTACTGCAGTCCACAGAAACTGTACACTTTACCTTTTTCCCCTGTCACACCCCTGAAAATCATAGAATTATAGAATCACCAGGTTGGAAAAAACCCACCAGATCATCGAGTCCAACCATTCCTATCTGCCACTAAACCATGTCCCTGAGCAATTCACCTACTCGTCTTTTAAACACCTTCAGGGATGGTGACTCAACATGGGCAGCTTGTTCCAGTACCTGAAGACCTTTTCTGTGAAAACATTTCCTTCTGATATCTAGTCTGAACTTCCCCTGGTGGAGCTTGAGGTTGTTGCCCCTTGTCCTATCCCCTGTCACTTGAGTGAAGAGCCCAGCTCCCTCCTCTCCACGACCTCCTCTCAGGTAGTTGTAGAGAGTGATAAGGTCTCCCCTCAGCCTCCTCTTCTCCAGGATAAACACCTCCAGCTCTCTCAGCTGCTCCTCGTAAGATTTATTCTTCAGCCCCTTCACCAGCTTCGTTGCTCTTCTCTGGACTCGCACCAGAGCCTCAGCATCCTTCTTGTGGTGAGGGACTACAAGAATCTCAAATTCAAGGCTGAAGGAGACCAGAAGCCAAATTCGGCTCTCAGGGTTAACTCTGGGAATCTTTCCCCAGGCTTCAAATTTATGCTGCTGCAATGAAGATGAGAATTTAGCTCTCTGTACTGTTGTCAACAGGGGAAAAATAGAGTTCCTATAAGCCTGTATCCATGGAAACCATCCTACTGCAACAGCCGGTAATGCAGCAAATCAATTTCTTCAGTTTTAAAATGAAACACATTTAGCAACATTATAGTGCATGTGCCATCTCAGAGATCATCTGTGCTGATAACTGTGTTGAAAAACCCTTCTCTAGGAAATAAGCTGGCAAGAACATTTCTTCCTCCTGACAGAATTCTGATTTTGGGTGGAGTAAGCATGGATGACAAAGTCCCATGAAGACAGTACAGTGAGACAGAGCCAAGTCCAGAAGCAACAGTGTTTAATGAAGGAGAAAATTGTTTAATTTAGCATTTAGCCCAAGTATCTGGGCACATGGTGACTAACACTCAAACGTATTAGGAGGGACAGTGGCCTGTCACCTCTGTCTCCCTTGCTCTTTGCTTCTGTGGTACCATATGTGACAAACAAACAGTACACTGGTACTTCGTGATGCATTGGTCTGAACAGGAGCACGTGTGTGTGTTTGTATCTGTCTCTGTGTGTGTTTCCATGTGTGGCTGGAGGACTGTCAGATGAGATTTCAGGATGTGGTTCAGTGCAAGATGACCTGGGCAATTCGCATTAGAAAGGTGTACATTTCAGAGCCAGAGGCATTTCCAATGCAGAAAATGTGCTGGCTGCCTCTGCATTTTATTGTTTTTTACATTTTATCATGTGAGACATGAAAGAAGGCCTCTTTGCTACACCATAGGAGGGGGGGGGGAGCATGGAAATATATGGATTCCTTTCCCCAGGCTTTGAATGTGTTACCACACTCTTCCCCTCCTGTGGGCAGAGGGATTCTACCTTTATTTTTCCACCTATTAAGGCACCTCTCTGGCCACTTAAAGAAATAATACCATAGTTTGTCAAATAATTGCTTATAAGCAGATGATGCTCCATTCTGCTTTTCTTTTTTATCAAATCCAAATACTGCAGTCTGCCTTCCCTCTGCTTGGCAGATAGAGAAATAACTATCTGGGAGAAATGTGATCTTATTTAAAACAGAAGGAATAGAGTCGAACCAGGAGGGAATAAAAAGCGTTACAGAAATTGCCTAGACTGTAAGTAGCCCTTCTCTTGGTGAGGATCAGATATACATTCCTCTGTCACTTTGCCGAGTCCAGGCTCTATTTTATCAGCTTCTGAATCCCAGCTCCTTGATAATAGCAATCACGTTTGCCATATTGTCTTATTTTATCTGCTATTATGGCAATCCCTCTTTGACTGACAGTTATCTATTTTTTTCTGACCTGAGGGCAAGCTTATTGCAATGCGCTTCTTTCAGCCCTGTCACTGAAACACATCCAAAAGCTTCAACTGGTACATAATGTGGCTATTTGGCATTTGAATGAAGTAAGCACATATTGTTGGGAGTCCATATGGGATTTGTTGCTCTGCCACATCTACCAGTTAATGGAAGATGCAATTTAAGCTACATTAAGTGGTAGAAATGGCTCAGTGGCCTGAAATGTGGTTGTTTGCAGAGAGTGCCTTGTTCTACCTGTATTGAGTTGCTCTGACATGCAGGGTTGTCTGCCTATCCGATCAGTTCAGAGATTTTGCCAGTCTGGAAAAGGCTTCCCAATGCACTGCTCTAGGTCAGTGCTCCCTTGTTGAGGACTAAGAGTTTCCTGCTGGAAATCATCTGGTCCTTCCACTTGGTTTCTGTAGTTCAGGAATATACAAATCTGGGAATCTTCCCCATATTCACAGGGTAGACTGCATTCACTTCCTAACTTCTAGCTTTTTGATACTGAACAATGAAAACTATTCCTATCATTGCACTTCCTACTGGTAATTTCCACCTTCTACATCCCCATGTAAGGATACTGGGATTGCTTCACCATCAAGGATCAAACTCCTGGTGAGCTCAGATATGCAGCATTTGCAAAGTTCTCTCTAAAATGCCAGGGAAAGGAGAAATGAAGAAGAGCCAAGACTTGCATTTCTGTACCATTCTTCATCACAGTTGTGTGTCTGTTCTGCAGGGTAGAGAAGCCCTGGACACCAGGCATGGCTCAGGGGAACCCTGCAGAGCAGTTACAGCAGAGAGGACGGGCTCATTTGTTACTGTGGGTACTGGAGATGGGGTGAAAAAAGCTGGAGATATTAATGGCTGTTGGTACTAGCTATTCCTCTTTCCCATGATAAATGGCAAGAAAGCTGACCTTCTCTTTCCCTGCTCCTCCAGGCCAGCCCTGGGAGGTTGGGGACAGGCTGTGCTGGAGCTGCTTACCCAGGATTTGTTCTGAGGAACAAGGCAAGAGCCATCTCTGTCACTTTTCTTGCAGCTCCTGAGTGTTTTAAAACAGTGAACCTTGGAACGTTCCTCATGTATAAGCTCTTGGGGTTTTGCACCGTCATGTTCAGCGTAGGAGTGTTTCTCGATGATGTCTGTCTCCATGGATTCAGAGGTGACACCGTGTTTGTACGCTGCCTCTCTCACACTACCACCCCCGTGATTAAGGCAAAGATCCTGAGTCACCTTCCAAAAGGATTTAAAATTTCCGGCAAATCTGTAGGCCATCTGTTAATGTGGGCAGGCAAAAAGGTACCGGGTAGGAAAAGTCAGTCACATGGCAGTGTTTGTATCTCTTAAACATGTTAAATGCCAATTTAATTGTTGTCTAAATTGTTTTTCTGTAAGAAATTCATGACAAATAGCACTTTATGAATAGGCAAATCCCTTTTATAGTCTAAAATTCCCCTCATTTTACTATTAGAACAAATGACATTTGCCTCTCTCTGGGACTCAGGTGGTAGCATGTGAACTGTGTCACAACCCTGATGCTGCAGGTATCAGTGCTGACGCATGGTGGCACAGAGTAGCTGCTGTTTGATACAATGCAGTATAAAGTGCCCCCAGCTCAGGAATGTCTACTTGCAGTATGTCTTCAACGGACTAAAGATACAGTCCCTTACCACTTCTGACAGCCACAGCAGCTCTGAATCCCTTCTCCGTCTCTATGGAGTCAAGTGACTCCTCAAAATTAGAATCCCTTTGTGCACTCCTAGCCTGCGAGGGCAGCAATATTCTTAGCAGTACCCTGTGGATCAATATTCACAACAAACTAAAAATATCAGGCCAAAGCAGACATTGATCTACTGTTCTAACCACAAAAAGCTGTGCCTAGCACTGGCTTCTTTCATGTGCTGGCTGTGGTCATAAACCTTTCCTTGCTTGTACTGCATTTTTAATTTCAGAAATAAGCTATAAATAATCAGAGGTGAGCAGTTCTAAGGGCTATGGTGTGTGCTTGAATGGTAAATTCAGCCCAGAAATCATATGACATGAGAATATGGCTTGCTAGTCAGCATTGTTTGCCAGAAAAATGAAAAAAAACCCCAAAATTGCTTCTTTCACTAGAGGAGGACCTAGTTCCCTGTTGAACAGGTTATAACTAGAGGATGTGTTAGTAAAGGGTATTGAAGACTGTCAATCTCTGGCCCTTAACTTCAGGCAAAGCCCTGAAATCTATCCCTCCTGGTGCTGAGAGACTTGTTAGGGGGGAGGCACACTTGCAAGAAGATGTAAATAGCAAAGCAGGTACCTGACTCTCTCAAGACCTGAAAATGTAAGACGGATTTGCCTCTTGCAGGGAGAAAATGTTTAGTTTGTGCTGCTTGGGAAGCCTTTAGAGATGCCAAAAGAGCATTCACGCTGCTGTAAAATACAAGAGTGGGAGAAGTGTTGTCTTTCCTCTTCAAAATGAGCTGTTCCTTAAATCTCTATCCTGGCCCTTACTGCAGTCTCCTCTCCATTTTCCACAACTCCACAGGTTCTCAGTGCCAGGGCTGAGCAGAGTCTACCCATCTCTCAGATAGAGAATTTACATAAGTTTTGAACTCCTCAACATATCTTCTCAGTGACTGGAGGACAGAGGATTTCTCAGCTGGCACAGGGTTAGAGCAGTCTGTACACAGAGCATCTGCACTGGCCTGAAGATTTGTGTGGCAGGCATACCTTAACCAGCAAAACAGGTGTGTACTTGATCAGTTCTTTCTGTCTTACAGCAGAGGAGGTTCTTACCCTACGTCAGAGACCAAATTCTGGATCTCCCTATACTACGTAAGTGGTGCTCAAGGATTTTCAGAAGCTTGAGGTGCAGCACAGGCCCTATTATCCCTCTCTTGCCTCTCAATCCTTGAGCATGGAGCATGCCTTGGCTTCAGCTCCTGACCAACTGCACCTGCTGGAGAGAGACTTCAGGCTTACAAGAAAGAACATCCTTCTGGTACACTAAGCAGCAGCAGCATAGCTTCGTGGGCTTTCCCTTGTGCTTGAGGGCACACCACATGTATGCAGCCACAGGATATAGTATCTCTGTCTGCCCCATGACTTAACTTTGCAGATCTCCGGCTTTCTTTTGTGTGACCTCTGTGGAGCAGCTCACACACCAGGACTCCAGCAAAGTGCTCTGTCTGATATCCAGTTACCACTATGGAGGGGAAGCAAAGCATAATTCTCATGCTATCATCATGTAGCAAGAGGATTTAATAATCTGGTGGCAGGAATTGGAGCTGAATTCTGCCTGCAGTCTGTGGCCCAGCAGCCGCATCTGCAAATATGGCAGATCCTGCAGTGGGAGAAGGAAAAGTTTTCCCTGCTTCAATTGGTATGAAAACTGCTGCACTTGGGTGGAAGATGAGGCTTCAACCTTTGTGTGGGACTCACAAGACTCAGTGAATGTGATGCCTGCCACACATAGACCCTGGTTTGGGGAATCATGGCATTTAAATTCTGATTACCCTTACCTACAACCCTGAAGTGAATGAGGAAACTGGAAACCTGAGGAACTCTTGAGTGTATACCAGGCTGTGCTACCATAGTGGCCCCTGGGAAAAGGGAACAGAAGTCCCTCATTTCATATTTAATTTCAGGCTCCCCGTAAGAACTCACCTTCTCAGCACAGGTCCGTTACTGGTGGCTTGTCCCTGTCACCGTTGTGTCCGAGGTCACTGCCTCTGGGTGAGGGGACATTGTGCTCCCCACAGCCATGCCCCTGCAGGGGCTCTCTGCAGAACTCCACCACCCCGAGCTGCCCCGCTCGGCCTCCTCCAGCTGCAGTGACTCACCGAGAGAGGCAGTGGGGCTGAGTGATGCTTGAGCAAAAGTAGCAGGTATGTCTGAGCCGACAGAGTTAAAGAGAGGTAAAAATGTTGGTCTGCTAAGAGCTGTAGCAGGGACAGAGTCACTTGGACAGAGATCATATGTAAAATCTTTTAAATAGGAGAGCGCTTGATTATTTAGCTGGGCATATTCAAAATTTATCTTGCTTCTAGTGACCTCATCTAGGATTTTTGTTCTGCTTTTCTGATTTTCAGAGTAAATTTGCTCCACATTTTGCTTCAAATTATACAGACAGCTGGACTGGAAACTTGTTTCATAGTTGTATTGGTTTGTGCTAGGAATGTCAGAGTATTCTGGATTTGGGGCACCGCAGTTGCATTCATTTTGCAACAATAACTTGTTTTTGTACTGAGACATCTTACAAATTATATTGTTCATTTCATTCCCTATGCATTTGTCTTCCAGGTGCTTGTTTTCATAGCTGATTTTTAATGAGGCCACTTGTGTTACACAGCGCTCCAAGAGTTGCACGATGTCAGTGCTGCTCTCCGTCGGCGTGGGGCTAATGTAGCTCTGCAAGTGTGTGAGAGCAAGAGGCTGCAGAGGTTTGTCACAGGAAACAGAGAGAGAGGGATCCATTGGTTTATTTCTGTCCTCCCTCTCAAGGGGATCCAGGAGTGAGGTTGCCGCAGTCTTATAGGAGTAACATGATTCTACCTCCTGATTGTCATCTAATGAAGGGTTTTCAGACCTCTGGGAGCCACTCTCTCTGTTTAGCTTTTCTGGCAGTAGGTTTTTATCTCCACATGTCTCACATCCTTTTGAAAT
Source organism: Coccyzus lansbergi (assembly GCA_033558105.1). Taxonomy (NCBI): domain Eukaryota; kingdom Metazoa; phylum Chordata; class Aves; order Cuculiformes; family Coccyzidae; genus Coccyzus; species Coccyzus lansbergi. The sequence goes on from JAUMJK010000559.1 coordinate 272,268, forward strand.
TGTTGCCCTCTCATGCTCAGTGGAAGACATTTGCAGTTTGACTCCATTAGCCTGTGACTGTGGTGCATAACTTGATGTTCTGGTGGTTTCCACAGTCCCGGGCACTGTAGATGGATCCTTGCAGGGACTCCCTTCCATTCCTTGGACATCCAAATTAGATACGTTAGAGGAAGCATCCAGGCTGTGGTCTCTTTCAGCAATGTTTTCTGCAGAGACCTGGGCTGCATGTTTGCTTTCATCCAAAGACATATGTTGGTTCAACATATTAGATTCTTCCTTGCTTTGTTTCTCCTGAGGAGTTTCTGTGCTCGCTTTCTGCTCTGGAATGGTGCTGGGTGGAATCAATGAATCATTAGACTTTTCTGGCTGTGGCTGAGGACTCTGAAGAGAATCAGGAGAGGAAACTAGTCCCGAGTGTTTTCTCAGCCAGTTTATTATCCCCATGGTCAGTGAAAGCTCAGTATCGCAGAGCTTTAACAAACATTCTTTGCCTTTCCACGTGCTGTGGAAAAAACCCTGACTGATAACGTCTAGAGCTGGTTGGGAAGCCATGTTCTCCTCAGCTCCAACATGGAAGCTGTAAATGGACAAAGGGATTTCAATGGCTTGTTCTGAAATGCTTTCAGATGTGCACAAGTCATCATCTAGGACTGGGTTTATTTTTACCTCATTGGGGTCATAAAAGAGCTCATAAAGGGCATCTCCACTGTAGCTATCTCTTGGAAATTTACCTGGGACCCCAGGGGTCTGAGCTTGCTTTGTTTCATCATCTTGTCCAGGGGAGAATGAATCATAGTAGCCTTCATCACTTGTGGATGTGGATTCCTGGTTGTCACTTTTGGGTGTTCCTGTTTCTATGGAGCTCTCTTTAGAATCATCACCGTCTTTTTCAGGTGACACTTGGTGGTCTGTTACAGGCGCAGCAGCTTGGCTTCTAGCTTCTTCCACACCAGCATCAGGTATCTTCAGTAACTTCTTATCAAACAGAGCACTCTGATGTAGCCTCACTGATTTGTTGATGTTGTCCCAAAACTTTGCAAATTCAACAGTCTCATTCTGGCCAGGAGAAGCCAGCTGCTCCACACCCCCCTGGAAGGAGCCCATGACGGGGCTGTCTTTGTGCTTGCTTCGTCTCAGCAGAATTTCTTTGCTGTTCTCCAGCTCCAGGTGAGCAGAGCTCTCATCTGCAAAGATTTCCCCACAGCCAGTGAGGGAGTCAAAGCTCTTCAGCGAGGCCACATCTTCACACAGGGTGTTGCAGCAGTCATAGGAAGAGTCGGACTGCAGTTCAGTGTCTGAACAGTCTTGTGACAAGCAATCAGCTGCAAACGTTTCTCCAGTTTTGAAAAGATACTTTGCAAGACGCCCAGACAACTCACTCTTGCAGCCTGGAGAGGACAGATTCTTGTCCTTCTCAACCAGGAACGTGAGGCTCTCTGGTTTATTTTTCTTTATATGAAATATATCTCTCAGCCCTTTCTTAGATCTCTTGAGAGAAATCCTCTTTCTGGGAATGGTTTTTGCGACAGCTGGTACAAAAGGCATCTGTGGTACAAAGTTCCTGTAGTCAATCATCTGGCTACTGCACGCAGATTGGCTGGGGCTGACCACACACTCTTTCTTACTGCTGGAGCTGGACACCCCCGAAAAGCTGACGCTGTTGACAAGTCGCCCCTTACCTTTTCCAGGAAAACCTTCCTCCCAAGCCCTGCTGCAGGGGCTGCACTGCTCTGTTTTGTCTGCCTCAGCAACACACTCATGGGTTTTACTCTTCCTTACAAGTTTGTAGGAGGACCCAGATGATTTTTCCAGGCCGTTGTCACCAGCCCCATTCCTTGCTGTCCTGGTAGGAAACCTGTAGTTCTTGTGCGTGGCCAAACATGCCAGCTGGACTTCAGCTACACTTTGGTTGCCTTCCACAGCTGCTTTTTTGTCTTTCCCTGTATCGTCTTTGTTTGTAGGAACCGCGTGTGCTGGTGGCACTTTCTCATGTTGCACACTGGATTTTATGAAGGTCTTTCCTCTCCTGAGCTCCATGCTGCTCCCTCACATCTGTTTCTGAGAAGAAAACAGCAGAAGGCAAATATTGTGAGGTTGGTGGCTAGCGCTTGTAAACTTGGAAAGCAACTGGAAAACAAAATGATGGACATTGTGCATTATAGAACTGGGTTTGTTTATCAACAGAATCTTCCACCACTGAGTCATGGTATTGCATGAGAAACAGATCAAGTGAAGCTGAAGGTGCAAAACCCAGCAAAGAGAAGACAGCACGCATTATGGGTCAGTAGCTGAGGCACAGAGAACATTTTGTCTATTAGAAATGAGGGGTTTGGATTTAGGATGATGACTTCTAGCAAGATACAGGTCCTGTTCTGAAAGCAGAGGAGGCATCAATGAAAAGCAATGCTTGAGGAATTTTAACATGCAAGTGTGCGCATCAGGGAAGTAGCAGTTTGAAGATCTACACCTTTGAGGAGGATAGAGAGCTCAAAGTGGGAAATCTCCTGAGAAAAATGGATCAAACATCTGACACATGATGCTCACTTGATATTAAAATAACATGTGAATAGAAAATCCACAATCCTCGGTGCTATCCTAGGAAGTACACTGAAACCAAATTACTCTTTTTACTCCCCCCTGAGCATAAGGTACCATTTTCTGCTACTTTTATTCTAAAAAGTAAAATATGCCATATTGAGAATCACTATGAATGAAGGGTCATTTCTGATCTACACAGACCAGTGCAGTACACCAGGGAATTGCCACATCGAATTTGATCATGCATTGATCACTTGTTTCTAAAAATACTCTATTATGTGTATCAAAACCAGTTCTGGTCTCTGCCTGTATGGTTTAGTATTGAATCTGTTTTATGTTTGCATAAATCAAATTAGCAATTAATTATTTTAGTCACCACACTTTGAACTCTCCAGCAGTTGCTTCATAGACACCTCTGATCTTTTCCTGCCTTGTAGAAACCTGAATCTTAAGCCTATGGAGTTAAACAAAGGCAGGTCAGGGAAGAAGGTAAACCTATGGAGTTAAACAAAGGCAGGTCAGGGAAGAAGGAAATGCTTCGTAAAAGTTGTTAGAGAAACCAGACCTTTACTGGATGGTGAACAAGAAAAACTTCCAAGTGTTGTTCTTGAACAAATGTGCTTGGATCTTTCCTTAATGAAACCTCAGTTAATGATTTATCTCATTTTCAGTTGTTTAACTTTAATGAAAACCACTCAGAGCCATTGTGCTCTGCAGTACACACAAACAACACCGGGTAACCTGCAGCACCCCTTGACAACAGCTCTGATGAAAGGAGGAATTACCAATACTCCCTCAAGAACAACCACTGAGCAGATCCCTGGGTACAGACCCATTGCAAAAACAGCCATAGAGATTTTAAACTCAGCACCAAGCCTGGACTTTGTACACTCTTGAAACATGACTTAAAGCAGTCTTTAGCCTAGCTTGAAGTGTAACAGCTGTCTGTAGCCTTCAGAACCTTTCCAGCTGCCAGGGCTTGCTGAGAACAGCAATGTGCTGACCCACACCTCATAAGATATGGGTCTGTGTACCCCCGAGTTGTCCCCCACGGCGCTTCTCCAGCAGGCAGATCAGTGCCAGCCAGTTCCTCACAGAGGCTGCAGACTGGCAGGTGATTAGCAATATTTACAGCTAAATGTAGGTCAGCAACAAACAGTAGGACACGTAAGGGTACAGTGTGAATATTTGAGATCGAGAGTATGGATGTTGTGGAAAATGTGGTGGGTGGTGATAGATGGGTGTCTGTCAGTGTGCTTGAGATGCTGATATTTTTGTTTGTGTTTGGGGCTCTGTGTGTGTGTTGCAGAGCATTCTTAATGAACACCAGTAAACATTTTACTATGCTGTCAGGTATCTGGAGTTCACCGATGCTGTAGGAAACTCACTTTGCATATTTAGAAATAGGTCACTGGGACACGATAACACTCCTATTCTGAAAAGAAAGGTGTGATTGAGAATAAATTCAGTGCACAGAACTCCAGCAGAGTTGTGAAAACGATCAGAAGCAGCTGATGCAAGACCAATTACTAATACCCTAAAAGCAAAGCAAAAGCAAAGCATCTGACATCTCAGACCTTTGCAATTGTAGAAGTAGGTACTGTGTCCCTGTGGGAAGTCCTGCTGCTGAGAAGCTCCTCGGAGGCCTAGGACAAGACAAATGCTAGTTCTATAAAAATGTCATGTAGGACTCTGAAGTCTTACAGCTGTTTCTGTCTATTCTGAGTGCTAAGCAAGTGTCATTTCTGCAGGAAATTGCATATTTGGGAAGTTTTTCTGTAGATGCACTGAAAAGGCTTGTAGAGGTGGATCTGTTTTATTGTCAAGTATGAAACTAATAATTCAGGACAGCATTAGATAATCCTTTGAATAAATAAATCCTTGATATGAATTGTATCTCCTTGATAAGAAACACAATGATTCGATAAGTGGGTCTAGAAACTTCTGGGCTGCTTCTGTTTATAGCTTATATGAACAATTTTAACATGAAAGCCCAAATGCCCTGAACAACTTGTGCACTGAGAATGTATGTGCTATAATAGCATCAGATACACTGTTTTCAGTTTCCTTTGATGAGGAAAAAAATACATCAGGTGTTGGTTTGGTTTTGTTTTTTTTTTTTAAATATCTGCACTACATATATTCACCAACTTTGTATTCTAACTGTGTCACGTCTCTATTTAATCCCATATATTCTTTTTCTCATTTTCCCCCAGGATTCGTGCCAGGCTCATTAGTATCTAGTTCATTGTGTCATCCTGCTTATCCTGTTTTAACACTGACACAGCTTCAGAACTCTTCCCTGTTATAAATTGTATTAAAAATGAACACCAAGAAAGGGAAGATCTACTCAGTTAACAATTTGAGGGCTCCTAGGGGCAGGCTACCAAACCTTGTGGATGTTTTTAAATACTTGTCTCAGATGCTGTTTTGTAGCTTCCCATACTATGAGTTCCTCTTCATCCTCATATCATATAAATTGTTAATTAGTTTCTTTCCAAATATAGAATAGAGATATTTATGCCATGCCATTCGCTTTCTTTATCTATAAATAGAATCATAGAATCACTAGGTTGGAAAAGACCTCTTAGATCATAGAGTCCAACCATTCCTATCTGCCACTAAACCATAAAATACTTCTGATAGTTTGGTTTGTAATGGACTATTCCATGGTTCCATTTTTCCTCTTTGCAGGGACACAAGATATACCTCTAACCCCAAAAGCTGTACCAGTGAAGTCAGGAACAGATTAAAGTGCTGTAAGGGCAAGTTATCCTCCAGTGGGTATGTAAAGCTAATAAATTTCTATGAAAATTTACTCTAGGCGTTTTAAAAATGGTTTAACTTCTGTGGGATTTCTTGACTCAGCTACTGTCTCTGCTCTTTTCCAATTAGCCTCTTGGACTTAACTTGCAGTATATATCTTCTTCCATGGGGATAAAGGGTGTATGATTTCTGACTGATTTCTGCTGTTGCAAAGGAAATATATTTTTCAATTAAAAAAACAAAGAACAGAAACCTGTGGAAACAAGAAGTCAGGCTACTAAGGCTAGGTTGTTCTCTTTTCAGCAGGCTCTGTTGTTTTCTTCATTAATAGAACTTGACCTCTTTTTTTAATATCTGTGAAATTACTTATGGAACTCGTGTAAATAGAAGACATTACTGAATCTTGTGCTGGGCTACAACTTGATTGCCACTTGCAATAATCTTAGATCCAGCAGCATTGACACCTCCCATCTACAGTGAACAGTGCTTTTATCTGTCATGATCATACCAACTGCTCAATTTTAAGATTTCACAAGTGTCTAAGCAGGCAATTAGATCTGGATTTGGGGCTTATACTATAATGGAACTAAGGGTTTGGTTCAAATTTGGATAATACTGCTCATAAAAAGCAGGTACTTCATGTTTAAACATATACTTCCTGTGCAGGGCATCTGACGGACTTTTCATAAAAACAGGAGGTTTTACTGTGACTGTGGCATATCTAAAAGTAAATTGAAGTTTTAGAATGGGAAAGTGAATGCATTCCTATGGGCTGAGGAAATCTGGGTTTAGCACAGGCAAAGCAACTGCTTATAGTTCTGGGTTATTGAGGACCTGCACAAGAGTGAGTTAGGTAACTGTTCTGGTTAAAAACAGCCACATTCAGATGGCCTAAATTCTATGGAAGTTCAAGGCAACAGACAAGGAGGCCAAAGAGGGATGTGGTGGACCTGGACTATGTACTCATTAGGGAGCAGGAGGAAGATGGGTGCAACAGCCCAAATCTCGTCTCCGTCATGTGGGTCAGAGGAGAGAGGGGACACACTTGCCTCTGCCTGTGGCCCCTAAGAGCTTTCCACCAGGCAGTCATCTACAATTTTCCTCTCTGGAGAAATGGGAGAAGACTGGCTTTGGGGTTTGGGCTGGTGCCAAAGTTCTTATCTTACATTTCATTAGCTTATCTCACAGTGGAAAGGTTTGTTTAGGCTATCTTGAAAGAACAGGTAACACACGTTGTGCTTTAAAGTGCTAGTATCTAAATTAGCAGTCTTCTTGGATGTAACTGAAGGAAGATAATCCTACTGGGAAGGAAGTATTTGCTTCAGTGAGGTTGCAGGGGTAGAAATAATAGTATAAAAAATTAGATGAAATTTAGATGAACTCTAACTTTGGCAAGTGTGGCTCAAAATTACTTTTGCTTAAGTAGGAAAAATGTAATTAACATTCATTTATTGCTCATTTATTCCAAAATCTTATCAGCTGTCTGGCTTGGACACTCTTACTTTCTTGTTTCATGTGTAATTTATATACAGTTGTCTCCCTTGGAGAAAGAAATAAGCAAAATTGAGAATACAGTCCTTGTTTCCCATGGGAGATAGGTGTGCCCTTTCTGCTTCTTTACCTTTAGATCATTGTTAAAACTGGCAGGTTTTGGAGGTTTTTTGGTACCTTGCTGTCCCTAGCAAAGCAGAATTCTGCATGCCACTTAGAGTCTCAGTTTCTCCTCCCTCCAAGCATTTTCTTTTTGTTAAGTGAAAGAGACAATAAACATCACATGCTCTTTTAGGTAATTAATTTACAAAAGGGAAAAAACCCCTCTTATTTGGACTGATTTATGTTTCAAGTTTGGAGTCTGAAATCCCTTATCCACAAGTGGCTTCTTATCAATTAGAATGAAGATCCTGCGTATAGGAGTTACCTTTGAAATGTTACCCCCACTTTCCAAAGAAAACTGGTGGCATAATTAAATTTCCTGAAAACTTTTATCTAATTTGGAGATGCAATATTTTTATAATGGATGCACTTTAAGATGAAATGGTCTTTAAAATATTTCTTGATCATTTGTATTATGGGGAAAGGAAAAGGAAGGGAGCACTCTCTTCCTATGCCTACAGAACCTCAGGAGAATTTTTGCTGGCCACAAGTTGGAAGTCCTAAAATGCAAAAACCAAGCAAGCACAAGGTGGTGAGAGCCACAGCTACTTTTCAAGTCAGTGAACAACACTAATTTTTAATGCTTTGGACATAATCAATTAGCAACGTATAAAGAACAGCTGGTGTTCCCAGTAAAGTAGAAGAGGTTATTTTTGTATTAAGACTGTTTATTTATGGTCAAAAACCTTTCCTCTCTATCTCAGAAGATAAAAGTTAATAATGGGGAAACTTACTAATAATCATGAGTGTATATTCCATTCTGTTAATTTGACTTTTAATTATGAAGGGATAAAATGCTTCCTTGCTAGAGGGTAATGATATCCTGCCTGCAGTTCTAATGCTGTTTCTAGTTAAGAAAATAAATATAGCAGTTGTTATGGTAAAAATCAAAGAGGATTTTAAAGCAGAGCTCATCTTCTCACTTAAACTGATTACCCTGCTAGTATTTCATCTCCATTAGAAAACAGAGAAGAACAGGATGGGAAGGATGGAGGATGGCATCAGGGACAGTCATGATTCGGGAAACAGAAGAGTGTTTATTTTTAAAGACGCCCGTGTGACACACAAACCTGCATTGAGATTGCGTCTTGTTTAGAGTACTCCTCTCATCTTCGTCACTGGCTGTATCTTATCATTCCCCTTAATCATTTGCCTCTCTGGAGTAATCCAGGATACCTAATTATTTGGATATATTTTTAGGTCAGGCAAAGGCTTTCTCATGAAGGAGCAGCAAAAAGCACATAGGTGTGTTTTTCTTCAACCCCAATTCCACTGAGCACACAAAGTAAAATCTTATAGTCCTCAGCAGAATACTAGAAGGATGTGTAGTTAAATGCTTAATCTTATTAGCGGTGTGCTATAGGGAAGCCTGAACCTTCCTGTAAGCCCCGCCAACTGTTCCGTGGAGCTCAGGATTTTTCATAGTAAAATTAACCACGTTTCTATTCCCATCATCTCGTCCTGCTGTGCGCTGACAGGAGGGATCCTGGGGGACCAGCAGCACCCACTGCTCCCCCCAGCCCTGCCTGGGGCGTGAGGCAGAAGGCTGAGACCATGACAAAGGGAGGCTCCTTCGCTGACAAAACCTCTACATCCCTCACTCAGTTTTCTTCTACACCTGAGGCTGAAAGATGTGTAACTGCTTGAAATGTTCTGATTACATTGGGTAGAAGGGCAGCATAAAGTCCTGCACAGGATGCTATCGAATCATCGCTCTGTTGCTAGGAGAATGCAGCTGAGAAGAAATTTCCACTGTTACCTGAGAAAGAAACACTTGCCCTGACCAGCAGCCTGTTGGTACCAGACAGCAAAGTGTTAATGCTGTAAGCTTTGGCTGCTTTCACTAAATTAGTGCTTTAAAAGGAGATAGGATGTGCATTTGTATAAATACAGGCACACATTTCTAAGATGCATGGAAAAATAAGTAAAAAATGATGCTTAAAATACAACCGGTCATCCCAAAATAATAGTCTCTCGGAGTTGCTGCAAATGTCAGAGCAAAGGAAATGCGGTGGCACCAGAGCAAAACAACAAGGCAGATCACAAAAATCCTACTCACCATGTTTTATCACTGAGCAGAAATCCTCTGTCTCCTAGCCTTGCTACTGAGGCTGGTCTTTATCCCGAGGCTCCTGTGATGCTTTTCAGATTCTGAGGGGCTGGACCACTGCTGCTCTCCAGTGCTACTCTCCACCCCCTGCCTTTTCCTCCTCCTTCTTCCTTCATCCCCACCCCCTCATTCCTTCTGCTTGTAGCATTTTCGTACCTTACACAGATTCTAGGCTTCCACATGTAGCTTGATTTAGGAAAGATGCTTATTTTGGGCCATCTGCTTGGTGCCATGGAAATGCCTCCATTGCTAAGGAATAAAAGTCCAGGAGGTAAGCTCGGGAGTCCTGAGCCAGTGTTTTGGTTCCTCTCTATATGACTGCTTATTAAGTAGGGAGGAACGCATCCAAATTAATTTCATTTCTCACATGTTTTTAGTTTTTGACTAGGAAAAGCAGTCTTAACGTGTTCTCATGTTAGTGAGATGCTTCGCTGTGTAAGGTATGCAGATTATTGGACTGTGCCACCCATCGTGGGGCTTTTGTTAATGCAGAGGTTAGAGGGGATTTCACATGGGAGCAAAGTGGCGTAAGGGGAGAGAGCGAATATTTTTGACACCTAAAGCTAAAGTGCCTGGTGTTAGCCTCGTATTGCCTTTGAGAAACACAATTTATCAAATCCTCCTTACAGTCAGTCTAACTTCTGCTTCAGTGTGCAGTGAAGTCAACACCTGATGTTACATCATTCTTTGTTATATAGATATGAGTTTGTCACCACCACAAACACCAGAGCTTTAACTTCATAAAAGCAAAAAGCTGGCATCCTTGCCCCAACCCCCTCCCCAAAAAGCCTTCCAACCTGATCTGCCTTTATTGTCCCTCCTCATTAACACTCCTCCAAGTCCTTTACATCAGTGCCTCAAAACCCCCTGCCTCTCCTCCCTGCTTGATGAAATAGCTCTACTGGGGTCTTGATAGGAGCCTCTTAAAAGCAGAAGCATATGCCGTGAAGCAGTGACTTAACCCACTTCAGCAGCTCTCCTGTGAGCTGCGGTTTCGAGCTGCACTCTAGGATACTGCAGAGGTTTGTGCAGAGACTGGCGGATCTGCAGGCAGCTCATCTTTCTGATTCAGGGGTGAGGGCATCACGGGTGCTCTAACGTAGTGAACAGGCAGCTCTCAGATGACTGAGACAGCAAGTCCAAGGCAGGTCTGGCCTGTGCAGGTATTTTAAAAAGTCCTCTAGCTCTGTATGAACTGAAGATGAGGGTTCCCTCACAACTGGAGCGAGTGCATCGGTCGGAGAGCTGATCTGTTCTGTCCCCACATGACAGCAGAAAGGGAACAAAAGCCTTAACCTGCTGCTGCTCTCGTCTTCCTTTTCACAGAGACAGGGGAGGGAAGTAGCTTAAACTTTTGTGCTAAGCCACTAAAGCTGAAACATCAGCCAGTTAACCTTAAATGAGGCAGAACAGAATGTTCCTGCTCTCAGTGCCAGCCAGTAAGTCACACAGGTGTCCCCGATGGTAGAGATGGGAAAGCTTTATCTTGGAAAACACCAGGGCTTCAGTCCAACCTGCAACGAGCAGAAAGCCCTCGTGTGACTTCACCAGAAGACTGGTGGGAGGAAAGAACAAGCTGTGGGTGAAACCTAGTAGCTCTGGCAAGCAGATTAAGACATCAGGAAGAATTTCTTCATAGAAAGGGTTATCACTGGCAAGAGCTGCCCAGGGAGGTGGTGGAGTCACCATCCATGGAGGGGTTTAAAAGGTGAGTAGATGAGGTGCTTGGGGACATGGTTTAGTAGTAGACAGTTATGGTTGGAGTTGATGATCTCTAAGGTCTTTTCCAACCTAATGATTCTATGATACCGATTCTAAGGAAGATACAGTCCCTGGTGTGGCAAGGGTAGGGCAGCAGGGAACCTTGGCCTGGGGAAAGGAACATGACTCGGGAAAGGAGGAGGAGAATCCACATAAGGGGCCATCTGGAAGCACAGGGAGGGAATTTTTTGATGAAGCAGACCCAACCTGTCAGAACTTGGAGGCTTGTGACTCCTCAGAGTGAGTAGCAAATGTTTACATCAAGAGATTGAAGACCACTGTTAGCAGGAGCAACTCACAAAAATCAAACTATAGTATTTTATAACTTTCTGTCATGGAATAATGCAGCAAATTCTTTAACCCTGACACTCAGAACAAGAGCATTTGCTGAAATTGCTGTATTTGTTTCCAAGGAATTACTTAGAGAATTAATTTGACTCAGGCTGTTTCCTGCCAGTGAACTAATGAAGAGCCTAACATCCCCAATACAGTTGAGCTTTCTGCTAACATCAGCTTCAACTTAATTATTGATGGATCCTTATCAGTATTTCTTGGTTTTGTGTGTCGTAGAGAATTGGTAATTGCATATAGAGCTTTTTTCCTCCAGATTGCTACCAGAAGCCTGCCCCAGGTTGAAGGGAACAATCTTTGCTACATATCTGACTGCTTCCCATGGCTTACATCCAGTTAATTGCTGCTCTCTTCTCAGTTACTTGGTGAGCTAGTGGCTGCTGCAAAATTTAGGATTGTGAATTGCTGCTGATAACATCGATACTTGGCAAAGGAAACAGAAGGGTTTTAATCCATAGATTTCTGTAAGTGTATTCCACCTCAACATCTCCTGCATGTCTTCCATGCGAGGAACTGCCAAGGGGTTGAGGTGGAGCAGGCAGGGTTGCAAGACCCCCTTTCAGTACTGGTACTGAAAAGCTTGGCTGTCTTGCCTGCCAGCCCCCAGTGTGCCAATAACGCTGTCCCTGAGAGCAGCAAGGAGTGCCCACCGCCTCCAGGCTGGGACTGAACACATTCTCACTGCTGTTCTGAGGGCTGGGGATGACTGACTGTCAAATGCTTGTTGCCTCAAAGGAGAGTGAAAAGGGATTTTGAGGGAAAAAAGTGAGTGGTGAGGATATTTCCACAGCTGCTCCGGTTATAATAGTGGCTGTCCTTAAACTTTCTGCTTTAAACAAAAAGCTGTCAGGTAATAAATGCTTTCCTATAAAATCAACAAGAGAAAAATGAGTTGCATTAAATCTGATGAAGAACTGCTCCAGAAGAACTGTTTCATCAAATCATGAAGAACTCCAGGTCTCTAGAGACCAGAGACTACACGTGGTGGGGGATATGACAACCCAGGGACCTGTCTACAGAAATGTTTAAATGTTTTCATAGAATCATAGAATAACCAGGTTGGAAAAGACCCACTGGATCATTGAGTCCAACCATTCCCATCAAACACTAAACCATGTCCCTCAGCACCTCGTCCACCCGTCCCTTAAACACCTCCAGGGAAGATGAATCAACCACCTCCCTGGGCAGCCTCTGCCAGTGCCCAATGACCCTTTCTGTGAAATTTTTTTTCTGAATGTCCAGCCTGAACCTCCCCTGGAGGAGCTTGAGGCCTTTCCCTCTTGTCCTGTCCCCTGTCACTTGGGAGAAGAGGGACTCAGGTAGTTGTAGAGAGCAATGAGGTCTTCTCTCAGCCTCCTCATCCTCTCAGCCTCCTCAACCTTTTTCAGATAGGCCTGTGTGTCATAGACAACTGTCCAGAATACCTCCAACTTATTAACAGATGCTCCCTGTCTCAAACACCAAATAATCATTCAGCATAAAGCACGGGAGTTGGCAAAATGTACTGTTCCACAGACATCCCAGTGTAGCCAATAAGCAAAGTTTTCTCAGCTTCTGCTGGGGAAGATGCTATTATGATGACCTGAGGGAAGGTTATAGGAAATTTTTAATGATTGTTTTGTATGAATTGGTTCCCCTGCTTAATTTTAAGTTGCTCTCTAGCTAAATACATGCAATTAAGTGCTCTGAAGGCTTTGTTAAAGACTCAGTCAAGAAACTAAGAGATATAGGTGTAAGTAGCCATAGATACATAGCTGCAAATAAGGGACAGACCATCAGTGAGGGAGAAACTATTTCAGTAGCTCTAATAGGATAGTCTTTCAAATGCTAAAGCTGGGATCAAAGGAGAGCTAAACCCAAAAGGACTCAGATAAGAAAGAAGTGAGTAATTAGATAAAGTTATTCCAGGTGAGCACGATAGCTCTACATGCAGAGAGAGGGGGGTACTATGCTGAGGAAAGGACAGACTGCTGCTCCCACTTCTGCCTTTCACTGTTTCTGTGTTTTTATTTTGTGTCTCCATGAAAAAATAAATGGTGTGTTGCACAGAGACACTGGTTTGGTCCCACTGCCAAAGTTCTCATGGGTCCATGAACCGAATCACAAATCCTACTCTGAGGGAAGAGTATTGACAATGCCAAAATCATTGTTTGGTTTGCAGTTGCACTAATTATGAGCAGGTTTTTCAAAATATGGTATTTTATGAGCCTTCTAGCTGGCAAGCTACTTAAAGAGAGGTGATTTTTTGAGCACTGTTCTCTAGCTTTATCCTTTCACGGCTTTGGCTGCTGCTGTAGCTCCGTAACAAAATAACTTCTCCCAGCTGTTTGATTTTTCACGAGGAGTTATTAGCATTTTGGAGGCAGCTGATATGCCTAGGGAGTACTCAAGCACATTAAATCATTACATATTTTTCTTCTGCATGTGGAGTCGCCGTTTTCCAACCAGCAGCCGAGTACCAGTGGAAATGGAGGGGATGTAGCAGGAGACTGATGAGTTTGCAGAGCTTGAGTGGAAGGTCTGTGAAAAAGTATGAAGTGGGGAATGCTGCTGACTACATGGTCATAGCTACGTAGTCAGTCATTTGGAGCTTGGCAGTGTTTCAAAGAGCCTGGTCCATTCAGAGCTAACAGAGTGGCATCCTAAAATGGACAGAAGCCAGCCACAAAATGAGTTAACTTCTTCCTCAGCTCATTAAATGAGTTGCCCAGTCAAGAATGAAGACTGGATTCACACATAGGTACGTGTGTTGTCATAGAAATAGTATGAGAATGACAGAGGGATGGGAACCCTGGTTTCCTCATTAGTTGCTTTGGCCTGAGGTTTTCTGCACAACCAATATTACTGCATCTTCTCATGCTGTGTAAGGCAGAGGGTCTGCGGAGGACACCCTGCAAATCAGTCTCTGAGGCACCAGTACTGCTGGTTGGAGCTGGAGGAGGCAGATTTCTCTGCCTTTGACTCCTTCCTGTTAGAGATGTTTTCCCTAATGCCAGCATGAATCAAACCCAGGTTAGTCTACTCCAAATTGGGAAACATTGCCCAACTAATTAGAAACTACCCAAAATAACATGGCACTGCAATACCCAGACAGAAGAAGCACCCAGGTAATATGCAGAGCAACATGAGTCAGGGAGGAGGCTAACACTTAGCTGCTGTGGTTCTCTTCCCACAAGTGCAGCTACCCGCAGCAGCGAGGGGAGGATTGGGCACCACCTGCTTTCCCAGCAGCAGCAACCAGGTGAGTGTGTGTACCCAGTGCCAGGCACAGAGCTCCCGAGGCACCCTGGTCAGGGCTCCTAGAGTGGTATTTTCTTTGTCCGATAAATACCTTTCTTCAGCACCTAAACAGGTGCTGGAATTTATGCTTTTTTGGTTGATGTACTTGAAGTGTGTAAATGTTTCCATCTGAAATGTCTGACATATTTCTAATTATTGATGTGCCAGCCTGCCACATCCCTTCAGCGTTCAAGTGTGTTGGGTGAGCGGATCAGCAACATGTTTTTTATTTCTGAGTTCTCATCCTTGGCTGTTTCTAGGCGGACATAAGCTTTCCACAGAGATGATACACCTGTCAGACAATGGCAATGACCAGCACTTTTTTGAGGAGAGGGAGACCAGGTCCACTGCTGAAGCAAAGAGGCGTAATGAGACTGCATTTTAGCACCTCAGCAACAGATGATTGTCTGTGTTCCAGCACCCCACTCAGAGCTGGGTGGCAGCCCTGCTGTGGAGTGACGTGACCAAGGACAGGAGGAAGGGAAGGGGACCTCAGCATCTGGGGCTGCTTCAGTTCAGGGAGCTGGTGCTCAGCAAGAGCATAACACAGCTTTGAGCATTCCTGACTTCACCCTGTTTTGTGAACAGTGCACTTGGCAATAAAAACGAGAAGGAAATTGTAGTCAAAAGGAGCCAGGAAGAATAGCTCTCATTTAATAAGCATTTGACATATTTCTAGATAGAAAACACATAGAGGAAAATGTGAGGATTTATTGTTCCCATTAGTCAGGTTTTTCTCTTTTGCTAGTTGAATTAGTAGTAACTAGTATTAACTTATTAAGTATTGTGTTTATCAGAGAGATGCTGGTTGGTTAGAAAACAGTCCAAATCACTCTCAGACAGTACATATTCTTATTTAATATATTTCATATAGGTGGTGTTTAGAATCATAGAATCACCAGGTTGGACGAGACCCACCGGATCATCGAGTCCATATGCTAAGTCAGGTTTCATGGAATGAAGTACTTGCTTGCACACTCTTAGACATTCTCTTTTTTACATTTTTGGAACAATATGATAACTTGTTTTTAGCTTAGTATCCAAATCATCAAGATTTATGAAGTGTTGTTGTTCGTACCTGCCTGCTAGTCCCTGCCTTGGAATAACTTCTAGACCTATTAGCCAGTTTTATCCTGACTTATGATAATGGGAGGGCTCTCAGAAAATATTGCTTTCTTTTAAAGGTTTTATGGAACTAGGTGGCAAGCTCACAGAGATGGGCTATGGAGGTAGCTCCACTGGGGGGAAAGGGCTAGAAAAGAAACTCTGCTTTTATTAGAAATCAAAAAAAAACAAACAGTGTTGCAGGCAGGTAAACAGCTTAGATACCAAAAGCAGTTAATGAGCAACAGATTACAAGGTCCTAGAAAATTAGGTTTTGTTACAATGTCCCAACTATTTACTTCATATGCAAATCTCAGGGAGGGAGGGAAGGAACCCCTCTGTTAAGCAGCAATCGTTTATTAGCTTTACTGCAGTAGTAAATCAAATATGAGAAAGTGGTAAAAACATAAATATGAGAGATTTTTCCGTGCTTTTGGAAATCCTACTTGTAAACCCTGCAACTGCTGTAAACCTAACTTCTCACCCTCCTGACTGCACAGATGGCAGCTGAGTAAATGAATCTCCATGTATCTGAAGAGAAGCCAGTATTTTCTGGGTTGTCACAGCTATTTGACCAGAGAATCTCGCTCAGAACACTTCCATGTAAGAATACTCTGAGCCAGCGCAGCTATGTGATTGACTCAGTCAAATACTAGACACATAACACCTTTCTGCACCATCACAGTGTGTGCCCAGTCGTGTCACTGAGCCTTTTTTTCAACTTGTAGTAATGAAAACAAAAACTGAAACTAGAGGTCAGCTTATTTCCTCAGGATTTGGGGTGTTGGGTTTTTTTTTTTTGGTTTGTTTTTTTGGGGTGTTTTTTTGTTTTTTGTCTTTTTAAGGAAATCTTCCTGCAGTAGGAAATACACCATTTTCTTGCAAAGGGTCCTGCAGTGAGACAGGTTCTCCTGCAGATGCTGTAGGGTCTCAGCAGGGGAGCTTTTCATCTGAAAAGAAAAGCTTGTAAAATGCATTTCTGACATGTTAACTGGCAAAGCTGCCTTTGTTCAGACCATTGTAAAATACCAATGCAAACAAAGACACGTCCCACTAGATGGCCCTCCACATCAAACATTGAAGATGTTCCCATGTAAACATGGAAAATATTACTCGCCTTCGGATTTCTCTTCAAGATTTGTCAACAAACTTTCTATCCCATGATTCACGTAGGCCAAACTCAAGTCTTCCCAAGCCCTGAAACCAAATTCTGGCATCAAAATACCTTGTCAATCTGCATTCAGAATACTGGTGCTTAAAATCCCACCTTTTTGTATATGGGAAGCTTTATAAGTGTCTGTTAAATGGTGTTATTATCCACGTATAACAAATTGAGATCTGGGACTTAAGGTTGCTAGGCTACCATGCACACTTGTGAACAAAAGAGAACGTGCTGATATTACAGCCTTGCCATTTGTTTCATTGCACCTGTTCTGCTTAAAATTCTTATATCTGGCGTGGTTTCCCAAGAGGAAAAAAACCCCTAAACTTTCAGGAATCTAAACTGACATTACTCTATTTACATTTAATGAACTGCATTAATCAACCTCAGCTTTGGCTTCAGTTGAGGAATTTTGAGAGAGATCCCATCTGATTATCCTGCTTATAAAAGCCAACAGGGGGCTGGTTTCTGAGGTCTCTTCCTTGGAGCATGGCTGGAATACTTCCTTGTGATTGTTCCTCCAGGTCACTGCTGTTTGTGCAAATAACACCTTCCTGTGCCACTTGTATTTTGCTGATGCTGCTTAGTGTTAAATTGCCAGATGCTTGACACAAGCCTCATCTTCCTGTCATGAGCTCCATGTAGGTGAACTCCTTTCACACACACCTCTTGGTAGTGCTGGTTCTTCACTACCATTAGTGGTGCACAACCATGCTGGGGCTTTATAAGTGAGCTTAACAGTGGATGTGGAGCAGAGGCTGTATCTAATTCTGCTGGTCTGCAGGTGCTGACAACAGGAGTTTCACCAAGCAGCTGATCAGGAATTAATGCAGAACAGGTCCTTGGTGTTAGCTTGCTGGCTTTTGCACAAATAGCAATTCATAGAATCAAAGAATCATAGAACAACTGGGTTGGAAGAGACTAACTGGATAATCGAGTCCAACCATTCCTATTGAACACTAAACCATGTCCCTCAGCACCTCGTCCACCCATCCCTTAAACACCTTCAGAGAAGGTGAATCAACCCCCTCCCTAGGCAGCCAGTTCCAGTGCCCAATGACCCTTTCTATGAAAAATTTTTTCCTCATGTCCAGCCTAAAGCTCTCCTGGCAGAGCTTGAGTCCATTCCCTCTCATCCTGTCCCCTGTCACTTGGGAGAAGAGCCCAGCTCCCTCCTCTCCACAACCTCCTTTCAGGTACTTGGAGAGAGCAATGAGGTCTCCCCTCAGCCTCCTCTTCTCCAGGCTAAACACCCCCAGCTCTCTCAGCTGTTCCTCATAAGGCCTTCATAATTCATGGCAACAAACTTTAAGAGGTGGAAACAGGCCTGAGGAAGAGACTGAGATGGAGGGTAATGTGTTGCAGAGATTGAGTGTATTTTTAGTTTAGGGTAAGGGTTGGGTCTGAGGACTAGGCTTAGAGGTTGGAGACTGCAATAAAAGGATGGGATGGAAGAATTTTGTGTTCTGCCTCAGTGCGGTGCATCTAGCCCACTGCAGAGCTGCCTGCTACTGCTGTCCTCCTAGTTGCTGCTGCTAACAAAGGTATCCCAGCTGGGCAAGTTTGGAAAAGTCCATGCTGAAGTGGGGGCAAAAGTCTTCCTTCTCATTTTGTGAAGTGGTCTGTAGACATTAGTTATTAAACTGCTGCAAAATATTATTCAGGCTCAGGACAATGTGAAGTAATGAATTGCTTGGGAATTGCTGGTAATATTGCTGTGACTAATAAGCTATATGTGCACTCATCAAGAAACGCACAGCAGGGTTAAAAAGTTAAACCATCAAAAAACATTTGTGACTATCAAAAAGAAAATAGGAAGATGTATCTTACAGTGTGCTTTTGTGAGTGGGCAGGAACTGGTGCGTTCACTGGGAAGGAAATACAGCAGATTGAGCAGAATGAGATTGAATATCATTGTGGGCCCTGGTGAGTGCTCTTTGTTTCACTGTGCTGCCTTCAAGGGACTGAAATCAGTTTTTCTTGCTGAGAAGGGTGGTGTTGCTAAATGGTATTATGGTAACATAATGAGAAATCAGAGCAGCTAAGTCTTGACAAGGCATCCAGCTCAAGTTAATTAAAATAGAGAAGTTATATCATGGTGCCAAGGGAAACAGTAAAAACACAGATGGCAGGATTTGACTGCTTACTCAGGATTAGTGTGGTTAGTGCAGAGGTCTTAGAAGGACAAAGGAACAATCTGGTCAACCTAAAGGCTGGAACCAGAAGCTGAGCAGAGATGTGGGCATGTGGATTGCAGATAAGACAATGTTAAGAGCTAACACCAGTGTGAATTTGTGAAGGAATAGGCAAGTTTTAGAGTTAACCCAACTTTTCCATAGTTACAGGAGTTGAACCTGAGAAAATGGTGTCTGGACGTAGTCATAGCTCATCATAATAAATGTAATTATGATCATATTGTCGTAGAGCTTAGGGCAAAATGTTATCCTGAGCCAAACTGTTCTCAGTCCATGTCAGACTGCTCTATCCTTTCCAACATTGCAAGGAAGATGTGGTTCAAAGTGCACTTCTGCACTCTGTGAATACTAGAAGTGCCAGTTGCAACTCTGCAGGGGTCTGGTCTGGCCTGGAGGAGCTAAAAAACACACATGGCACAGGATGAGATGTTAGTGACTTTTCTGTGCTGCTCACAGCAGCCATAATCCCCCAATGTCCTGTCCCCACAAAGTGTCATAGTGCAAAAGCAGATCAAATGGAGGTGTCTTCTATGCTCCATTTGGCCTAAAAGCCCAGAATGTACTGATTTAGACAGCTATAACTTCTAGTTCTCTGCACATCCTTTCCTATTGGGCTTAATTCCTGCATGGATTCCGAGGCATGGCAGACAGAGTAATAGAATAGTTTGGGTTGGAAGGAACCTTAACAATCATCTGCTTCCAATGCCTCCTGCCATGGCTTGTTGCACTTGTTGTTTCCTCACTGGGGCTGCATAGAGATGCAGGAGGCCTGGACTGAGCAGCTTCTAGGGCAGGAGTGGACAGAGGAGCGCTTCCCTCCACCCCTACTCCTCAAAAAAATATTGCCTAACCAAGTAAAATCTCATGATATTTCCATGAGAAGAGGAAAGGGATTGTCTGGAGGCATAAGAAGGAAATTCCAGAATGAAAATGGAGAAATGTTTCCAGACTAGGAAGGGTTCTTAGAAAAATAACTAAGGCGTAGGAACATGTTTCTTGCCATTCTTCAGCAGACTGGGTGCTGCCTAATGTCTGGTCAGCTCTCTGTGAGGTTGGGGATGTTCTTGCTCCTAAACAAAGCACATAGGCTTCTTTTTCCTAAGTCTTCTATAGTAGCTGAAAACAAATCTAGTGAATTACTTCAGTAGTTCAGAGCTGCCTCTTAGTAGTTCAGAGTTGGGCCTCTTGCTGGAAATCAGACGTGATCAGAAGCTGTTTATTTATAGCATGCTAAAATCAGACAGGACAGTATGAAGGGTGGATGGGAGGAGCCGACCCTCCTCCAGTTCATTTGCAGAAACAAAATACCCTTTTATAATCCTGCATCACTTCAAACACCCTGTGAGGCCACAGGGATCCTACTGTGGGTCCATCAGAGGGAGTTAAACCACCCCAAGCTATTCTCTGAGAGGCTGAAAAGCTCGGCTTAGTATGGGAGAAAGTCCTCAAGGTGGTGTTTATGATGGGTAATAACAGGACAGACCTCTCTCTATTTTGGGAACAGGAAGGGTGGGTCTGGGAATCCTGCGAGTAAACAGCTTGGGGTGTAGCCTCAGGGGCCCCTACCTTCCTCTGCTCTGTCCCTATGTGCCCTTTCTCCCACTCCTGTAACACTTTTAGTGAAGTCAAGGTGACAGTCTTGCTGTGAAACAACCTGTGGACCACAGGGCAGGTGGCTCCCACATCAGCCCAAGCAGACAGCAGGAGTCCAAGAACATTTGGTTTGTATGAGAAGCCTAAGCTACTGGTGGTGTGGAGCTGAGGGGCTTTCCATTGCTCTGACTCCTCAGCTTCTGAGGCCACCAGCAGCAAAAACAGCCTTTGATGCATGTTTGCTTTGACTATAAGCCGGGCTCAGTGATGTGTGTCACAAACTGCCTCACAGAGGGCATTGACACGAGCTCAAGTGTTTCACAGATAGTGTAGGAGACTTTCAGGGGATGAAAAGTGGCATTGTGCATCTCCTTTTCACCATCACTTCAGTAGCGAGCAGGAGAGAGAAGTAACTAGGGGGACAGTTTCAGCTCAGAAACCAGCACGGAGGAAACTGGCACGATAGTTGGCAGCAAATGAAGAGACACAAGTGGCAGGGGTTGAGGTGGTGTCCTGGGGGACAGCACACATAATTCCACAGCTGCTGTGCTAGAGCTGTAGCTGGCACTGATGCAACAGCACTGGATTGGGTACAGCTCAGGCAGGATCCAAAACTGAGAGAATATTGTGGGCTTCCCAGGGAAGCTGAGTGCTTAAAAGGGAAGGAGGCATGGGGCAGCTAGGATTGGGGTGATAACCAAAACGTCCAATGGTGGTAGCTCTTCCAGGAGTGGGAGTTGCATGGGGTGGGTGCCCCTGAATTGCCTCAGAGCAGGAGTCTTCAGTGGGAGACTTCTGGGTCAACTCGCTGTTGTTAAAACGACTCATTAAAATGAGTTGCCAATTCCTTTTTCTTCCTATATAAGTTGTCTTGCAGCTTTTTTGGTCTATAGCAGTTTTATGCATCTTTATACACCTTTTTGTTGCTCTCCATTACACTGGGCTAGCACTGAAATGTTTTCTTTGAAGCAAAATAATGCTGCTATACGGAAGGAAAAAGCAGTTTACTTAAAAGGACCCAGGAATTCCTGAGAAAATTCTGAGATTGTGTCAGAAAATTGTTTGCTTTCTAGTCACCCTAGGCAGCTGTAAATATAATGAACTCTTAGAGGATGAGTGTTTGCCCATGGGTGGCTGAGCTGTGGCTGAGCTACCTAGGGGCAGTTTGGAGCTGGTAGCTAGCAGCTACCTAGCAGGTAGCGATGCTTTCAAAAGCATAGAGAGCCTGAAAAGGGAGTGCATTATGCTGGCCCTGGACCAGGACCTGGGAGATGGAATTCTAATTTCTGGCTCTGCCACTGCTTTTCGGTGTGACTTGTGTTAAACTGCTGAAAACGCCTCTGGCCTCAGTACTTCACCAGGTACTATTGTACCTTTGTTGACAGAGCCCTTTTGGGTGCTGCTGAGGTGAGCCGGAACTTGGACTAGAGAAGAAGGAAACAACTAAACTAGAAATAAAATTGTCTGTGCTTAGTGAAGACCTCAGCTTGTTGGCTGCCTTCAGCAACATTCTTTCTGTGCCTCAATCTCTCCCTGTCATGAGCTGTAACCGCATCAGTTTGGGGAGAAGTTTGGGACATAGCAGGGGTGATGTGCCCTCTGCCTTGTGCCAGTGGCAGTCACCAAGAGAGGGACAGTGATGTCGGCTTACAGAAACCAAACACCCTTAGTTCTGGGGGAAAAAAAAAAAAAAAAAAGAAAAAAAAGAAAAAAAAATACCTCTTTTCTTTACTAGTCTGGAGCATTTGTGTTCCAGCACTTGTGCTCCTCCTCCCTCCTTACCATTGCTTCCCTGCCATGAAGTCTGCATCTCCCATGTGTGAGGACTCAGTATTGCTATGGAAATGAGTGGGAGCAGCAGAAAGCTGCTGGTATGAGGACAAGGCAGAGCGAGGCCTCATGTGGAGCAAATCTAATTTCTAAGCACCTGTGCTGGATCAGTAACAAAAGAGCTGCTTGGAAAAGGACAACAGATCTTGTGAATGGCACTGTGTACGCGACCCACGGTGTATCCCCTGCTTGGCTAATAAGACATTGTGACTCTTGCGCAGCACATGCTGGCGGTTAATCTCTCTGCCATATGGTGGCTGTGCCTGGCACCTGCTTCATCAGTGTGAGATAAGGTCAGCATCTCCCTGCGGGCAGAGGTATTTCAGAGAATCAATGTTGCTTCGGTGCCTTTGCCACCTGGGAACAACTACCTTTTCTACCCACAGCACTGGGAGCTGGGAAGGAGCATCTTAACTTTGGCAGTGAGGCTCCTTCCTCTGTAGGATGATGCTGTGCCCTGTGCTAGTTCATGGTTCCCACAGGTTGTATACATTCATTCACAGCTATCATCAAAAGGCATGAATAGGAATAGGAAGAGTTAACATATATTTTCTTTCACACCATATGTTTCCTCCTGTTTCTGTTTCCACTTTGCTTGTAGCATGTTTCCTTCTTTTTTTGACTCCCCTATTGCCTTTGCCCCCCAGCTTGTATAAAGCAGGTGTGTGCTTCCCAGCTGCCGGGGAGGAATTGCCTTGTACAGCTGGGGCTGGAGTCCTCCTGTCTGCTACATAACCATTAAACCTCCTGCCTGTCTGCCTGTTATGCGCCAGCCTGTCTCTTCTACCCGTTTTTTTCCTTCCATCTCTCTTCTGATATTTCATTTTATCTTGCACTTTACACTCTGCAGCCATCTGTCTCCCTTCTCATCAAATCACCCTTCACGGAAATGCCCTGCTGAGTCTCTCTTTTACTGCCTGGCTTTTTACATGAGACAAACCAGCCAAATACCTGCTGCTTTTGCCTGCCTGCAGCAGTTCTTTCTAAGTGATGCTGGAGATGGTTCCTGGTGCAATGGTACAGAAACATAAAACTTCTGGTGCCATCCACAACCAGAAACACCAACAGCCTGAGGCTGAAGGGTGTTCTCAGGAGGCCAGTGGACATACATAGTTCCCCCATTTGAGAAGCTTTCTCTCAGGAGAAGTTTTCTCCCTGACTTGTAAGAGGAGTCGAGGAACCATGAATTCAGACGTGTATTTCTAGCTCTGCTCCTGACTTTGTGATATTGAATATGGATTTAATCTCTTCTGATGGCTGCTAAATACTCGGATAAGAGTGATATAGAATCAGAATTATAGAATCACTAGGTTGGATAGGACCCACTGGATCATCGAGTCCAACCATTCCTATCAATCACTAAACCTTACTTGACTCGCCTTCCCTGGAGGTGTTTAAGGTGCAGGTGGATGAGGTACTGAGGGGCATGGGTTAAAGATTTGTGGGAATGTTTGGACTTGATGATCCAGTGGGTCTCTTCCAACCTGGTGATTCTATGATTCTATGGCTCTTCCCTGTCACAAATGAACTTCTTGAACTGGTTAGGCTAAACTCTGTGAAATAAGCACCTTCTCTATGTGTATACGGGTAGGTCTATACCAGCTCCTGTAAGGCAGAAACGTTTCTGACCTTTTCTGTTCTATTACACAATACCTGCTTATAGTCAGTAAAAGAATATAATGTAGTATAGCCTTTGGTGCATTCACAGGGGGCAGTACAGCTGAATACATCCTTACTTAGATGTTCCAAACTCAACAGATAACTAGGTTTTCAGTGGGATGTTGATTGAAGCAGAAATGAGTAAAGTAATTAACAGTGTGTGATTCAGTTTGAAAATCAATACAGACTGTATATGGCCAGAATAAGAGCCAGACGAGTGACTGCTAATGCTGTAGGATTGAATCAGCAAGATCTGTAAAAAATGCATTCACCTAGCATAAATTTACCAGGGATTATTTAAAAAAATCAATAACTAGAGCATTAAGGCCAGGTTTACAGGAAATTGCAGGAGAATCGTTCAGGTTGGCACCACAAAATATCGAACACTGAAACGCAATAGCAAGGAGCTAAGTTCTCTGTCCTCAGGAGTGGTCTACAGAGCTGCCAGCCCTTTGCAAATGGTACAGATGTGGAAATGTCTTCTCAGTAGACGAATACGAAAGGAGAAATCAATCAGATACTGTCCAGAGTCACCTCTTTTGGGTGTATATCAGTGCACCAAGACACCAACCTTTTAAATCTAGTAGAACGACACTGAGCAGTTATAAGCCCCTGTGGAAGTCTGAGGGGAGGGCTTTGGCTGGCTTTCCTGGGTCTGATGGGGTTGAATCTGTCTTCCCGTTATTTTCTGCCTTGCATTTTTGTCAAATTAAATCCTGTCTGCGTTCCTATGACTTTTATACAGTAGCACAGTTTAAGCTGAACAAGCTCATGCCATAGGGCTTACTCTGCCACCCGTACGCTGTGGCAGATGAATGGTTGAGCACAGGATAAGCAAGGCCGTGAACTTGTGATGCTTCTCGGGCTCTGTGGTACTCTGCACACAGGCTAAATGAGCGAGTCATGAGCTACTTTGCGCTGGTCGTGAGGATCTCGGCTGAAAATAAACCCACAGTCATCTACAACAGAGTAATAAGCAAGTTCACGCCTTTGCCTACCTTGCATATTACTTGCCTTACGTTATTCACATTTACATTTTCATGGCCACAGAAGTGGATTTTTAAAAGGTGGTTCAGTTGAAGGTTGCCAGAGTTACCACTGTCCCTTTGCACTTTTCAGTAGTGAAGATGTCAGTGTTTGTTACCCTTTCAGGTGTAGCTGGGACTTCTAGCTCGTAATAACTAGCTCTTTCATCCAAGAGGAAGGAACAGCTCTTCTATAAGGCTATTGTTTTGAGACACGAGGAGAAAAATAAGTAGACTGAAAAAATAGGAACTATTTGTAATTGAACAACTATATATAAACAACAAGCCCTTGAGATGTGCAGAACTACGGTGCTGTATAACATCACTCTGAAATATTTAGCTGCATTAGTCATTCCTATAAATGCCAGCACATCATTCTATACTGTATTCACGTTTATTTTTCTGTTAGCCAGAAGTGTGCAGTTGAGAAGACGATGAACTCTTGTTTGTTCCCATTTAATCCTGGCCAACTGGTGGAAAATACAGTTGTGATTTTTATATCTAGATGAGAGAGTCTACCCAGTAATAGGACATTCTTTGAATGCCACAAGCTAGGAGGCAAGCAAACACTTCCACCATTAACAGAGATCCAAAATTATGGTGGGGAGCAACTCACACACACTTGAGTTTTAATCACTTTCCTTCCATTTTGCTATAATAGTATAATTCATCGGTCTGGGTGTTTGGGTGGTACTGTCTGCTCAAGGTATTAACTGTGTTGAGACTCATTGATAGATGTGGTGCATGAGCCTGCAGCCAATTGTATGACTGAATCAATATTGTCCATGCACTTTTCAGTGAATACAGGATTGAGTGAACAAAAATAATCACCTTCTGGTTTGCCTACCCAGGCACCGTGGCAACTGAAACGCTGTGCTTAAAATTATCATTGGGTTTTCCTCCTCTCCCTTTGTTCCTTTCGGTGCAGCCTGTCAAACTGTCTTAACGTACAGTTCCGTGGATGCCAGCTATCAGTGCGTGAGGAAATGTGCACAGGATTTGATGACTGATGCTGAGTTTCACAAGCTGCCTGCTTTGTTACTTGGCGTGCCCTGAGATAGCGTGTCCGTGGCTCACCACGACTTTCTGCAAGGTGAGATAATGCACTGTCTCCGCAGCTGCAGGCGCACTGTGCTGCTATATGCTGTGCTGGGGAAATAAGGAATACGACAATGCCATGTTAAATAAGCAACCACATGCCCTCTGCTCCTGTAGCATCAGTAGGAGAAAGCATATTCTGTGAGAGGAGAAGGAAGATCATCCTTGAAACAATAGTTAAAGATTTGACCATGCTGGTGAAGAAGGGAGGTCCTGCTAGAGCTATCAGTGCTGCCAAAAAGGTTGGCTGAACATAGACATTTCTATTTTTAGGCACTTAAATAAACAATATAACTTCAAACCGGCTGAGAAGCCAGGGAATTTCATTGATCACACATTTTGACTATTTAATAGACTTTAGCTTGTGCTCACATTGTTTTTCAAGTACTGGAACTAATACTTTGACTCCTGCACCACTGGTGAGAAGAGCAGAGAGAGCTGGGAGATGACAAAGCCACGCATTCTACAGATCTATTCTCTTTGCTCCTTATGGCCTGTGTAAACAGCAAAGTAATGGAATGCTGTAGCAGCAACGTGCTGTTCTGTGCAATGTACATAGGAGTGAGGAACTGCTAAAAGGAGAGACCAGGAGATAAAATAGTGCTGCTCTGCCCACGTTGTATCACGCGAGATGATGAAGAATTGCGTCAATATAACCTTTTCTGAATAAAACTAAAGATTTATAGCCAGTGTTGAACCTGCTGAAAAAAAAAAAAAAAAAAAAAAAGAAACCGAAACAAACTAGGTTTTCCTCTGACCAGCCCATGTCTGGAAGAAGTTGATCCTCCTTCTCAGTCCAGATCCTTTACAATTCTCTTATTACACCGCCAGCTCTGTTACTGAGACCTGATAGTGAAAGCAGCAGCGTGTGGGCCAGCAAGCCAAGAATTGGTCTCCAAATGGACAGTGAAAATGCCAGTTCTGCTGTGGGGTCTGCTGCTGCATTAGAGTGTAGCCCCTCATCCCCAACAATTCACAGATTGACTCAAAGTCTGCAGTGGATGAGAATTCAGTATTTGTGTATCGTGCATTAAAAAAGGCAGGGGACGACTTCTCATCCATACACCACACAATAGGATTCACTGAAGCAAAAATGTCATCTCCAAACAAGATAATTTCATTCACTAGAGCCATTGTGATGCAATGATACAATTTACAACAGGATTGAGAGCCGTTTTTATTGATCACATCAAATCAATTGCATGCGAGTCGGTACAAAACATCATCCGATCGCATTTATGACTCTCCTGCATCAATACACAGGGAATGTTGTTCAGTATCATTGCCTATTTGTTTAATCAAGCTAATATTTCACCTGCCTCTACGCAGTGTGATGAGAACAGACTCAAATTACTGAAAATGAACAAGACATTCATTCCTGATCGAAGAGCTAGCTGAGAGATTTAGACTTTTTTTTAAAGCACACACAGATTCATTCTGTTTTTGTCAATGTTAGATTGGGCAGGAAGAAAAGAAGATCTCCACTTCAGGCAAAAACATCTTTGGGCACCACAGAATCGACTTACAAGTTTCACCTTTCTGTCCTTGAGAAGACCTGGTAGAATTGGCTGTGGAAATCACTTTGCTCCCACAGGCTTTTTGCATCTTCTGCTTCATTTGCCTTTTGAAGGACTCATGTAGAAGATCTTTATTTCTCCAAAGATCTTTCTTTCTTTCTTTCTTTCTTCAGACCAGCATCCCAAAATCCTGATGAAATGGATGTCTCCAGTGATGCCTTAGTAAACAGAACAAATGCAACTGCATATCCCCTTGGCGAGGTGGCATTCAACGGTTCCAGAAAGTTGGATGATGCTTCTTTATACTTTTTGCTGAACGAATGGGCTTTCCACCCATCAAACACAAACCTGAAGATGTTTGTAATCCCTCCAGTTGTCTGCCTCCTGGCAGGTGTACTCATCATTCCTATCATCTTGTTTGTGATCTTCTCTAGTTTTAACATTCGTCAGGAAACCAGGTACATGCTGCTGGGAAATGCTCTGCTTTCTGATCTCATCTACCTGTTGTTCTATGCCCTGTTAGCTGCTCTCAATGCAGGACATGTACATCTCCCGAAGGAAGCTTGTGTCCTCCTCTTGTTTTTGCTGGCGGTGGCTTATTGTGGAGGACTGTTCACAGCTGCTGCAATAGTCCTAGACACATACATTGCTGTTTTGTTTCCTTTGCGCTACGTTGCTATTTTGCCCCCTTCACGAACTAAAAAACTTATTGTGTTACTATGGGTGTGTTCAGGGGCTTTACCTGGAATTTTCTTCTTGGTGCTATCGAGCACTCACAGCTTCATCCCATGTCTCCTGGAAACGTGCTCAGTTCCAATAATACTAATACTAACTCTGAACGGGACTGGTACCATGAAACTCTGTTTCTGGCTTTCCACCATAGCTATCTTTCTCTGCCTGTCTTTAATATTTTGTTGTTATGCTATGCTGTATTTTAAAACAAAACGATCTGGTATATGGGAAAGCATCTGCTCCAGAGCCAGTGTTACATTCTTAATGCACAACACTGTGTTATTTTTTTACTTCTTTCCACTCTTAGCCCTCTTTGTAGAATCCCTCTTATGCATCAACATTCTCATCAGACTGCAGACAGGAATCCAGATCTCCCTGACAGTCTGCAATGTCCTGATGATTCTGCCTAAAGTGTTGTTCCCTTTTCTGTATGGGCTTCGATACAGAGAGATCTCAGCATCTCTTAGATCCATGATCAGAAGGAAGCGTCTTCGCCTGGTGTTACCTGCTCCATCACCGACGCAGAGCACAGCCACAACAGAGGAGTTGTCCTGACCTTGTTAGCATGCAAGCCTGATGGAAATCACTCAGCTTCTGAAGAAATTAAATAGTGATCAACCTATGTCAGAGAAGGCACGAGTTGGTCTCTCTATCTCGTTGGTGCCAGGAGGCCGCACATCTTTCATAACGTTGGAGCTGGAAATACAGCGAACGTTGCCTTGAGCGACCCTGGACAAAGATCTAGCTTTGTTCTGATTTGGGAGGGCAGTGTCTTTCAGGGGAGATGTTGAATCAAGATCATTTTCACTCACCTTTGGCAGACGTCTTTCAACAAAACAGAGGATGAAAAATAGATGATGCAAAGCAAAGGTGGCAACCACAGGTCTCTTGACAACACCACCTGCAGCAGAGAGGATCCTTAACCAAACATGCTGTGAGCACAACAGCTCTTTCTTTTGCTCACAATGTATTCTTGCAAGATTGCCCTGTTCCTTAAAGCATGCACTGGAAGGTGTCTCTGGAAACTGCTGTACCCAGTGAAATGCTGCGCTTCATCCCACGCAATGTGCAAGCATTATAGCTGCCGTACGGATTCTGTCTGCCAAGCTGCAAAACACTGAGTTTTTATAGAATCTCAATCTGATTTTAGTCATTGCAATCCCAAGTAATGGCTGCAATTATCGGAGCTGGTGTTGGGCACCAAACACTCAACCCCTAGGAAGGTCAGGAGGAGAGGCTGTGGAGCCTGTGGATGTACTCAGGGGCAAGAAAGATGACAACTTGTAAGAAGCTTTTAGGTTTTCCAGATCAGTCACCTACATATAGAAAATGACTGGCAAACATTTCTGATCTTTGCAGAAACCAAAATGTCTTTAGACATAAAAATTACTGCGGGAAATTTAAATTGTGGTGCCATTACTTGAGCTTCAGAAAAGAGGTTTTGCATTCCTAAAGATAATGTTTTTAGAATTTGTTTCTTTTTATACAAATATACATCAGATTTTTTTAAAAAAAAAAAAAAACATTGTAAAATGGCCCTTCATTTCACTCAGCAATATTTTCCTTGTGTGCAGACTCTCTCCACCCTCTGTTTGCTTAAAGCAGCTACACAGAAAGTGCTGAATGTGGCTTTTGGGTACTTCACACTCATCAGAAGTATTCCACCGAGCATGAGCCAGGTTGGTGTCTAGTTGCATGAGATGATTTTTGGCAGTGAAGCCTGTTTGAGAAGTTGCTGCTTATCTCTATCCTTTTTCCCTAGCTGCTTGCTACTCTCCTCACATTGCAGCATCTAGTCTCTCCAGTTTGCTGATACAACTTCTGGGGTTTCAGGTTAAAAATATCCCTCCAGAGAGAAGCGTTCTTTTCATTTAAACCCAGAATATCACAGAGATCTGGTTTATATAATTTTCTGCAAACAGCTGTGTCAGCAAAATAAGGGAGGCAACAAATTCCAGTTCAAGGGTGGGAGTGAGCAGGGATGTCTTGTTGCTAAGGGGCAATTCTTGTTTAAGAGCATCTTTAAGCTAGCGTTGTCGCAGGTGAATAAACTGTATTGTATTTGCTTTAACTATGGTTCTGTGCTTCCCTTATTTTGACCTAAATTAAACTCCTGAGTAACTGCTTTTTTTCCCAGAAAAAAAAATTTCCTCTGACTTCTTCAATAAAAACAATAGGACTTAAAAAGCTGCTTTTTACTGGCTGCTTTTGTTTTTCTCCCAGACAAGTGTACCACATTCATTGCAGAAGGTACCATTGCATAGAGACTTTATATTTGATCCATACCAGGGCTCTTCCACAACACTGGGAAGGGCAGGGAAAATGTCTGGATATTGGATCAGGTGCCTTCCGCTAAATCCCTTGAGCAGGCAGCGTGACGGAGGATGGAAGAGGTACTTGTAACTCCCCAGGCTGCTCATATCCTGGGCCAAATCTTTATGCCAATGCCCATTGGCAAAGATGCTGATGACTTGCAGATTGTGATGCACATGCAAGATTCTTTCAAGTTTTATTTCCTGAAGTTTACCTATGTTATAAGTTTTCATGCAAGGTAGTAAAGATAACTGTGTAAATAGTATAAAGTAAAGTAGTTCTATATACAGCCAGAGGTGACTCTGAAGAGCTGCAGGTTAATAATGTTGGATCTTCCTGCTAACCTTTGTCAGTTATGAAGTTAATCTCCAGGACAGATTTGGATATGATTATATTGCCAATTTTGTAACTCTTTCTTACATACACATCCCTTGGATATATATAGAGACAACTACAAGTTTGGCAGCTGAAGGAAGAAGGAAGCAAACTGGTGATCATGGCAAGTCTGTGTGTATGAAAAGTGTCTGTGGTGTAATTGTACGGACTGGGTGAATGAAATGCTGCTTTGGGAAAATGACTTTCCATGCAAGATGGGCATTAGCCTTATATAATTATACATAAATATATATATATATAAAATAGTTTTATTTATTCCCAAAAATGGGGTTTTGCTTAAGGAGGATTTCAGTTGAACTGAAATTAAGTTCAACTTAAAACATCATCAACTCGCGATGCATATGACCTCTTTAGAATCCTAAGCAGGTCATATGCATCGCGAGTTGATGATGTTTTATTCATCTCCTTTAAGGTGGTTAGTGAGATAGGTAAGGTTAATTAGATAGGTAAGATTTGCTGAAGTGACTGCCTGTTGACAGCTTCTTCCCATGGACTATTACTGTCCAGTTTAGCACAAAGCAGTCTGTAACAGCACATGTAGGAGAAACGCACAACGCACTTGAATCAGTCGCCTTTTGGGATTTCCCAAATCTATCTGAATAGGACCAGAGCAGTCACCAGGGCAGCAGCATCAGCGCTATGTTCCTATAGTTCTTTTCATAAATGGCTTGAGTTTCATCTTAAAGATTGCTAAGCTTCTTTATTTCCCAGAACCTCAGGGCTGTGGTGATTAGGTGCTGATTAGACCCCTGTAAGGAGGTATCTAGATAAGCTCTGGACATTCAAACTGAGACTATTTACTAGAGCCTGACTATCAACCTCTCACAGGTCACATAGGTGAACTTCTTGGACATCAGGGTGCCTGCCCAGCATTTTAATTTAAAAGGAGAGCAGTTGACTCTAACATGTGATTTGGCAGCTGGGGGCAGTAATCCTTTAATAAATTGCAATAGCATGAATCACCAGAGATATTCTAATTTACAGCCTAAATATATTCCTGGTCACTTTTTCCTCTCTTTCCTCGTGCCAGCTCTGTCACTTTGCTCACCACTGCTCTCTTCACTCTCTCAGTGGGGGTAACAGTGCAGTTCTCTGCTATTTGTAACCTGCAGACTGAAGGGAGTCAGACCACATTCCAGGGGCTGGGGCTGTGCCATATAGAACCAGAGAAATAAATACATCTGCAGTTAGATCTGTGCCCCAAATGGGATCAGCTTCAGGGTCACAAGAGTCTCCAGGCAGGTGAACAAGTGCACAAGCTTTGGATTTGGCATTTTGCTCATTTGCAAAAATTTCAGTAATTATTCAGTAATACTAATTAATCTCCTGCAGTTTTAGTAATTAATATTAGAGTGTCTGCTCCTGCTCCATCAGTTGACTATGTCATCTTCTAAGAGAAGTTTAATACAGTAACAGGTCAGAAGTAAACTGGCATTTGGCTGGTTGCACTTAAGGCATCCAGAGAACTCCAGGACTGTGTCCCAGCGCTGGGGACCAGCACCGGCTGCCCCTAGATAGGTCACACCGCTCGTCCCAGCACTGGGGACCAGCGCCAGCTGCCCCTAGACAGTTAACACTGCTCGTCCCAGCGCTGGGGACCAGCACCAGCTGCCCCTAGATAGGTCACACCGCTAGTTCCAGCACTGGGGACTAGCACCAACTGCCCCTAGACAGTTAACACTGCTCGTCCCAGCGCTGGGAACCAGTGCCAGCTGCCCCTAGACAGGTCACACAGCTTGTCCCATCACTGGGGACCAGCACCAGCTGCCCTGAGATAGGTCATGCCCCTCCTGTGGGGCATCATGTGCTCTTTGCTTGGCCAGTGGCTGGATTTGCACACTGAGATACTGTACGTCTTTTGGATAGACACTGTGGTTGTGACCATTCCCTGTGGGAGGTGGATACGTAGGACAGATGAGAGAGAACTCGTGATAGGAAAAGGGAAGTGCAAGTTTCCTTGAAACTTGATTTCTGTTGTCTCCCATCCCTATCCTCTGCTTGCTGCTGCTCGCCAAGGGCACAGCTCTGCTAGTTCGTGCCATGTTTTCAGAAGCCTCGTGATTTTTTGTGGCTTCATAAAACTAGTGATCCTGGATGGTTTTGTTTTTCAGTATGTTTCTAGTCCTTCAGATTGCATCATGAATTTGAAAAACACAAAGGGAAGGGAGGCAAATAAAAACAACTCCTCATGAACTGCTGTTCAAATGCCAGAATGAGTTAGGAGAGGGAAAGGAGCCAAGCTGGGATTCTTCCATTTCATGTTTGTCAGAGACAGTCTGGCTCGTGCTTGCCCACAGGTGTGGCTGGACAGACACCACAGGAGAGAGAACATACTGGTTTGTCTCTCTGCTGCACAGAGTTTAGAATTCATACTTGGAAGTTTGTTTGGGCAATGTTTTTCCAACTCAGCAAATTATTTTTTCTCAAGCAAAACCCCACTAATTTTGGCCACTGATATTGCAGGGACAAAACCAGCAACCAGCTCATGAGGGCTACTGTTTTTTAGGATGATTCCCAGCAGGAATAACTGGGCGGCTTCAGCAGCCATTCTCATTAGTTTTCGCAATAGGTAAAGATACAGAAGTGCAGCTCCTCAAGGTGGAAAGGGAGACCACCCTGTTCATCCACCTTCTCTGTCCCTGTAGACCAGTCCGTACTGTGTCTTGGTTGAATCTGGTAACTTGTCTTCACAGAAAGCTTTTGAAATGAAATACTTTTTGTAGAGGGCACTTTCCCCAACAGGGAAACACAGGGAGCACTGCACCCTGCGCAATGCAAGGAACATTCAGAAGGAAGGGAGAGAACCAATTAAAAACTAGTTGAAAATGGAAGGATTGTGGGAAGGTTACAGAAAGAAAATGTGGGAATTGGCTGAAGTTACAGAAGTGAGATTCAGGGCATGGGGAACTGGATTTCTCACAGTCTTTCTGAGGGAAGGACACAGTGGAGACCTGTTGGGGGGCAAGCACCTACCCCAGGGGCTGGGGCTGCTCATGACAACCAGGCTGCCATCAGAGTGCTGAAATGCAAGAACCTGTGTCCTTTTCTCAGCCCAGCGTGAGAGAAATATTGCTGATAACACTGTATAAAGCGAAAGGAGAGATTACAGAGAGGGAGAGAGTCAGGAGGAGT
The DNA here is from genome assembly GCA_033558105.1 of Coccyzus lansbergi. Classification (NCBI taxonomy): domain Eukaryota; kingdom Metazoa; phylum Chordata; class Aves; order Cuculiformes; family Coccyzidae; genus Coccyzus; species Coccyzus lansbergi. The sequence goes on from JAUMJK010000559.1 coordinate 306,482, forward strand.
CAGATTTGTTTTGCACAGTATTTTCTGTCTTGATTTAATGGTGAGTTGGCTCTTTCCAGCAGCGAGGCAGGGAGGAGGGACAGGAATATGTTCCCAGCCTTTGGCCAAGAGCGTCCCAGAGCGCCCTAGGCGTGACCTCTTCAATGTTTATTTTTCTTCCTCTACAACTGACCCAGTTGCTGGGACTTGAGACTCGGGTCCTCCTGGTTTGCTGAACATTCGCTGCCTCTGGTACAGCATGTGATGGTCCCAGGGAACCAGCCTGGGAACAGTACCTGGAACTGTTATTCTATCCAGCAGAGTGTCCTGTGCTGCTGCATTCCAGGAATCAAAAAAAACACAATGAGAGAAAGCTTAGGAGAGCACTGCCACCCAGTGGAGAAGGGGGCCGGGGTGCAATAACCCCCCCAGAACAGAAGGGAAACAAGGTGAGGTATTTGTCTGCTTTATTAGAAAACAGCTACAATGACTATTCAGTGGAACCAGCTTAGCGTTCAGTTATATTCGCAGCCCACGCAGTCTCTTTCTTGGAAATGACAGCAAGGTTTGCAAACAGGTGGATTGTTTTGGTCACACAGGACTGAAAAACTAAGTGTCTGCAAGCTCACAAAAAACCAAGCAAATAAACAAACAAACCGGTTTTAACTTAATCTAATGTGCCAGCCACTGGAAAAAAAATTAAAAAATTCCTTTGGAGGAAACTACATTACGTTTCACCAAAGTTTAAAATCTTTTCATTCCAAAAAGCATGTTTTCTCTTTCACTAGTAGGTGCTGCAAAACCAGCTTAAGACAATAAATAGTTGAACAAACTTCAGGACCAGACTGAGCCAGTTCAAGCACGTTTCAGGGCAGATATAGCTGGGAAGCAAATTTCCCACTCGCTCATCACATTTCTTTGTTTGATGGGAGGTATTGTGCTGGCAGGAGTAAAATACAGCTGGTCCCTTTGTTTTCCTTTGGAGGGAAGGAATTAAGATAATTTAAGGATATACTGTACAGAGGAAACGCAAGGGCTGAGCACGTATATACAGATATTCCCAGAAGACCCCAGGGGGACTTCCATCCCTTGCTACCTGCAGCTAAAAAACCATCATCTTCGCCGTGTGTGCCGCAGGGGCACAGAGGTACTGGTTGTCTTTGCAGTTCTCCTGCTGTCAGACAGAAACTGCCCCTGGCACAATCCTACGGACGTGCGTGTAAGACTTCCTGAGGGTAACGCTCCCGTGATGAGACACCCCCCGAGGTAGGACACACTCTTCTGTCAGCTTCTGCGTTTCAGGGTCCCAGCACAGCACTGTCGCAATGACTTCGTTCTTCTCGTCTCGGCCCCCGGTGATAAACAGCTTGTTGTTGCAAGGAGAAATCCCACAGCTGGCTCTCTCATGGGTGAACTGAGTCACCAGGCACCATGTGTCTTCCTGGGGGCTGTAGGAGTAGAGAGCTTTCATTGCCCCACCTGGAGAGGAAACGCAGATCAGATGGCACCAGCCACTCCTGGGAGAGATTTTAACTAATCCACCCACTCCAACAAGGCTCCGTTCCTGACGTCCGTAAGAATGATTTATGCCCCAAAGCTAAGAAAAAACAAGGTCACAGGATACTTTGTTGTTTTGAAAGCCAGATCCGCAGACAGCCACTTATTGTTCATAAGGCTGTGGAATTCAAGGTCAGAAGGAACTGCTGTGGCCGTGCAGTGTGACCACAGAGCACTCAGCTGTTCTCATACCTGCTGCTTCAGCTAAAGACACAACCTTAGAAAACTACAATCCTGTTTAGAGGAGCTTAGATCATGCAGGACCAGGTGTGGTAAGTTCTCTGTTAGAAATGGGTGCATGATTTCTGCACTGACTCCTCTAACTTCAGGGTTAATCTGTCCTTTAAGCCTTCTTCTGCCTGGAGCTGCCTATTTTCAGAAGCCCATTCCTCGTTTAGGGTGTTTTGTGAGACTGAGCTCATTGCCCTGTGGGCAAGCTAAGCAGAGTGACCTTCAGTTTCCCCAAGTTTCTCAGATCTATAATGATCTGGAGAACAGATCCTATGAGGAGCGGCTGAGAGAGCTGGGGTTGTTTATCCTGGAGAAGAGAAGGCTGAGAGCAGACCTCATTACTCTCTACAACTACCTGAAAGGAGGTTGTAGAGAGGAGGGAGCTGGGCTCTTCTCCCAAGTGACAGGGGACAGAACAAGAGGGAATGGCCTCAAGTTCCGCCAGGGGAGATTTAGGCTGGAGATTAGGAGGAGGTTTTTCACAGAAAGGGTCATTGGGCATTGGAATAGGCTGCCCAGGGAGGTGGTTGATTCACCTTCCCTGGAGGTGTTTAAGGGACGGGTGGATGAGGTCTTGAGGGACTTGGTTTAGTGTTAGATAGGAATGGTTGGACTAGAAGATCCAATGAGTCCCTTCCAACCTAGTTGTTCTGTGATTCTGTGATTCTTGAAACTTTCTGTGCACCTTCCCAAGTTTGCAGGGTCCTTTTTTTTTGAAAAATGTTCACTATCTCAGTATCCAAGAAAAGCTGTGGAAATATCTTCCCTCCTGAGAATAGCAACAGCTGAGTGGTTCTTATTCTGAAATTTGCAGGGACTGGTGTGTCTCCAGCTGCTCAGAATGGGACTGGGCAAGCCTTGAAGTCATGGGTTTGGGATTTTTTTTATATAAGCTGCAACAATGCCTGGGATTGTACCTGCTGGCAAAGCGAACATTTATCTATTTTAATTATAATAAATATTGATTATGACCATCCAGCACTTCAGGGATGATCGGGTCACTGTGAGATGACTTGAACAAGTTTTATTTCCCAACTGGAACAGGCTGAAAACATACATGTTAGTTACAGTGATTCATCTGGCATTTGGCAGTTCATCAGTCTGGTTGCCTTGGATGCACTAAGCAAACGCTTTTTTATCTTTTAAACCTCAGGTGGGGCTGATTTCTAAGTAGACTGAACTAAATTTGTTTCTCAGATAGGGAAACAACTGGGTTTACTGGTGAAAGATGCTGAATGAATGTAACTCAAATATCGTGTCAAATTTTGTCAGGCGTCGCCTCAGCTAACCCATGAGCTGTGCCTTCTCCTTCTGTCTCTCATCTTATACACAGAGAGTGATGTCAGTCCCTGCACTGGGGAGGACCATGAGATATTTACATACACACAAGGTGCATGCATATATCATGCACATCATAAAGCTCCCTTTATAACATAATTTACTGTTTGGTGACAGCCTAGCTCTGTGCCAGCCCTCAGCCTCGTATTGATTCTACTGCAAGTGAGAAAATTTCCGTGCCAAGGCAGGGGAGGTGGCACTCTTCAGAGATCCTGTTTTGCAAACAAATGTTTCTCTTTCCTTCTTTTGTTTCTTCCAGCACCACCTGGAGATGTGTGTGGGCTCCCTTCTCATTCCCCAGTTGAGCTCACCACCATTAAACTCTTGTTCTCCCATTTTTGCTTCTAGTCTTGGAAGGAGCTGGAGAATAGGCCCTATGAGGAGCGGCTGAGAGAGCTGGGGGTGTATAGCCTGGAGAAGAGGAGGCTGAGAGGAGACCTCATTACTCTCTACAACTACCTGAAAGGAGGTTGTAGAGAGGAGGGAGCTGGGCTCTTCTCCCAAGGGACAGGGGACAGGACAAGAGGGAATGGCCTCAAGCTCCACCAGGGGAGATTTAGGCTGGAGATTAGGAGGAAGTTTTTCACAGAAAGTGGTCATTGGTCACTGGCAGAGGCTGCCCAGGGAGGTGGTTGATTCCCCTTCCCTGGAGGTGTTTAAGGCACGGGTAGATGAGGTCCTGAGGGACATAGTTTAGTGTTTGATAGGAATGGTTGGACTTGATGATCCGATGGGTCCCTTCGAACCTGGTTGTTCTATGATTCTATGATTCTATGATTCTATGATAAGACTGAATTAACCGCAATCATAATTTACTAAAGAGGTCCAGATCTTTGGGGATCACTGTCTTTACTGCCATGACCTGATCACAGTAATCACATCCCTACATAAAGCCTGTATGCAGGAAGCTGTGCCCCTGGAGAGGGTACAGGACATGATGTAACCATGAGGTGATGCCTTTGTGACTATGAACAGACCTTTGGGTGGCTTTAAGTTGTCTCTGGGCTAGCCCCAGCTTTCCAAGATACCTACTACACTAACAACAAGTTTGACATGGTAACTCTTCACTTTTGTGTATGGGCTGGATTCCTGTCCCTCACTAAGCTCAATGGAAAGAGCCATCTGAGCATTTGATTATACTCCATAAAGTTTGTGGATAAACCTAACGCACTGAAACAAGCCCTGGGGTGTCTAAACAAGAGGGAACATTAAAGCTCCACCTACCCACGACATAAATGTGGTCACGGAAACTCGCAGCATTGATGCATTTGGCTTCTACTGGCATGGGAGCTTTCAGGCTCCATGTGTTGGTTGCAGGGTCATAGCACTGAGTCTTGTCCGTTGCTAGCTTCCCATTGGGTCCTCCTCCGATCACATACAGTTTCTTCTTGTAGCTCGCTGCTGCAAAGGAGCTTACATTGATCGTGAGGGGAGCAGCCTGTGACCATAAAAAAATCATTAGTAACCATTCCCCAAGGAAGCTGTGGCTGCCCCGTCCCTGGAGGGGTTCAAGGCCAGGTTGGATGGGGCTTTGAGCCCCTGATCCAATGGCAGATGTCCCTGCCCATAGCAGGGGAGTTGGAACTGCATGGGTTTTAGGGTCCCTTCCAACCCAACCCATTCTGTGATTCTGTGATCCTACGATTTTGATTTCAAGCAGTCAGACTGATGCCTGTGGGGTGAGATCCTATGGGTTAAGTCAGACATCCCTTTCAAGATGATCAGTTGGGTTCAGAAGATGACATTTCTAGGGATAAGGGAGAAGCGTTTTTTCACCTTTTTCTTAAGACTGTAAACTCCTTAATAAAAACATACTCTGTTCAAATGCTCTTATTAAAATTGCATTGTCCACAATTCAGAAGCTAGGAAATGTCAGAAATGCCCCAAATCTCCTTTACATACTTATGTACATTGAAAAAACACAAGAAACTTGTTCATACTGATCTTTCAACTTGCAGCTGTGATTGTTAGATTCCTCTGCGTTGCTTTATATTGTCTAAAAACTAGGGTTTGTGTCTGCCATTATGATGCCTAATCTCATTAATTCCATGGATTAATTGGCTGTCCATTGCTTGAAGTACAGTTAGTAGAACTGGTTGGGGTTGTTTTTTCCATTCTTTTTATCTTCCCACTTAAATGCATAACCCATACAATAACCCCCACAATGCACAAGTCAATGCACATGTTATCTGTGTATACTGTGTATCAGAGCAGGAGTTTTCATCCTGTGCTTTGGTTCACTTGTACTGTGTCCTACCTCACTGGTGTATGAACTACTAGCTTTAAAAAACAACTGAGGAAAGGAAAGTTGGCATTAGATGATTCAAAGGCCATGACCAACGGGCCATCCTGTGATTTTTCACTATATGAAGGTTATGCATTTCTATTGAAAAAAATATTTAGGGTTTTTACACACCAGAAGTACTTAAAAGAACAGCATTAGATCCTGTCTTGTTCATTTTTATGATTTAAAGCCCTAGAATTTTCTGCTTAAAATGCTCCAAATGAGTAAAATGTTATGAGACGCCATATCTTACCTCTGACCAGCAGTTATGGAAGGGGTCGTATGCTTCCATGCTGTTGATTCTCTGCACACCGTCGAACCCTCCAATGGCATAGACCTTCCCACCCAGCACAGCCATTTTATGCCTCCATCGGCCAATATTCAGGTACTCAATTTGTATCCATTTGTTGATGGAGGCGTTGTATTTCCAGACATCATGCTTGGTTTCTTTGCCACCTGCAGTGTACGTGACACATGTCAATACGATAGCATGGCTTGTGTTTACTCAAAATCTCCAATATCTTTAAATTTAAAAACACTATGTCAGAGAAGAGCAACAAAGCTGGTGAAGGGGCTGGAGAACAGGCCTTATGAGGAACGGCTGAGAGAGCTGGGGGTGTTTAACCTGGAGAAGAGGAGGCTGAGAGGAGACCTCATTACTCTCTACAACTACCTGAAAGGAGGTTGTGGAGAGGAGGGAGCTGGGCTCTTCTCCCAAGTGACAGGGGACAGGATGAGAGGGAATGGCCTCAAGTTCCACCAGGGAAGATTTAGGCTGGAGATTAGGAGGAAGTTTTTCACAGAAAGGGTCACTGGGCATTGGAACAGGCTGCCCAGGGAGGTGGTTGATTCACCTTCCCTGGAGGTGTTTAAGGGATGGGTGGACAAGGTCCTGAGGGACATGGTTTAGTGTTTGATAGGAATGGTTGGACTCAATGATCCAGTGGGTCTCTTCCAACCTAGTGATTCTATGATTCTATAATTGAAGTAAATCATTGGTCCTTATTATTAGCTTCTTAATTACCTACACCAGGGGCCTGGCCCTGTTATGCAAAAAGCAAATTTCTGCATTTAGTTTATTTAGTGCTGACAGAAACTCTGAACTGTCTCTACAGACAGATATTCATTAAAGATAAATCCCTGTTGCCCACTTTCCCAGACCACAACGAGTTTCACGTTAGTACTGAGCAAATCAACCACATACAACACAGTGATATGTGGGTGATTTTTGTGCACAGACAGAGCATTGCAAGATGATAGGAAGAGATAGATTAAAAAAAAGGTGATTTAAATAAGACAGTGAGGATGCTGCTGTTGGTAGTGCCAGATCTCCTCAAAGACAGGCCTGCACTGGGAAACTGCCTGTTTGTGTAGGGTAAAGCAAATTAGCTAGTCTAGAGGTCTACACAGTAAATCAAAAGACCCAACTGAACTTTTATCAACAGTAATCCTGCGTGACGTGGTAGAGGTTTTACTAGTCAGCTTTGGGAATATATGGCTCAGATCTCGTTCCAACACCTCTTCTGCTCTCTTTCTCTATCGTTTTGGATTTGCTTCATATTTATAGATTGAAGATCAGAATTGGACCCTGCGAACTTATTCTAGAGCTGACTTGCAAGTGAATCTTCTCTCACGTTAAAGCCGAGAGCGGTGTTTTAAACAAGCACTTCTGTTTGCACATAATTGTTGGTGTAACTGCAGTACAGATGGAGCTAGTTAAGCCTGAAACCACATTTACAGATAGAGTAGCTTATTCCATCATCTGCGACCTGATTAAACATTTGCTTCACTGGTGAATATACTGAAAAGAGAATTCATATTCCATTGAGAAAGTGTCTGCCTTCATTGGTATTCTGTATTGCAGCCAGATCACTGCAGAATGATGGAGCTCATCTCTGGGCCAAATGGCAGATTGAATAGGAGATAATTAGCATGCTAGAAAGCGTCGCTTGTAATGCTTTTGTCTCAGTATTTTTCACATGTATGCACTGAATTTTATTTGCACTCAAATAGTTGAAGTGGTTATAAACCCCTGAATGCAGCATTCATGGTTACAATGGGGCTGAGAGACAGCAGGTGTTCCCCCTACCCTCCCTCAACATTTCCCTTTCACACGAGCTCCTTCTTTCCTGCACAGGATGAAAATCTGGTAGGAGCCTGAGCTGGACACGGCAGGAAAATTTGTTGCACATCAGAGTGCAGGGATGAATTTTTGAAAGAACAGGAGGTTTATTCTTTTTCTGTTCTCTCTCTAGACCACAATTCTTTCTAATTTAGGAAGAAATTGTAACTAAATTAGTAAAAGTAACTGAATGGTGAGTGATAAGTCACGGCATTTTTGGTTACCAAACAAAGGTGGCATTTCATATCATTGGTTAAAGCACACAGACTGTTCAGGGAAATGGTGATCTAAGAGTCTCTTGTGGAAGGTTTTTAATACTGTTCAGATGCTAAAAGAGCAGGGAAGGTTCCAAACTATACCCAGGTACCAGGGAAATAAGCACGTGGGAGGGGAGGTCAAGTTAGGAAAGAACCCAGTCACGGGAGCTAAAAGAAAGAAAAAAAGAGTAGCAGGACACATAGGAGGAGACAGATGTTTAATTGGAATTAAGGCCGTAGCTTTTCCTTTGCAATGCAGAACGAGATCATCAAACTTGTTTTTGACAGGCCATCAAAGCCAGGTGTCAAGCTGACTAGCAAGCTTGAGTTTAACCTTTTTGATTATCAAAGTAAAAGCTCTGTATCAAAAGCTCCAGGATCAAACCCCTACATGGAGCTCCGTTGTATTTGTGGGGGAAGTTCAATCTGCCTCCAGAGGACAACAGCCTGTAAATGGTATGTTGAGACCCATACTGTGTGTCTGAATAATCGGGTTTCATCTCGCTTTGACAGTTAATATTGCAGTTAGCCAGCAGGCACTTCTAGAGTCCTGTCTGATGTGCTGTCTAAGTGCTCCTGAAAGGGCAGGTTTCATGTAGCCGCCAGACAGCGGTGACTGTTCCCTGCAGGTTCGTGACTGATGCTTGTATAATGAGTCAGATTCTGGTAGGATTTTGCCTACGCAAGAGAAGCTGCAAATTGACTTGTTACAAGAAGGTGCTGGAGCAATTATTCTTGGTGTTACGTCTAATAAACTGTTCTCAGGGGCCGTTGCGTGGCCATGCTCACTGAGAGTTCAGGGTGTGGGATGCCATAGCCATGCATATAGATTAATATTATATGAAAAGGAGTCCTGTGTTAAAACCAAGTCTAGGCTGTGTCCTCACATGTGCAGCGCTTCTCTGGAGCCTGATCAAAGCCAAAGCACTAGGAATGCCTCTAGTGCTTAATTCTCCTAAGACTGCTTCAGGCATGCTCTTGATAAAAGCTGGAAATAATTGGAAGGACCCTTGGCTCCCCTCTTCCACTCCCAATGTCTTGTTCCTTACCCGATATGTAGACTTCATTTTTTAGCGTAATGCATGCAAACTCCACCCATTTTTTATTCTCATTCTCCGTCTCCTGCTCTGTGATTGGTAACTTTGCTACTTCCAGGCGGCTTCTCCTCAAAGGATCCAGGCAAGTCACTTCTGCTACAAACTTCTCATCTTTCGTACAGCCCCCTATGATCATAAACACTTCAGACTGGAACTCATGCATCCTGGGCTTGGTTCTTTCTGTAATAATCTAAACGTAAGCAAGACAGAGTGAGGACACAGGGCACTTACAGCTACAATTAACAAAAGGTCTGGTGACCTTTTTTCTGATTACGTGTTTTGCAAATCACAGCTGGCTTACAACAGCTGAACTGGTTTTCAAATGCTCTGTAAGTTGAAAGCCTGGAAAGCATCCCAGAAGCATTCAGTAGGGGTTGCTGTATCTTTCTTTCAGCAGGATATCTCCAACACTGGGCTTGGTTGCTTTTGCCTACCTGCTAGGATCATTTCAGACCCCCTTGGGTGTCAGTAAGAGCTAGGAAGGTGAGCGCTAGTGACAAGGCTGCATGCACATGAGGCAACTGAAAAGGACAGATTTTATTTGGGCTGACAGAGTGAGGGCAAGGTAGGAGTGTTCTGAGGTTTGAGTATTGCCTTGGTGAGCTCGGAGAGAGCAAGACTGCAGTTAGTGCTAGTGGAAAATAAGTGCTACTCATTATCTGTCCTGAAGAGATATTTTAAATCGTAAAAGCGGGAACAATTATCAAATGTGGGGGGGTTTCATTTGTGTTCTTGTTTTGGTTTGGTCTGGTTTATAATCCTTAGTTTTAGGCCAAAATAAGAAGATTTACCTAAAGCCAGCACCAGACTTGAAAATGTGCTTAGCTCTAATTCACTGCCTGTTGGCTCAGTTTATCGACCAGGTCTTTGTTTCAGGAATGCTGGGAAAAAAAGTCACTTCCCGGGTAGTTGCTCACCAGGAGAAAAGAATGCAGGGGGTACTTGGTAACTTGTGTTCTGCTTGGAGGAAGTACTTGAAAGCAAATGGAAACAAGTGGTTTAGTGTCCCCAGGTACGCTAGCTCTATGTGGAAGGATAGGAGGAATAACCTTATTTATCCTTCCCCATCCCTGATTTTTCATACTGGAAGAAATGCAGTGTAAAAGGCATGGGGAGCACATCAAGTTGTGCCTCTACTTCTGAGGTAGCACAGGGCATTTTCCAGTTTGCAGACCCTCAAATTCTGCTGGGAGAGATCTGTAATAATTGCAATTGTTACCTTCTATGTGCCCCAGAGAAGCACTCTGTGGACCCACGGGTTAAATACTGGGACAGGAGGCAGTTTGCTTACAGCTTTACTTCTCTCTTCACTTTTAACACCAATTTCCATAAATTGGCAGGATTTATCTGTATTAAACAATAATTTTTTTTATGTAGACATAAATCTTGTATCTCCCCTATGCTTAGCAAATTATTAGGCACAAATTTTAAAAAACAATTGTCCCAGAACTTGACAGCTTTCAGAGTTCTGGTTTTAACCTGCTTGTCATCGTTGGCAGAGGTCAGCCCTGGTGAGGACAGCTGGCAGCCTGACAACTGCCCTTTTGAAGATGAGTGGAATGAGTGTTCAACACTGAGCAACACTCCTTTTATCTATCCCGCCTGGACCTGCCTGCACTGCAGAGCGGGACAAGGCTTCCTTGAGGAGTTCCCACCAGACTGGCTGGCACTGCCCCTGGTTGTCCTGTGTTGTCTCATGCAGTCACCATCACAAAGAGCCCTTGGTGCCTCCTCCCCTGCCAGTGACACATCCACTATTAGTGATGATCCACAACATGCTCCTGAAGGCCTCCTTCCTTCCTTTGACTGTCTGACTGAGGAGACACACGCGTTTCCTCACACACTCGTGTACCTTTGATTCTGTTGTGAAACCTGACCTCTGGTTGCCCTCCCCTCTACCCCACATTTTGGGGTGGGAGATTTGACTGATACCTGACTTTCCAAAGAGGATGGACAATTGGAGAAGTGGAGATCCACCACAGCCTGACTAGAGCAGGCAGGTCAGGACCTCACAGCATGTCAGCATGAACCTTTGGGTGCAGGGACCACTGTGAACAAGGAAGATAGGCAGACATGTCCTCTGGGAAGAGACCATCTTCTTCATGGGAGGTTCTATCTTTCTGAAAGATTCTCCCCCATAAGTAATGAATGGAGACGTTACATGTTCAGATTTGGAAGAGTCCTTACTGGTTGTTGTAGAGTTTAGTGGGAAATTCATTCTCCCTTTTTCAGGCCTGAAGTATTAGCTGAGAGGGTGAGGTGTCCAGAATAACACCACTGACCTTTTGACTAAGGAACTCAAGTGGTCTCTGATTAGCTGCACAAGTGTGTCTGAAGGGTCAAGCTAAGATGTTCCTTATAAATGAAGCCGTACGCTTTGTTTTATAACAAGATACCAAAAGTTTCTGAGCTCTCAAAATGAGCAGGATAACTGGTGAGGCCCATCCTGACTTTTTAGTAGCATCAGTTATTGAAACCAGTGCAAATACCTTTTCCTGCCCTGCAGTACTGTTCTTTCCGATGGGATTTTTGAGCAGAAGCATGAGACATTTAGAAAGGGCAGCTAGTACCTTCCTTTTTTACTCACCTCATTGCCAGACAGATGGTACATTCTTGCTTCCTGGAGCAACGGAAAGACATCTGGACACTGTCTAATGAGTTGATCGGCTTCAACAGTCTCCACAAAATACCAAGGGTCCAAGAGAGGCAGACGGACATTCTCCAGCACATATGGCAGGAGAGGAAATCTTTCCGACTCCTTGTAACGAACCCAGTTCATTACAGTTTCGAACACCTGTGCCTCTTCCGTGACGTAGAGGTCATCACTCTTGAGTGTGCTGCAGAGAATGTCAGCCGGCAGCTCCAGGAACTCATCGTAGTTCAGGACCTGGGTGAAGTTCTGGATTATGTAGTTCTGCACTTGTTGTTTCAGGCTCTGCAAGGAGTGGGCATCGGCCAGTCTCAAGATGCCAACACAGTTCTCTGGCTGAAGCGCTTCAGTGAGAAAACTGGCACAAGCATCTACCATGCGCAGGAACTGTGGACAGAAAAAGAATGTATAAGTACGAGTGGTTACTTGTGTGGCTGTACCAGAGAATACCTACGGGGCTTTTTGGGTTTTGTTGTTTCACAAAAGCAAAGGGGTTTCTACCATTCCCCTTACATCCATAATACCACAGAGCTTTAGCAAACATGGAGATACAAAGCACAGATAAGGCCCTCAGGCTTCAGATGTGCTTGCCCTGCTTCATCTTGTATGTTGTTTAGCCTAGAGAAGAGGAGGCTGAGAGGAGACCTCATTGCTCTCTACAACTACCTGAAAGGAGGTTGTGGAGAGGAGGGAGCTGGGCTCTTCTCCCAAGTGACAGGGGACAGGACAAGAGGGAATGGCCTCAAGATCCACTAGGGGAGATTTAGGCTGGACATTAGGAAAAAAAAAATCACAGAAAGGGTCATTGGGCATTGGCAGAGGCTACCCAGGGAGGTGGTTGATTAACCTTCCCTGGAAGTGTTTAAGGCACAGGTGGACGAGGTGCTGAGGGACATGGTTTAGTGTTTGATAGGAATGGTTGGACTCGATGATCTGGTGGGTCTCTTCCAACCTGGTTGTTCTATGATTCTATGATTCTACTCTCGTTAATTTCCTTAGCACAGCAGCCTGCCCTGAGGGGCACATACGTGCAGATCCTGACCCACAGAGGCCTACAGGGTATTTGCCATGAACTACAATGGGACCTGGGTTGATGGTGATTATTCACAATCTGGGAACCAGTTTTGGGTAGAACTAAGTGACAATGCTTCATGCTGGGCCTTCCATCCCCCTGTGACTCCAGATATGGACAGGGCATCAGTGTTCCATGTTGGGTTTGCCACTGAGCAGTGCAAACAGTGCAAATGGGTCAGAACTGATGTTGTGCATTTCCGTCAATGTTTTTTGAGTCCTTTTTCCATCCAGCATCAGCAAACAAACCATTTTAACTCATTCTGTCCCACTGGGGAATGTTGCACAATAGCAATTAAGGGGCAAAGAGGAAGTGAAAGATTTATAAACGCTATAGTATGTAGATTTGTTTCAGTAATCAGCATAGAATCTTCCAGACCTGTCGGAAGACTGTTTATGAGAGCTGAGCAGACGCTGTGTACAGACAACCTTGTTCCTGTTTTACATTTAGATGTGGTCAAGAGTTTAGAGAAATGCAACTGACTGATGAACAAGGGTACACGAGGTCTCAGAATCTGTGCTGCTGTTGTGATATAAATATGTCAGCGGCTTGCTGTGACACCAGGACAGAGCTCGGCAGGCACTGAGAGTGCTCGTGTTACCTCTTCTCTGGACTAGCACAAGGATAACACTTTAAACTCGCCATGGCATTTCATCAGGGAACTGAAAGGACTTTGCTGGCACGAGGAAGCCCTCAAACCTGAGGAGGGTTGTAGCCTTTTTAAAAGTTGGTGGTAACGAGATGCAAGAAGGCAAAGCTGGGATTTGCCAAGGTCACTCATCATCATCTACAAGTCTGTGAGTAGACACCAAAAAGATGTTCTCTCCAGCCTCCAGCCCAGCTGCTGTAGAGAGCTCCGGTTATTTATATGTGACTTGTTAAGAGCAATACTCACAAGACGATACTAGCGGGTTTTCTCCCAGGTGGTGCACACTTGTCTAACAGCCATGCAGACACCACTGATCATGCTGGGTAGCTGTGTTTGTGGCCAGACGAATAGAGAAATGTGACATGTGGGTGTGAGAAACAGTCCCCACTGAGGGCTTAACCAGAGAGGTCAAATCCCTTAGGAGTGTATCAAGGCAGGACTTTCCGTGGCTGCTCTGCTCTTTGTCTCTGTGCTGCACTGTCTCGCCATCATTCCCTTAATTTAGAGACAAAAGTCCCCTCAAAGGTCCCCCAGGCTTGCCAGGCACTCTTCAGTCAGCCCCATGAGAGCAAGTGACTCAGGACAGCACCCAGGAGGAGGACAACCCTGAGCCTCTGCTTCATCTGCTCTGATTAGTCTTGTGGAGCTCTAAATTCTCTTCTTTTCCTCCTGCAAGTATCCCTCCTAATGCCTCCCCAGACACTTTAAAAGCCCTGCTCCTGGGAGCAGTTCCTTCAATAATTGGGTCCATCTTCTCCTAACATCCCTTTGAATCCAGGTTCTTACTTGCTAAAAACATCCCATATACTTGCTTAGTCTCTACTTGGCTGAATAATAAAACTTTATCCTCCCAGTTTAATCTCTTGCTTCTCCTAGCTTTGATTCAAACTGTCTGGTGTAAGCAGCATGAGCAACCCTACCTCCTGCTGCGACCCCCAGAAAGGGAAGGGAGTAGTGGTTGAGAGGGCTCTTATTCATAATCCCTCTCTGTATGCAGCATCCTTTGGGTCAGATCCTGTGCTCTGCAGCTCACTGCCCTCCGCCAACCGCTCTGCCTGTGGCCGCAGGGGCAGCACGTCCCAGCTCAGCAGTAACACCTGCACCCTGAGGGAGCCAGTCGGGCGGTGAAGACGCACAGTGACCCTTGCAGTGCAGCTCCATAGGCAGCTGAGAATTTACTGAGACTGTAGACTGATCTCCCACCCTTCTTTAGCAAATCCTGCCTTCCTGGCTGGCTTTGGCGCAACCAGCGCGGTCCTGCAGCCGCCACCCTGGCCGTTCACTGCTAAGTGCCTACAAGATAAGTCTTAGTGAACTGGCAAGGCATCCTCCTTGTAGTGTCTTGTTCAGGAAAAGTGGATTAAAGCACAGATGAGAGGTGCTTAGGGAGTCGGCGAGGCCATCAGGAAGGTGGTGTCTCAGTAGTGCCTTGGCAAGAGCAGCCTTGATCTGCTTAGAGCAGACAGAGTGAGGCAGCCTGGGCACATCCCCTGCTATTCTCAAAGCAGCTGATGTTTCCACAGCGGTGGTCATTACAGCCCTTCGTGACACTACTATTTCTTTTACGTCTGCTCAGGAGCTTGCTTCCCACCCATAACTCTTTGCTTCCGTCAACACAGCTGCTGTGACCCCTTGGCCAAGCTGTGCTGAGGGATTCAGGTAATACAGAGGGTCCTGGAGGGACAGAAGGTGGGTAGAGAGGTCTGCAGGTGATTGTTGAGTTGCTGCAGATGAAGCAGAGCTCTCTGCCTTAGCTGTGAGAAGCAGCTGAAGTCTTGGCCCTACCGAGAGGTGAAAGGGTGAGCAGTTCTGCAGGGAGTGAGCGTGGTAGGAGGTGCTGGGCTGGATCCAGGGTGGGCACCAGCCTTGTGAGCATGGTGGCCAGGCAGCCGCCAGCCCAGACAGAGGAGGTGACTCCTGAACTCATGTTGCAACCGTGCTCAAGGTGGAAAAAAATGTCTGGGTCACTTCAGGGTGAGGTCTAGCTGTTCGGCAGCTCCCTGTTCCAAACCCTTCATCTGCTTCCTCCAGGAGAAAATCTGTGCACGCAGCACCACACTTCATTGACATCTACTCCCCCTGGATTGCCTTCTGCCTCTTCCCACTACCAGTTTTAGCTGCATTTGGTCCAAACTTATTGGAAGGGTCTAAGGGGAAGGGTTTACATAATTACATAATATCTTTTCCAAAATGATTTCTAGAGAAAAGCAGAATATTGATATTTGAATATCTAGAAATGTGCAGGTTATTTCTTTCTTTGTTCTTTTTGAAACCTGAGAGGTTGAAAAGAGACACTGCCAAAAAGAGTTGCTGGTCAGGCAAAAGAGTTCTATTTGGAATTTTCTTTTCTCATGTCGTTAGCTGGAAGGGAAGGAATTTCCCAAACAAAACTATTACCATAAATTGCAGAATTAATCCTTTCAACTGTTGTTATTAAATATTAAATTATTAAATATTTGACTCACTCAAGAACTTCTGTTCTTCAGCTGGCAGCAATGCTCATAATTACTAAATCTTTTTTACACAAAACATATTTTCAGCCCAAAATTTATAGTGTGAAGCTTTAAGGTCCTGAAAATTTTGATAGTATCCAAGACCGCCACAGTAAGACTTGGCATCACTGCTCTTAACTGAACAGTCTTGCTTTTCTAGGGGTTTGTATTTTACTGTTCTTGCTCAAGGCACCCACATGGTTTTATCATTTCTCTACACTGTTTGATAGTTTTCTCAAAGCGCCAGCCTTGGGAATCAAATTTAATGTTATTGAAAAATAGGGAAGAGAAAGTTAAAAATACAAGTCTAGACTTTTGATGGTTTCAGAAAAGAACCTCATGAGGAATGACCCTACGGGGGAAAAAAAAGGCTCAGAAGGAAAGGAACACAGAAAAGCATCCTGAAAATGAACCATGAAAAAACATTGGGTGTTACCAGTTTGAAGTACTGGTGCGCTCAAAATGTCAATAGGTCACTGCCCTCCGGCCCCAGGCAGCGTCAGAGCTACACCCCCTTTCCCACTTAGTCACCTTGGGGAGCGCTTTGAGATAACTTTCCCTTCTCTCCCCACAGAGTAGCAGCTCCCATTGCCCCACAGGCCACAGGTTCCTTTCAGAGCAACACCTCCTGTGTTCGTCAGATCCAAGAATGTGAAGTTAGTAATGAACCCAAATAATTATAGTCAGGTGTTTCTTGCCTTCCTTAATGAACAGCCTGGACACACACACACACACACTGGCGCTTGGCAGGTCATGCTGGTTGCAATTGGTTAACAATTTCCAGCTTGGTACCAGGGGCTGCAATTTGGTAGACCTCAAAGTTGATTTACAGGACACGTGAATACCTCATAAACCAAAGGCTGAGTAACGCTGCTCAAGTCTGGCTTCCCAGGTCATGACTAAAACCCTTTACATCACGGCTCCTATGAAGGAGGATGCTGAATTTAGCTGCAGAGCCTCCATCTCAAGGCAACAGAGAGGAGATGAATTTAACTCCCTGCTCTGGCCAGCCCTGCCACTACTGCCCTCTAACTCTTTTGGGCTGACCTGAAGCTTGGGAAGCACTGGCCCAGCCACACAACCTCACTGCCCGGCAGGCAGCATGTGGGAACAGCCCTTGAAGGCAGAGCCTGGCTGTTTGCCTGTCTGCATAGCAGCTTTCCAACACAGGGCTGCCACTCCACTTCTAAACACAATGTAAATGAATATGAAACAAAATGCTTCCAGAATCCATGAAATCAGAGAGGTTTACAGCATGCTAACCAGGGTACAACATGGTGTTGACAGAGCAGCAAGATGGGATCATTCCATTTGAGTACCTGAAAGAGGCTGGCGGCTTCCAAGACTTTCTGTACGTTTTGCTTTGTAATGAGCATCTTGCTGGTGTAAGTGTAGTCCAAGAGTATATTCATGGTTTCTGCATCAACTCCTTTAAGTATGATCTTCTCTTCATATTTTTCTCTTAAATCATTGCAGAACATGGCCCTGAAAAGAAAGACATTTATCTTTTACGGCTTCCCAGCTAGGATGAGGCATGCTGAAAACATTTGGTTATGTGGATTTCAACACAGAATACTCTGATTGCTCCACATTTCATGCAACTAGTCCTGCAGTAAAGTAATGAGGAAAATCCTTTTGTTGCTGTCATACCTCTTTACTCACGAGTTTGACAAGGCATACGCACACAATAGACACAGAGCTGGACTTTGTAGTAGCCCCGGAGCTCCATGGCAGCAAAAGGCACCTGGGACCTTCCCTGAGCAGAGCTCTGTGTGAGGACTGATGGTGCAGAGCAGTTGGGATGTCTCACCCACTGGCCTCTTACAGACTCTTTCTGTTTCTAGTACAGACCCAGCTCATTAAGCCCAAACCTCCAAGCTGCAGGCATTCCCCATACTTCATTAACACTCAGCACATCTATTTTAAACCCTTGGCAAGGTGAACACCCTTGTGCTTCAGAGCTGCAGAACACTGCTTAGACTGAACCCCCTGAAGGCCAGATCTGATGCACGTGTCTGATAGCCTCACCTCCAAGCCTCCCAACATATCTTTGACCCCATTAATTCCAGGGATGGGTCAGGATGGAATGGCTTATGAAGTCTCTACTAATTAAGAGACTGCTTTTTCCTTTGCAAGAGTTTGAGAGCTTTTGATAGGATTAGTTGGTTCCTATTGGCAAGAGATGTACTTGAGTAATCATTAATTTGAACTCCTGTTAGCCAGAAAGTGCTGTGTTTTCATGCATGTTGATACTGCATCTTCTTTGGTGGGTAATAATTTGAAAGGCGACCACCACATGCACATTTGGCACTAGCCAGATATTTCATGTCAGATATAAATCAGAAATTACTCTACGAACTATTTAAGTCACTTTGCATTGTGATAGCTGCAAGGCAAACATGCACATGTTCACATATATTTGCAATTCATAGTTTTAAGTATTTCATCCAATGTTTTTGCTTTTATTTGAAAGTTTGATCACTTGTTCACTGCATTTGGAGAGCAAGGCTTCTTATCATTTGGAATCTGCCTCAACAGAGTAGGAGCACATGAGTCCACCTGTAACTGCGTTAGTGAAGAACATGTGTAGATCTAAAGTGTAATTAGAAGCACTGTTTACCCTGCACACCAAGCTCTTCTTTATTAATCATGTCCAGTGTTGACAGGACAGTGCAGCCTGGGAAGTGGCTGGAGATCCAAAGTCTAAAGCTGTGCTTCTAATGTAAAAGTGCTGCCAGAATAACACCATCTGATTGACACATTTTGCTGGAATCGAGATGTTAACAGGTTTTCCGGCTAAGCAGGTAGGTAGGGTGTATGGCAATTGGATGGAAGGTACCGGCTACTCATTGTTTTAAGAGCTACCTATTCCTCTCCTCAGCAGAGATTTTATAGCAAGAGAGAGATGGTGTTAATTACCTCTGTGTATAAAACTGCCATTTAGTTAAAGAGACCAAACTTTTGAGCAGGAAACTTGGGCAAAGAGGTTACTTGTTAGAAAACAGGTTTAGTCAAAATTCTCATTTTCCCTTCACTCCTCTCAGCTCGTTAGAGGTTTTTGCCTCAGTGCTCTTCTCTGAGGTCAGGTTTCTGCTGCCACTGAAATCAAGGTACTTGAAAAGCATTAAGATAAAATGCTCTTCAACTTCATGAGTGCAAGACTGGGATCCTCCTTAGCTTTTTTTCCCTTCTGGCAGTGTTGAATTGTACATCTGGGGCATGCAGGCAGGTAGCCATTTGGAAACAACAGTCCTCTGTTCCCACTTCTCCCCAGGAATGGGGCTTCAACAAGCAGAGGTTGTACAAAACAACCGTTTCACGTAGGTGCCGAATGCTTCACCTGAATGGGAAATAGGCCGTTGTAGGATGCAGGTGTTGTCTGCTCTTGTTCCTTTTATCTCCTAAACTGGTGACTCCAGTCTCGTATTTAGTCATTCCTGTCAGGGAGGTGAGACCTCTCACTTCCATCCCACCAAGCTGGAGAGTTTGTTGGAGATAAACAGCATTACAGCACAGCAAGTCTGCTCAGAAACCAGCCTCAGGATTCTGGCGGAGGCTTCGCACAGGGACTTTGTCCAGGTGCTTTCACCTATCTGTCTCCTAATCTGCAAAATTGCGTTAGATTCACCTTCCACTCCCAGTCTCGTAGGATATGGATTCCTGTGATGTGACTGCAATCTGAAGGCATCACACATGCAAAGCGCAGCACTCGCCCAGCAGTGCTCATCTCTAGAAGGTGGCAGGGGTGGACAGGGCAGTGCCATCCAGTAGAGCTGACTCCTCTAGTGGCCTTCCTTCTGCTTAGATGGAGTGAACCTCATTCCCACCCTGTACGCTCGCTGGAGGGATGACTCAGAAACCACTCAGGACTGATCAGGCTGAGCTTCTCTCTTAGGAATTAAAATGCTGCCTCAGAACACCTGGATTTGCCTGTACCAACCCAGAAAGGTGTATGATTATTTTCTCCGGGGCTCTAAATCCTTCAAATGTGCCTCATAATTTAGTCGTCTGTTTCTCTGGTTCCTGTCCCTGTGTAATTCTAAACAAAGCCTTGGAACCAACACTTACTCTAAAAACACACATCTGAACTGAGAGGCCCACAGCCAGATTTAGATATCTGAATGGGTAAAGTCAGAAAAAACAGGGAGAAATCTCAAAGAAATAAATGAGGACTTGGAGTTTGTGAAGCACTTTTTAAGCACCCCCACACACTGGAATGCTTGTGCTTGGAATTACAAACCTGACTTCAAACAACCAAGCTAGGGTTTGAGGATGCTCTGGAAAATATTGCTTCAACCTCTCCCAGTCCTATCCTCCCACTACCTTGGGCAGTGCAGGAGTAAAGAACCTGAGTTCTACCTCAGTCACCTCGTATTTCTTTTCTCTGCTTTGTTACCTATGTCTGGGTAAATGGAGAGTTAACATTTTTATGTCTATAGATGCAGGATGTGTCAGAAGTATTAGTCTGCCTGCTCTCAAGCGGTGCTGAAGGAAGGACTAGAAGTTGTTCAACTGTTTGGTTGTGTTCAAGTTGGCTGCTCTGGATTGCTTGTACTGAGGGGGAAGGGAGTTGTGTAACATGCTCTCGCAGGGGAATGAAGCCCGTGACTCACGGGGTCCCTTTGCTTTGCTCCTGCACATGGATATTAGAGACCCTGGAAAAGCATGTGAAGTACTCACAGAAACAGTGTAATCTAAGAATTTCTCCCTTTTTTGGGCCCACATGGCTTCTACTGAATTATGGCAAGATGAAACAAGCTGCCTTAAGAGATGCAAAACTAGTGAAGGTCAGTTCTCTGCAGACTTGTCTCCTCCTTTCCCTCTTCACAGTAACCTCAGCTTCCCTTTCCTGAGCCTTCCATTCTCTCTCATTACTCCTCTTACACATTTCACCATCCCCCTCAGGATGCTCAGCTGCATCCAACCAAGCAAGGGCAGGGTGTGCTGTGGCTGGTTCTGGGTGCTGCGTGGGCTGTCGAGGACACGGAGCTGGTTATCCCACGGAGCAGCATGGGGTCCTGCTCCAGGCACCTACTGCCAAGCTACTGATTGCCACCAGACTTGTGGGAACTTCAGTCTTGAGATCTCCATCCTCTGCCAAACTCGAGTGAAACTAACCCAAACAGTCATGACAAGGGACACCAACAGACAGGCAGAGAGCACGTTAGAATAAATGTCATCTTCATGGGACGCTGCACATGTGCAATTGTCTTGGGATGAAGTGACCTCCAGCCAGGTGTCCTGCTCTTCTCAGTGGAAAATCACCCAACAGCAGTTACCAGAAAATTATCTTGCCTGTTTTCAAATGTTGAGGACCCTTCTGACTGCAGCGTCCCTTCCCATAGCAGAAGAGGAATTTCTTGTTTTCACAGTAACATTATGGTAATTCTTACTTTAATTTGTGCATCTGCTGTCCCTCTGGCACACAATACCGGTAAGAAATATCTGGGCATCTCTGCTTTTAGTTGCACTTTTTCACATACATGATCTACAATCTAGATCTATAATCTGTCTCTAGAAATAATACCTATCACCCTGTGTTCACAGACACAATCTATTATGCAATGTTAAAAGCAGAACAGTTATTCCAGGCACTACCAGCAAAACTTTCTAGATTCCATTAAAATTAGCTTTCTGTCCATGTCACAAGTGGTCACAGGTTTGGGGTTTTTTTCTCATGTTTCCTCTGTAACTATCCAGTCATCTGACCACTCAGGCAGTAAAAAAAGAAAGACGAAAAATCCCAGCCATGCAAATGTGATTGTCTAAACTATAATGGAAAATCTGTGTTAAAACGGATACCAAGTTCCTCTGTGTGTCTAAAATTTGTTAATGCTGGCTAGTAGACACAGCACTGAAAGAATGAAAAATTCAAGAGGACCAGAAGGAGGAGGTGAAGTGGTACAACTGTTTACAAGCAGGTATTTCCCATTGCAGTTGATTTCTAGTAACCCTTGGAAAGATAGAAAATTCCTTCTCTTCCCTCCTCAACAATGTTATGCAGATAAATTTTTACGACAGAAGAGTAAAGGCAAAAATGATGAAGTTCCACAAACCCACTCCTATCTCAATAAAAGGACTGTGTGATCTGCATAAGTATTCATTCCTCTTTGCCCAAATCCCGAAGGGACAATATAAAAAGCTACAGATACTTGGTTAAAACATACTTTTTGGATTCATTTGTCCGTGAATCATTCTCCATTTCTTTACGTGCCTCCAGCGGGATTGCTGAGTGCTGGTATCAGAATCCCAGCAAATCCACTGCTTGGCACCTGCCTCATTTAACTCTCCAACTTTAAAAAAATAAAAGAGAGATAAAAGGCATCAGGAAATACAAACTCACTGCAAATTTGCAGAGATTAGAGCCCCATTTACACTCCTTGGAGATCTACAGTTCAAGGCTAAGAAGCAAAGTAGGTTTCTTGGCTTTGTTTCTTACGTGCCTTACCTGAAATAATTGCTTGCTGCAGCAAGGACCACTCGGTGACAGGAGAATTCTCTGCTCTCCACGCACAGGATGACATCTGTAAGGGAATTTTCAAGCCGAAGGTTCTCCAGGCCATTCTGGAGCACCAGAGAGAGTCCCGTATCATCAAACTTGACCTTTTCACCACTGGAGACTTCCACCAGGTCCCCCATTTTTGTGGAACACTCATTGCCCGAAGAGATGTCGGGTTCCTCAGAGCTCTTCTCCAGCGTGTCCCCCATTCTCTGGCCAGCACCGTCTCATTCTGTTGGTGCTTCAAACTGAAAAGGGCTCCTGAGCTTCAGACCAGTCACACTGCAGAAGTTGGGCGGATTTCCTGTCCAGAGGTCTCTGCTTATCTCTAGCTGTCACACACACATAACAGGAAGCCTTGCACTTTCTCATCCTGTTAACACAAACAAAGGCTGAGTTTTTTGGTGAATTTCAGGCGGTATCAACGTGTTTAAAAAGGACTTAAGATGCCTCTGGTTGTGAGAAGATTACGAGTGGCAGCAGGGCAGGCCTGCATCCCAACCTCAAACCTTCGCTCTTATCCGGAACTGGTCATAGTGATGGGTTTCCTACACGGTTATCGAGTCACTCCCGACAGCCTGGGCTGCTAAGGGAAACAGGGTATTATCTTCTATTTCTTTTGCCAGGTATGCGATTATTAATCACTGAGCTGGTTTTAGGGGGTTCTTTTGGCTTTCAGTTTTGGTCCTGCTTTTTAATCATATGCTTAAGCATCCAGAAAGCCCTCCAAGTGGCTGCTTCTGTCCTCATGACATCTTAGGCGACAAACATCGGACAGCTCTTCTTTAAGACCAAATCATAGAACCATAAAATCACCAGTTTGGAAGAGACCCATTGGATCATCAAATCCAACCATTCCTATCAGACACTAAACCATGTCCCTCAGTACCTCGTCTACCCGTGCCATAAACACCTCCAGGGAAGGTGAATCAACCACCTCCCTGGGCAGCCTCTGCCAGTGCCCAGTGACCCTTTCTGTGAAAAACTTCCTCCTAATATCTAACCTAAATCTCCTCTGGTGGAGCTTGAGGCCATTCCCTCTCGCCCTGTCCCCTGTCACTTGGGAGAAGAGCCCAGCTCCCTCCTCTCCACACCCTCCTTTCAGGTAGTTGTAGAGAGCAATGAAGTCTCCTCTCAGCCTCCTCTTCTCCAGGCTAAACAACCCCAAATCACCATCACTCTCTCTAGGACATGGAACAGCATCAAAGATCTTGCAGCTGATGGTCTCCAGGCCATGCTGCCTGGCACAGTGATGTCCATCATGGAGTCCATGTAACACCATTGACTCCAGCTAATAGTGGAAGCTCAAGGGGAGGGCCTAGGGAGCAGTATCCCCATCATCCCTTCTACTGGAGGTAGCTTGAGTCACACCTACATCTAACTTGCAGTCCCCAAGACAGACACGGATGGTGGTGGGAGCGTGGTCTGAGCATCTGGCAGTGGGAACACTGACTGTCCCGTGGGACAGGAGCACGCAGAACACAGCACTGAAAGTTTCACTTTCGTCTAAGACTGAATTAGATCTACTTGGACCTCACCTAGATGAGAAGCTGAGCCAAGCTGAATGAGATAATAAGCCACGCAGGCTACTGAAAGTAACAGGGTAAATCTCCAGCGCACATAGGAAACTCTCATGCTTTGGACTTAGAAATCTCTCACCACGCTCTCTCTTCCCCCAGAGGAATGCAGGGTTAACTTCTAACCCTGGGAGCTTGAAGGCTAACCAAACTTGCCTTTCTGATACTTCTAGGAATCCCCATTTAGCCAATCCTCATGGCTTTATTGTTTGTTTGGCTTCCTCTTTTGTCTCTGTTTTGTACAGCTGAACTCACAGTGTGAAGGGAAGCTTGGCACAGACGAGGGAGGTGAAAGTGCCATTCAGATAGGGCCCAATTTAGAGGGTTCTTGTATAGCATAGGATGGGCAAGAGCAAGAAAAGCAAAAAACCCTCCCTCCTTGCTTTCCAGTACATCCTTGCAAAGTGTTTTTCTTTGTTTTGTGTAGAGCTTTGGCTTTTTCCTGATGTCAATATGTTCCTGCTGCCTTTTGTGCTAATTTTGGGTAATGAATGCTTACTTGTTTTAAAGCTAATCCCATATTTCCACCAAGTACTCCTGCTGGAATACAATCAGAAAATGAAGAAGACCCCTCAAAAACAGCAGGTGTGCTCTGAAAACCACTATATTTTAAACCTATCTTGGTTCAGATTCTCTTTGCATATCATCATTACTTCTGACATTGAGGAATTCATTGTATCAGGCTTTTCTCTCATGGAGAGAAGCCTCATATTTTCTCTATCTGCTTAAGTGAAAGCTGAGATTCGGCAGCGATTGCTTGATTCCAGTTGCTGAAGCTTAAACAAAGCATTAGTCGTTGTGAAAGCTGAAGTAAGACTGGATTGGCTGTGAGTGCTGGGAACGGAAACCCTGCAGTAACTATGTCGGTTAGTAGCTGTGGTATCATCAGTGTGCTGCCCAGTAACTGCACTGTAGAAAGGAGCTGGGTAGCTCAAGCAAGTGTTGACTAGTGGTGGCAGTAACTGCTGTCTACAATCTGTCTCCTTCTGTGCCATTGCCAACCCATGTGATGTGAGTTTAACCCTAAAAATTCTTTTTTTCCTGCCAGGAACCTCCTCTCCTTTCTTTTTCTGTCAGTCTGTATTTATAGGGCTGTCTAATATTTACAGAATCCCTTGGTCAGGGATTAATCTGCAAATGTTTAGTTATCTGGACAAGCACCAGGGCAGGGCTGAGCTGAATGTTGTGTCTTTGCATGCATAAGACAAAAAAAAAAAACACAATATAAGGGAGCTGCTTGCCTGAGCTGCTCCGTCACCCAAGACTCCAACAGCAAGACAGTACTTAATCCTGGGGCAAATCCAGCTTGTTACTTTATGGTAGCAGCTTCCAAATACATTCTTCTTTTCTGCTTTTAGAAACTTGTTCTGGCTGCACTCCTACTGTTCTCATTAAAGAATTACCTGCTAGCTAAATGAACCACTTAATCTGGTAAGAACCAAAGGCTTGTCTGTTCATGCAGTGTTTGTCTGTCATTCCCAGCTCACACATACTGAATTGACCTACAGAGGTTCTGAACCAGCTCGAGATAACTGGCTGGAAATACTGGCTAAATAAATATATATCCACCACCTCCATCACATAGAAGTTTACAGAGATGTGTAACATCACAGACTACTGGTGGTATGTGTGAGCTGAGTACAGACCCTGCCTTCCTGACTTCCTTGCTGTTGCATCCTCTCTTACCCACTGATCATGCTCCCTGCTTGGATATTGATCTGTAGCCAACACCAGACCATTCTCAACTGTCTGCTCATGACATCAACATCTCAGCACTGCAGCATTTCAGTACTGACTGACCATGCCAATTTATTATGCCCAGACTGGCCAGGGGCCCTGGTTCCCATCTCAGAGAGTGAAAAATTCAGGCAGTCCCTGGGAAGAGTCATCAGCATGGAGCTATGATTAAGAGGAGGACCAGAAGAAAACACACCTGGGACACTCACCAACAATGGATTGAGAACAAGGAGCTGGGACATTCTTAAAATGAAAGCACAAACATAGATATCTGTTTATAACAGTCCTTGTTACTCATTTTGCTTCCCACAGTCCTTGTACTTTAGCTAACAGAGTGCACATGAGCCTAGTGAGTCTGAGAAAGACCAGGAAAGAAACATGGGAACGTGTGGCTGCCTCAAGAAAGAGACCAGATGAAGACTGGCAGAAGGTTTTCTGGACTCAGAAAGAAGGTGGTGAGCCAGCCTGGTAACACACCAAGATCTGGAAACTTCCTACTCTGGGTAATGAGTAGGTTGCTGAATGTGCAGGTGGCTATGGCTTCACATTTCTGACCTGGAAGGGGACTCTCCTGTGAGCCTTGTCACTGCAGAGCTCCCACAAAATGCATCCTTGTTGTTTGTCTCCCTCTTACTCCAGACTACATCCATTTTGTGAACACTAGCATTGCTCTAGGTATCTGTGATCCATGACTAAGTGGCCGCTCTTTGCTATTCCATCTTATACTTCTCCAATGCTGCAAAAATCATTGCCAGAGCTGCCTAGGAGCAAGCAGATAACTTGCAAAGCTGCAGCCACTCAACCACGTATTGACAGCTACATCTTCAGACCTCAACACTCTTCCTGGTGGTTGGTGGGTTGGAGCATTCTTTCATCTGAGAAGGCCCGTTTAAAGGTGCTAGCCTCCACCAGGATGACGACACAACAGCAGAAAATGAGTCTTGGGAACTTTTTGAGTTCTCCTTGAAGTCTCAACACTGCAATCACTTGCACAGTGCAACCTGAAAAATAGTGCTGGTAAAGCTTCACAATGCAGAGGATGCTGCTGGGGAGATGCAGGTGAGAGTGCAGTGCAGAGGTGGTTCCTTCGCATGGAAACAGGAGGTGGGGCTGCAGCTGGACACAAGTACCAGGGCTCATCTAACCACGAGCTATTTTCTAGCCTGGTGCAAAGGAAGATAGCTGAGGCCCGAGATGATCTTGCCAACCCTGGAAAGTAGCTGGATGTTTTATCTGTGTTTTCAGCACATCAGGATAACGTTTGCTAGTCTAGAATCACATGTTCTTACTTTAGCTATGGGGAAACAACCATGATTTTTATTTCTGAAAACGCATCCAGAATTTGTGGATCAGATTTTCTCTAAACTGCAAGTTAGCACCTTTCATGTTGTATTTTCTCTTCTGAACCAGCACCACTTCCCATTTCGAAACCTGCTCCCTGAGCCTTCTCACATCCCTCCCTCTGGGCAGCTGCAGCTGTTCAAAGCCAGACAACAGCTGAGATTGTGTGAGATTGGCCTGTGTCTTCCCCTCACTCTTAAAAAGCACCTTCTATTTTGAGTGTATCACAATCTTACTCTGGTAGAGCTGCATCTATTATCCTCCCTACTTTTGCTCTCAGACTGGTTTTGCTTGTATTTGAAGTCACTGGGATGTTTCTGGAATAACTGCTGCTTCCATGTCTTGTTTTCTTAGGAGCAGTGAGAAAGTCAGGCATTGAGCTAACAACCCAGAAGAGTGACTCCAAATTGTGCTTTTACCTCGTATAAAAGGGAGGTCCCAGATGGCCAAACTGTAAATTTGAGCTTATTTGGGTTCAGTATTCAAAGCCTGGTTGTTATCCTCACCCTATTACTCCCACGTGTGTTATAGGCTATAGAGGTCAGTCAGCCTTAACTGTGATGTGTGGACAGGCCAGTTTGGCTTGAGAGGATCCTCTGCTCATAGGCTTTCCAGGGAGTGGTGGAAGAAGACTGCTGTTTAAATAAGTGTTTATTTTATTTGAAGAAGCTCAGTTGCAGTCTAGGGGTGCAATATGGTCACTCCCAAAGCTGCAGGCAGAACAAGCTGAAACACCACTTAGTGCAGTCTTACATCCAAATGGAGCTGGAAGGACTGACGCCTAGGGATGGGACTGAGCATTCATAAGAAATGCAAACCATGGTAGATGATGAGCACTGTAACCAACCTACCCCACTTAGAATAGCCTTCTTCTTCTCCCTGGAAGGACATCCTTTCCTCAATACCTTGCACGTCTACAGGTTTTTCATGAGAACAGACAAACAGACATGCTTCCGCCTCTTCCCTGCTCAACTTAATCAGTTTTTGAATCAAAATAGCAGCAGTTATTTCCATTCCCTGTTGTATGCAAACAGGGAAAGAAATGTGATTCTTAAAGTTAGTTTCTATGAGGAGAGAAGTGCTCCATTTTCTTTTAACTTAGTCATGAGGAAATGGCCTCAAGCTCCACCAGGGGAGGTTTAGGCTGGACAAGAGGAAAAAAATTTTCACAGAAAGGGTCATTGGGCATTGGAACAGGCTACCCAGGGAAGTGATTGATTCACCTTCCCTGGAGGTGTTTAAGGGACGGGTGGATGAAGTGCTAAGGGACATGGTTTAGTGATTGGTAGGAATGGTTGGACTCAATGATCTGGTGGGTCTCTTCCAACCTGGTTATTTTATGATTCTATGAATTGCTGTCTAAATGATTCTACCAGTATTGTTCACAAAGAGATTTTGTCATCAGCATCAGTCTTCCTACGCCTTCAGTTTATGTAAGAAGAAGATACTTGGGTCACTTGTCTGGAGCTGGCTGCTGTGCCACCCATTTGAATTTAAAAGCATCTTCTGTGTATTATTAATTAATGGCTGTTTATGCATGATTAATTCTTCCTCTGAGTAAATTGCACCTTTGATCTCTATAAGTGGACACGAAGAACTAGGCCCATGCTAGAAGAAGCAGGGACCTGTTGTCCTGATTGATATTTTCACCTTGTATTCTTGGTGCAATTCCATCTTCTGCTGCAGCCAGGCTGGGGTGTCCAGTGTGCCAAGGTAAGAGACGCATCCTCGGTATGAAGCAACAGCACTTTGGTTCAGGCATTTGTCCCACAGCTTGATAAAACGTGACCATCAAAGTGATACTTGAAATGAGGGAGAACTGTTCTACGTAGTAAACCGCCATTTATAGGGAATTATGTAGAGATCTGTCTTTTGGTGTGTGCTTGATGTTAATGAATGGTAGGGGCATTGTTGGACTGAAAATTCAGTTCTTGAGTCTATTCATACAACACTAAGTGGCCCTGTGAAATGTGTGACCCCAAACTATGGGAAATAAATCCCATTTCAGATCTTACTGAAGTCTAAAGCAATGCTGACTCCTATTTTTCGTTATGGCTTGTTGATCTCAGCCAGTTCTGTGCACACATACCTAACTGATGAGTTCTCACTGAGTGACGCTCCGGAGCTGTGACCAGATTTTGCTTTGTTTTTTGGTCTGCCAGAAGTGTAGAAATGCTGCCCCTACGATCAGTGTGGTCCTTTGTGTTCCTTGGGACGGTCTTTTGCTGGTTTGCAATATAGATTTCCTTCTTAGGTTTAAGGATTCCCAACCTGTTATATGGCAAGACCACAAGAGGAAAAAGCCAACACAATGACAAGTGTGCTCTGTAGGCTCAGAAAACCAGCAGCCCAAACCCAAACACTTATTGACTTATCTCAGACTCCTTTGTTTCCTTCCCTGCAAGACTAAATCCACCAGACCAGAAACCTGCATGGACCCAAAGCAAAGGAAAATGTTCAAGTGAAGCCAAATCAAAACAGGCTGAAGCCAAATGAAGGGTTTTGCCACAGATGGTTGGAGGGGAGAGAGGAGGGCACTTCACTAGAGGGAGTTGGCATTACGTGACAACAACTCACAGCAACTCAGAATCGGTCATTTCTTTTGACCATTGTAGGAGATGGGTCCTGCTGCTGGCAGGGGTCATTTACTAGCTTGACTGGTTATCCAGATAATAAGGATACCATTGGCAAATATTGGAACATGAGATTTTCACTGGAAATTCAAAATTTATGTAACTAATTTTTGCGTCTCCTTTTCTGATATCACAAAGGGCAGAATCAGTTGCCTCCCTGACTGCTGAGAGCTTGGCCTTGCTCTGGGGGAAAGCAGCAAACAGGGAAGAAGTGGAACTGTACATACTTTCAATAAGTAAATGCATAAATTTGGGTCAAATTGCAATTTGACTTAATACTCCTCTGCATTCATGCTCTCCTGTACAAAGCCAGTATATGTCTGCCTCATTCCCAGTCTTATTTTCTTCCAGAGCTATTTTGTTTGGTTCACAGCTGCCCTTTAAATTTTCCGTTTGATGGTGAGAAGAATGGCAAACGTTTGATGAACCTGAACATTAGTATTAAAAAAATGTTATTCAAGCGCTAATCTAGTTCTCATCACTGTTACAGCAGCTGATATTTCAGTAAGTTTTAGAGGCTGTGAAAAAACGGAGCTTTTGCAATTTTTCAGCAGAGTGTCTTATGAGTGTCTTTGGCGAGAAATTTAAACAAGCTGAGGAGTGTGAGAACCCTACTTGGTAGCCTCCAGCTCCCTGCAGCCTGTGGGGGAACTGAGTTAGTAGGTTGCTAGCCAAGTAGCTGAGCAGGTGGGAGAACATTAACCCAAGCAGGGTTTATGCTGTAGAAATGTACGTTTTTTATTTATTACCAGGCGTAAAAACTGTCGCTGCATTTTACGTGACTGAATTATGAATGATCTAAAGTTAGAAACAGTGTAGGTGAGTTGTTAATATTCTTATGCAAATAAAGACGTGTCACAAAGTGCAATGATTTAAAATATAAAAAGAGGAAGAGCTGAAAAAGTTGATGTGGAAGGGAAATTCTCTGAGCGTGCCTCACCTGCCTGCGTACTGAACTTGAAGATGTTATGCTGGGGGATGCCCACTCATCTGCTAGTTTGTTTTTCAAGTTGAGAGTGATCTTAGCTTCACAGAGCCATCACTTTCTGCCCATGGGCACAGCAGATTCTTAGCAACTGCAGACAGAAAAGAATGTTATAATTTTCTAGACCGAGCCCTCCATCTCCTGTGTGACCTTAGGCTAGGCAGTCCCACTCTGTTGGAATACAGTTCTGCTCACCCAGGCTCCAGCCAGCTCGCTTGCAATGTTGATGAACCCAAGGGTCAAAAGCATCATTGCTGCAAGCCTCGGTGGCTAGAAGGAGCCACGAGCCCAGGGAGGTGCTGTAAAAGCTCGGTGGTAGCCGTCAGGTCTGGGGCTGTGCAATCCGTCAGGGAAGCTGTCTGGAATGTAGGGCATTGGGACAGCTGCACCCTGCCAGGCCAGGAGCTCGGGAACACTGCAATACTTTGAATTTGGAAACCGTGGCTGGTATCAGGGCCAGGAGGTGGAGCCCAGCTCGCCGGGTGCGTTAAGTGTTGCTGAGCATCAGAGGGTGCATCGGACTACGTGTGAAATTCTGGAGGTGTGACACTGGAGAAAGAGGGGACCAAAGTCAGCTTAGAGGTGAGAAAGCAGGTAACTTTAACCAATTTGTCAATTCTAATTTTAGAGTTTTAACTATAGAAATGCTGCTTTAATTTTTTTCTGCCAGTCAATATTGATTTTTTTTTAAAAAAAAGTCATTTTCCCATTTAAAAGAGAATACAGAATTTTAATACTGTGTTGCAATTTCCATGTCCATGATATCTGCCCCGGGGAAAGACATAAGAGCTTAAGAATTTCATACTCTTTCAGTGTTCTTCTCTGTCAGAAAAAGACAGGCAATGTTAGGTTTACTTAATTTTAGGGAAGGAACATAAAGAACACAAATACAGCAAGCATCGAAAAAAAAAAGAGACATATTTTCTTTTTTATTGCTTCCTGCTTATAGTAATGACTGTTCCTCATTTCAGTCAGGAGGGACATTTAAAATTACAAAATACTGTTTCCTGTGTATAACAGTTTTAATTTTAAAAGGCCAAGAAAGCCTGTTAGACTCTACATAATATTTTACATCTTCCATTTTCTCTTCAGGATTCACTACCATATCGATGTATGCCAGAAAAGTCCAGTAGCTGGCCCTGACACGACAAAACCATCTGTTTATTTTCAGGAGCTCACTGACTAACCAATCTGATTTTTACAATCACTTCTGTCTAATGATGCTGCTTATGAAAAGATGGGTAGGGAAGGCTTAGGATCAAAGAGTAAACCGCAGATTTCACAACGTTTTCTTGGCAAAACAACATGTTGATTTAGCTGCTGTGCTGGAATCTGCAAACCTTCATTATGTGTGTTTTTCCTGGGATTACTCTGGCTAGCATTTTCTTTCTTGTCTTCGTATGATAAATCTTTGTCCAGGAATAGTGATCTGAAATCGCTTTAGTCTAGCATAGCTTTTCCATCAAGCTGAGGGCTTTCCTTAGAGAAGCTGTTTTCTAGGTCCCGTTTTAGACTGCACAGCAGGTGCCCCAAAACTTGTTTACCAAGGAGGGGGTGACCGGGCTGTCACTCTGGGCTGGAATTTTGGCTGCCCTGTATCCGGGCAGCAGCTGTGCCCACGTCCCTCCCGAGCCACCCATTCCAAAGGCTGCCACCATTTTCAGACAGAGCAGCAGGACTGAGGCTGGGAATGCCGGGCTGCTGAGTCCCACCGGTGATTTCTGGATAGTAGGGAGCTCTTATCTGTGCTGCTCTGCTGGGTGCAGGAAAGCCTGGGATTTGAGGAGAGACTTGCCAGTTGTCCTTCTGGTATCCCGTGATTCCTTCATCCTTTGAGAGCCAAGTCAAGTTAGTCAACTTGGGAGATAAATTGCTTTGCATCACAGTGCCGGTACTAGAGAAGCAACTGCGTGTGTCTTAGAAAGCAGGAGCTGTGCCGTTCAGCTTATCTGGCTGCAAGCAGAGAAGGAAGAAATCATGGAGCTCCTGGTGAACTAACTCCTCCTGGACTGACTTCACCCGATGAAGCTTCGTTGATGACCAAAGTGAAGGGGTAGCCAAAGTTATAAATAGGTAAAAGTCACCTAGAGATCTGCCCAAGCATTAACCCTAAAGCCTCCAAACTCCCAGTCGTGTCAGTGGGAATTCTCTGTCCCACAGGCACAATTAGGGGTAGCAAGGCTATTAGTCCAAGCTAACCAACTGTAAACAGAGGATCTCGTCCACAGCCTGTTGACAAAAAGGATGTGTACTGCACCAAAAGTAGTTGGTGGCACAGATTTGCAAGCATGGAACTTACTGGTAGCTTTGCAAGCCTGAGATTCCCACATGTGGGAGTGTGGCATGCAAGTGCCAGCTCAAAATAATGTTTCTTTGAAACATGCTCTGTTTACTGCTTCACTGGCAGACAAAGCATTTCATGGTCACTTGGGTTGGAGAAAGGAATTATTTAACTTGTGAAATGCCTGAAGAGATGAAGAGGTGCAATATTAATTGGTCCCAGCATTGGCAAATGGTTTGAGCAGAGGGAGCTATTAAGTGTGGCTGAAGGGCAGAGCTGGAGTTGTGCAGCACGATGCTCTGCGGCAACGTGGCGGAAAGGCAAGGCCTGTGGTGTAGGGATGTGTCAAAAAATACTGCTGCGAGAAAACACTTAATGCAAGCACTTGTGGGGCTGTGGTTAGGCTTGAGGTTATGGGGCTGGGTGGGAACAGGCAATAATGCCACATCACCTTGGGGAACTGTTTTCGCAGGTACCTGCTCCACTCTTGTTTAGGTTAGTGATCATGCACATTGTCTCTCTGCCATTCTGTAAGAAAACCTAACTCCCTTCAAGTCTTTGCCCGTGTGTCCAACAAGAGCTCCAACTATTAAATCTTGTGTTCTTATTTCTCCCTGAAGAGAAGAACCAGACAAACACCAGCAGACTCTTTCTCCGTCTCTGGTTTCATGATGTCTTGATACTGTAAGTGCTATAAAAAAAAGAAGTAGTTCAGTGTTTATAGCAGCAGTGATGCAATGTTCATTCTTTTCAGTTCTTCAATTCCATTCCCATAGTCACATCCCAGGCTTGGGAGATGGGAGATACTGGGTGGAAAAATGAGACACACTTTCTGCACAGGAGCATCATCGGCACAGGCCTTGTTTTGAGGTGCTCACAGTGGTGAATGGCTCTGGGATGCAGGAAGAGAGGGGATTTACATGGACTAGCAATGTGGGCTGGCTTAATCAGTAAAGACCATGTTTGTTAATTAGTAAGACTGATGTTTGCCAGGTGGCTTTTGCACGTAAGCAAAGTTCACACTCTGCAATGCTGCGTCCCTCCAGCTAAGCAGGAGCAAGCACAGAGGGTCTGGCTCTAAAGGATGCCTTATTTCATTCCCTGGGGCAGGGCTAGTGCTCACCATGCAGCCCCACCAAGGCAGACGGACACCCAGGGAAGCACTGCCTGCCTGAGCCAAGGGTTAGGATGTGCACCATGCAGGGCCAGAAGAAAGGGGGATCCACAGGGGCAGTGAAAATGGAAAACATGAATATGAGGTGAAAGGGAGTATTAGTTTCATAAAAGCTGGAAGAGACCTTAAAGATTATCCAGTCCCAAGCCCCCTGCCATGAGCAGGGACACCTCCCACTGGACCAGGCTGCTCAAAGCCCCATCCAACCTGACCTTGAACCCCTCCAGGGATGGGGCAGCCACAACTTCTCTGGGCAACCTGTGCCAGCACCTCCCCACCCTCATTGTGAAGAATTTCCTCCTTATGTCTAGAAGTTACTCCTTGTGCCTAGGAAGTCTACTCGTTTGCCAGGGCCCTTCGCTGTTCAAGCACCAGCGCAGCGGCCTGTGTTGCAGATGACGTTTCTTGGTTGCCATTTCAAACAGGTGATGGGAAGAGGAGAGGCTAAAAGGGAGCGGTCCTGGAAAAGTGCCTTCCTCGCAAAATGCTTGTACCTGCCTATTATCCACAAAAGACCAGCTCAACTCAATGTGACCCACAGGGCTTTTGGCAGCGTGATGGCAACGTGATGGTGAAAGACCATTCTAGTCAAGGGAATGAATTTAGCCAGTTTCGGTGTGTTCTCTCTATCTCTTTGAGAGACTTTTTTTACCATGAGAAAAGACTTTGCTGTACTTTTATCCTCATCTAAATCCAAACTCTTCTTTCAGTGCTGTTTCCTTACACCTCTTTCCTCTTCCCGTAATGTACCTTAGTGCTTTTCCTGGCATACTTCAAAAGTAAATTCCACAACAGTTACTGAAGTCACTCTTCTGCCTTTCCTCACATGCTGCTATTCAGGTCACCCTTCCTTTTGTTCAGTACTGACTGTTTGTGATCCTGCTGAATGGCTTCCATCGTGACATTTTGTTCCTATTTGCATCAGGCTCTGCAATGATGTTGTCACTTAACACCACCTCTTCCTTTCTGAAGCTTTCTGTCCACTAAACTGTTTCCTAGCAGTGTCAGAATCTGTTTCTCCTCTGCGCTATTCATTTCACAGCTCTTCATAACATTCCTTATGTTGTTTGTCCGTTGTCAGTCATCAGCCTGCGCTTGTCCTCCCTCTTTAATTAAATGTATAAATTCTCCTTTTTATCAGGTGATACAATCCCTGTGTTGCATCCAGGGTTTTTCACATTGTTCACTGTTTAATGCTGCTCTCCTTTCTCTGATCAGTGATTAGGGTAAGGGAGGTAATATTTTGCCTGTATCTCCCCTCGTATTCCTCTCCAGTTTCCTGCAGCTCCCCTTCATCTCTCCATTCAGCTCCAAGACTGGTTAGTACATGGGCCCATGAGTAGCAAATAACTACAAAAAGAAATTGAGGATTTGCTTTGGTCTTGTTTTCAGCGTTTTAACTGCTTGAAAACCATCTAGGGCTTGCTTAATTTTAGAAAAATACAGTTAAGAGTTACAAAGCTCCCCCCGGAGCAGAGGAAAATTCTCAGGAGCATACTGGCACCCACCTTCCCAAAATAGTTCATGTCTTCATTCAGAGGAACGCACTGACCCACTTAGGTGGCACAGCACATCGTTGAAATGCATGTGAAAAGGGCCTGACAGTGGTGGTATTCGAATTCAACACCACCAGAAAAACACATGAACGTCGATGGACGCCTGCCAAAATTTCCACGCAGGCTTCTAATTTTAGGTTTTAACCTTTCCAGTGCCCTGAAGATCCCTTCAAAATCTCCAAAAGCACTGACCTCTTCAGAAAATATTGGCCTAAATGCTTTACAAGAACTCGACATTGTTAAAAAAGTATTAACAAAGCTTTATGGACATGAGTAATCTTTAATAATTGCCTTTAGCTTCACAGGCAGCGTGCAACTGCTTATTTTGAGAGAAATGCTCGGCATAGCTTGAGAAAGAACAGCCCATGCCCCTGCTAGCAGAGGAATGAAAGCCAATAGGATGTAGCAGCAACTCAACTATCCTTAATTTCAGACATCCTCGGTGACGTTGACTTTAAGAACTGGAAGTGCCTGGATGTGACTGCACGCATACATATGCACATTATGAAACAATTGATGGCTCAATGAGTATTTTTAATTAGTATTTGCCTTTTAAATGCTCCATTTACCCTCTTCACACAAGGTATTTTTGCCACGTGCAGTTTTATTGGAGTAAACATACTCCCTTCAGAGTGCTCCTTCAAGCCAATTCAGAGATATCTTGACCCTCTTTTAATGTTTTTCCTTCCCGTGACTCATCCCTTTAATCACAGAAGCCCCATCCAACCTGCACTTGAACGTTTCCAGGGAAGGGGCATCCACTACCTCTCTGGCCAACCTCAGCCAGAGTTTCACTGCCCTCAGAGAAAAAAGGCTGCAACAAGGTCTCCTCGGAGTCTCCTCCAAGCCGAACAACCCCAGCTCTCTCAGCCTCTCTACACAGGGAGGTGTTCCAGGCTTTTGATCAGTTTTGTGGCCTCTGGAGCTGCTCCAACAGGTCCGTGTCCCTCCTGTGCTGAAGGGCCCAGAGCTGAGCACAGTATTCCAGGTGTGTTCTCACCAGAGCAGAGCAGAGGGGCAGAGTCACCTCCCTTGACCTGCTGGCAAGGCTCCTTTTGATGCAGCTCAGGATACAAACAGCCTTCTGGGAGGCCAATCTTCTTAATTACACTTGTATTTTCTGCAGTGAACACTACGTAGTCCACCTGATGCCAAGAGCTACAGACTCAAAGGTCTGGAGCAGACAAAAGGATGTGTCAGATAAGAGATCTATTTCAAGTAAAACATTTTCTTACGTCATATGCTTTTTAGATTTAATATCTTTGTAACAAGTAGGACTTGAAGTTATTAACCTTTTATATATTCAGTGGGTGAAAACAGTTATTGCAACTAATTACAACGGCTACAAATCTGAGAGAGGCAGATTTAGGCCAGATAAAAGGAGGAAAGATGATAAGGACTCAATGATCCTGGGGGTCTTTTCCAACCTAGTGATTCTGTGAAATTCTTCACCATGAGAGTGGTGAAGCACTGGAACAGGTTGCCCAGGGAAGATGTTGCTGCCCCATCTGTGGAGGGGTTCAAGGCCAGGTTGGATGGCCCTTGGGCACCTGATCCAGTGGGAGGTGTCAACAGACACTGATCTGTCTGTTGATTTTTATTTTGCTATTTTATGTTGTTTGGGATCCTCTTGCTTTTCCAGACAGAAGATGAAAAAGGGCCTGAGTGGTCTCCCTGCCAGTTCAATCTGCAAAGCAGGTCTGAGTTTTAGCTCATTAGGAAAATGGTTTAAGGTTTCGATTTATTAAGATCTTCATAAAAACAATATACATACCGAATTGGTTTAGTGTTTGATAGGAATGGTTGGACTCGATGATCCAATGGGTCTCTTCCAACCTGGTGATTCTATGATTCTATGACATCAATAGATGCTTTTGGTCTATTTTCAGAAAGTTGGGCTTTGAGTTAGTAATTCTAACTGGTTTGCAAAGCTGCAATTTATCTGGCCCTGGGTGAAAACAAAGCAGAGCTCAATTAGCTTATGACAATCTGAGACTGGTTTGCTCCAGCGAGGATCAGCCCCAGAGCACACCCTGTGTTTCTAACAATTCCAGTGAAGGTGCTACTGCAAAGAGCACAGGTCTGTGTACGCCAGGAGAGCCTGGGGAGGGAAAAGGAGGAAAACAGACATGGATCTGTTAGAGCAAGTCCAGAGGAGGCTACAAAGACGATCGGAGAGGGGCAATTCTTCAGGGGGTGCAGGGATAGGAAGAGCGGGGATTGTTTAAAGCTGGAAGAGGACAGATTTAAGTGAGATCTTAGGCAGAAATGTTTTCCTGTGAGGGTGGGGAGGCCCTGGGCCAGGCTGCTCAGAGAAGCTGTGGCTGCCCCATCCCTAGAGGTGTTCAAGGCCAGGTTGGATGGGGCTTGGAGCCCTTAATCCAGCGGGAGGTGTCCCTGCCCATGGCAGAGGGTGAGAGCGAATGGGCTTTAGGGTCCCTTCCAAGCCAAACCATGCTCGGCCCCGGTCTCTAGGACCCAGCGTCGCTGGGTCCCGGTCTCAGGGCGTCGCTGGGTCCCAGTGCTAGTCCCGGGGGCGTGGCTCCGGATGAAGGGGGCGTGGCTCCCGAGGGAGGGGGCGTGGCTTCCCAGCTGGCAGTGACGTGACGGCCGCTCCTCCGCGTCACGTCCCCGGCCGCCGGCCCCTTTGTTTTGAGAAGCGGCGGAGAGGCCCGAGCGCTCCGCACCGCTCCGGTCCGCTCCCACCGGCGGTTCCCGCGGCGCCGGCGCCGCTCCCGGCCGTGAGTGCGGGGCGCGGGCGGCGTCGCCGGGGTGGGGGGCGACGGCGGCGGGAAGCGCCCGTGCCCGGGACTTGTCGGTGTGCGCGGTGCTGACCCCCCCTCCCTTCCTCCCTCCCCGCAGCGGGGCCGAAAGGCGGTGTCCCCGGTGCCCCCTGCCCGGCACACGGGGCTCCCCGCGACCCCCGGACTGGGGGGGGGGGCGTCTGGCGAGGGGGGGGGGGGGTCTCGCGGCAATCGATTGGGCGCGAGGGCGGGGCCGGAGCGCGAGACCGGGCGCTGATTGGGTGGCGGGAGGGAGGGGGCGGGGACAGGGCGCGGGACAGGGCGGTGATTGGGTGGGCGGGCAGGGTG